>CM069524.1:61854388-62454388 GCA_035773235.1 Eospalax fontanierii
TCTATAAGTAATTTTTATAGGACAATGTTTAATAATAATTTTTTATGAAGATTACAGAAAAAATTTTTTCTTTGATACACTTGATTAAAACTTTTTTCTTACTTTAATATCATTAAGTCGTTGAAAAGAGTGAGCTTTAGATAAAGTTCAACACAGGCTCTATTCTAGATAATATAATCACATGCAAATGTTTAGGATGTTAGTCAGCTTTCAAAAACTGTTGGAAGTGTTTTTGATTTACACAATCAAAGCAGAAGTCATTGATGTTTTTTAATTAGTATGGCTTCTTTTTGTTAATATGAAGGAAACTTTTATTTTATAGGTATGCTATATAAAATTCTGATAATGTACCCTGTTCAAACTTCTTTTCAACTCACATGTTTACTTAAATAGCAAGGTCAAAAGAAAATTGAAACTCGTGGTATCTTTAACATTTGTGGAAAAATTTAAAACATGCTAATATATTTTACATAACAGAAATATTATAATTTTCTCAAAACAAACATTGAGCTATTTTTCATTCTCCATTTTAAAAAAATTCCTACCATGATTAAGTTGACTTCATCCTAGTGATGCAGGCAAAGTTCAATATATACAAATCAATAAATATAATTCGCCACATAGACTCAAGTATACAAACTACATGATCATCTCATTAGATGTAGAAATGGTCTTTGACAAAATCCACCATCTATGCATGATTTAAGTCATGTAGAATCTAGGGATACCAAGGATATATATGAACATATTAAACAGAATATTCCACAAGCCCACTGATAGCATCATACTAAATCCAGTAAAACAAAAATAATTCCTATTTAATTTAAAAAAATACAAGGATGTCACTTTCTCCATTCCTATTCAATATAGTATTTCAGGTCTTAGCTAGAGCAATAAGACAAATGAAGGAGATAAAGGGATACAAATTAGAAAGAAAGAAGTCAAAATATCTTTATTTGTAGATTATCTGATTCTACACATAACTTAAAGTACACTAAAGACTCCATCAGAAAACTCCTAGAGCTGCTATATATATTCATCAAAGCAGCAGGATATAAAATTAACAATCTCAAGTCAGGATCATTCCTACGTGCCAACAAGTATACTGAGAATGAATTCTGTGAAACAATTCCATTCATAACAGCTTCAAAATCTGTAAAATATCTAGAACAAATCTATCAAACAAAGTGACAGACTTATACAATAAAAACCTTGAGACACTGAAGACAGAATCTGAAGAAGGTACCAGAAGATGAAATAAACCTCCCATGCACATGGATTGCCAAGGATAGTACAGTGTGACTTTCTATAAATTGGCTGCATTGCTTCCTTAACAGCCAATTTATGTTTGATGTCATTGTAATGGTAAGTGTTATTTTGCTGTGAGTTTTGATATCTTTTTCTTTACTCACTATTTCATTTGTTATTTTATTGAGCTTTTGGAATCCTTTGCAACTCATGAATCATTAGTAAATCATATTATTTAGTAGTAATTTAATGTTAAAAATTAATTAAAAAATTTTTCTAAATCATTTTATTTATTGAATCATGGTTTATTTCATGCACAGCATCTCAGTCAGTCTTAATCATTTTTACACTCCCTTCCCCAGCAGCATGTAACCCCCACTAGAAACCATACATTCTTTCATCTTTGTTCTTGTCAAGTTAGTATCCACACATGTTCCTCAGTGAAAGTTCATCCACTAAGGTCTTGTCAGCCTCTCCAGAGTCCTTTACTTTAACAATATTAGCTCATCATCACCCAATAATAATTAATTTCCAATATTTCTTCAGCAAAAATTTGAGTCTGCTGCCCATTTCCCCAGATCCATAATCGGGTTTGGTCTGCTTTAGTTTAGATGGCTCTTAAGCATGCCGACATGACCTTTCTAGGTTCATATGAGCAGGGCCTCAGGAGCTTGTAGGATTCTATTTCGGTAAGATCACATATCTGCTTACTGACTCTTACAAACTTTCTGTCCCCTCTTTTGCAATGGTCCCTGAGCCCTGTGTGAGTGACTGAATGTATGCGTCCTGTTCTGGGACCTACACTCTATAAATTCCTAATCTCCATGCTTTGACTATTTGTGACATTTTGGGTTACTGGCCCACTGTTGCGTGAGGGAGCATCATTAATAAGAATTGAGACATTCATTACCGTTCTTTTTACACTTATTCCATGTAACATAGCCTTGGGTAAAGAGGTTGCATTGTAGATGTGTTCTGTAGGCATAGACTATGCACAGTCTGTGTATGACCAATTGTGGTACTCTGTAATAGTCTCCACCTGGTACAAAAGAAGCTTCATGGATAAGATATGACTAGAATACTTGACTGTAAAGAGAAGGATACATATTTTGCACTTAGTAAGAAGCTACATTAGCTTAAGGATGTGACAGCTTTGGGGATTGTGCTAACATCTATAACTTCTATAACAATGTGTATGTGGCTATGGTTACAGTACCACACATGAATTTCCTCCAAGTGAGAGGGCTTTAAGAACAAAAAGGCGGAAAATGATTGTCCCTAAGATAAAACTAAGACCAGTGTCAAATTCTGAGCAGGCTTTGATGTGGCCCACGAAGCTGGTATTGGGACATTGATTGGTGTTCTCCTTTAGCTGTTTGCATATTGCTTGCCAAAGCTATGAGAGCTAGAGTGCTGGGGAAGCGGCTTCCAGATTAGTTCCTGTTCCATTGTTTCAAATCTGTTCTCTGAAGTATGTCCTGTTTCAGCAATACCTTAACTTCAAGTTCTGAGAGGCAATCAAATGCTGTGGCAATAACCCCTAAAAGTTTGGAAGTTTCTTGAATAACCCTAGCCAGCAAATCAAAGCAAGCTTTCTCCTGTCTGACACTGTTCCCTGTTATGTAGCCTTCAGCTATGCACATGTATTCATGAAGACATATTGTATGTGGAATATGATATTAGGTTGTTAGATTAATATGATTCTGTAATTTGACACTAGGTAGGCATTATTTATCTCTCTCTCCTCTCTCTCCCAGTCTAAGTCTCCTTCCATCACTTCCCCATTAAAAGTGTCCCTGTTTTCCCCATTTTCTCCCTTGATAGAACCATTATCCTGTAGCCCTGCCACTCTTGGGCTCCTTCTTTTCTTTATTCCCATAGTTACTTATCTAATCCTCCCTCCTCCTCCTATTTAAATGCTCCCATTTTACCTATTTATCTCTTAGTATCACCTTTGTACTACTGTTCTTTCTCGGATTTCTTCTCCCTAGTTCCTTTCCAATTCCTGGTTCCTGCAGTTACAACAGGATACAAACTCATACAAGGATTTGGTGCTTGGATCCAAATATCAGGGACAGCATATGTTTTTTGTTTTCCTCAGTCTGTGTTACTTCACAGTATAGCAATTTCTGGTTCCAACAATTTACCTGCAAGTGTCATGATTTTATCTTTTCTTTTCTGCTGAGTAGAACTCCATTTTGTATAAATGTACCACAATTTCATTATCCCCTCATAAGTTGAGGAACACAGGTTGCTTCCATCCCTTAGCTATTGTTTAAATATCAGCAACAAACATATCCATACAAGTATCTCTGAAATAGGATGAGTTCTTTGTGTATATGCCAAGGAATGGTGTAACTGAGTGAAACAGTAGATTCATTTTTAGTGCCATTTACTTGGAAATTTTTTTCTATCCATTACCTTAAAGTAGTGTTTGTCTTTGAAGTTGAGATGAGTTTCTTGCAGACAACAAAAAACATGGGTTTTCTTTGTTGATTCATCCAACTAGCCTGTGTCTTCTGACTGGGAGTTCAGTCCATTGATATTTTGTTACTGGATTATGTGTGCTAGTTCCTGTCACTTTGTTTTATGTTTGCATCTTGGTCTAGTTTTGTGGTTCCCCATTATACCTTCATGTAGTTTCTGTCTGTTGCCCCTCCCATACAGCCAACCCTTTCTTCAGCTCTCTGTGTTGCTTCAAGTATTCTCGAAGGGCTGGTTTTCTGGAGATGAATTCTTTCAGCCTATTCATGTCATGGAAGATTTTCTTTCACCTTCAACTATAATAGACATTTTTTGCCGAGTAAAGTATTCTAGGTTGGCATGTATGGTTATTTAGAACTGGGAATACTTTGGTCTAGGCTCTTCTGGATTTCATAGTTGACGATGCAATGTCTACTCTAATTCTTATGGGTTTCCCTTTATATTTGACTTTTTTTCAGCTTTCAGTATTTTTCTCTTTTTTTGTGTACACTTAGAGTTCATAATATGATAAGCTGTGGGGAGTTTCTTTCCTGTTCCTGTCTATTTGGTATTGTATGTGCTTCTTGTATTTGTTTGGGCATGTCTTTCCTTAATTTGGGGATATTGTTTTCTACAGTCTTGCTGAAGATCTGGTCAGCACCATTATCCTGAGATTCTTCTCCTTCATTGATGCATATATTTGGCCTATTCATCATGTCCCACATTTCCTGACTATTCCATTCCAGTAATTTCTTAAATGAATTAAAAATATTTTATTTTTTCTTAGGCAATGAGATCTGTTGTTTTCTAAGTTAATTTGTTGTTCAAACTCTTGTTTCAAGTGATTCCATCTCATCATTCAAAGTAACTTGTACTACAGGATCCACCATTGTGCCTACCTGTGGTACATCTTTCTTAAGTTGTTTGCTGCATACTGGAGTTTTCTTTCTTCATAAGGAAGTCGTTCTGGTCATGACAGATGTTTTAGTAAACTATTCCTTTGTGGGAGGCACTCAGCATGAGAGTGACTTTATATAGCTGTCATCACCCAGTGGTCAGATTCATCTTTCACTTTAGTATCGCCTTCTTCATACATCCTAGGAGCTTCTCCTGCACAGCTGATTTCACACTGAACTGTTCCATCAACTTGGGGTTGCAAGCCCTCCTGCAGAGTCAGGAAGGGTTTCGTCTGGATCCCTTCACAGGTGGTTTCTGATTCCTCCTCTCCCTTCATGTTGGAAGCCACAAGGGTACTTCCATGTGTGACAGAGTATGTGGGAGACTTTCAGATTATCATCTTAACAATTTTTAGGTAAAATCTGCCCCTGTGAAGAATGAGATGACCCTGGTCACCAATTTTGGGAAAGCAGCCTATCTCATACACATCATCATCTTTTTCACCCCCTTCCACTTTAGCATCTTCCACGTTCTCCAAACTAGCTTTTCTCTTCAACATATAGATTACCTTTTCTTTCCAAGCTATGGCAAATATATCTCAGGTTCCCTATCTACTGAAGCTCCAAATCAGAACTAGAAACACACATCCTTTGGGTGTTGCTTCTCAGTCATCCTGGAATCAAACTTGAGTGTCTTGTCAATTTTGCTACCCTGGGACAGCTGGGTGGAGAAGAAGCAGTGGCTCCCTCCCTGGGAGGCCTAGCTCACTGAAGTTCTGATCAAGGAAAGACAGCTTTGGGTCTTCCCTTGACATAGTAGATGACAGCTGCCTCAGAAGCAGGAACTGGCTCACATCTGCAGACTTTCACCTTTCTGGCTTCACATTATTCTGGCTTTTAATCTGAATCTCAGGTATCTCTCTGGAGGTTGTCAGAAATGTGGAACAATCCAATATCCATTCCTTCCTTTACCCAAGTTGATCTCACACAGGCACTTGACTTGATGGTATCTTTGACTCCTAGACTTCATTATACTGCTTCTTCAGAAGCCTATGTCTAGGCTCATCTATGTCATGGCCACCCTTTAAAGGGTTATAAAGTGTGCCTCTTCCTTCGTATTCTATGACAGGAAATGCACTGCCCTTGTTTAATCCCACCTCCCCTCTTTCTGAGTCACCAAAGCTGATAGGTGTGTCATTAAACAGATTGTGTTTACGGGGTCTCATTCCTTGGAACTGTATCATTTGAGCTAAAAATGAAGTCCCATCAGCTCTCCTGGGAATGTTTTCAACTTTAAAAGCAGGAGCAAGGACAGCGATACTACCACGTGAGGTCCAGCCAGGAGCTTGTGAGGGTAAGTTTTGCTCTGTGTGTATATTTCCAGCCTGCTCAAGAGTTTGAGTTGCTTTCATTTCCTTTCTATGTATAAAGTCATCACTAGAATGGAACTGTGAAGGTGTCTGGATTATTGCAAGTGGAGGCCAATGGCTAGGGTGATAGGCAAGGGAGATTGCTGCACTACAAAGGAGGCATTCGGATTTTGTGTCCAAGAACATGCGAAGAATAGAAAAAAAAAAAAAAAGCAGACTTTTATTGCTGAAAACCACTTCTGGAAAGTCAGGATTGTAGACTCTATTGGCCCTGTGCAGGTTGACCTGGCACTGTTAGGAAAATATCAGTTCATCTCTGATGATGAATTTGTTTCCCAGTCAAGATGGGATATCAGGAATGAGGAGACTGGGATATCAGGAATGAGGAGACTTCGAGTAACGTTTTGATATTCTTTTCAATAGTAGTATTTTGTATCAAGTAAAAACAAACAAACAAAAAGTTAAATCTTTCTAATGAGCTTACACAGGGCAAAAATTATGTGTAATGTAGAAGATGTGTTATCTGCTCAAACTTAAAAAATAAAATCAATATTTATTTTCCTTTTTTGATGGTTGTATGTGTGTGTGTTGTGTGTGTGTTGTTGGGTTTATACTCAGGAATACAGTCAGGCTAGGAAAATATTCTACCACAGAATCTTGCCCATATTCACAAATATTTATTTCTATATCATAGATTTATATGTTATAAATATGAAATTTTGTGTAACTAATATCTCCTACAATTATATCTTGAAAATACTGTGGGTTTTATTCTTACATTGTATATGATAAATTATTTTAATATTTTCACATAACACTTCTTTGTTTTTTATTTATCTATAAAAAGTAGTATTCTGCAAATACTTTTGCATTCTCAGTGAACCATATAATTTCCCACAGACTAATTTCTGACTATAAACACTTGGAATGACTCTTCCTCTCCCATTGTGTTCTTGTCAGTATAGCTTGTTGTATCATGGTGATGTTATGGTAACTCCTGTAGTCCCAACCTTCCTATCAGAATACCAAGTGATAGGGATTATAGAGAGATAAATTGCTCTTGAACAAATTTATATGCAAACACAGCAAGATGAGATTGGGTTTTATTTAAAAGCCTGTGAGGCACATATATTTATTCCTCAGTTTCCAAACTAACCATCTCAACCCTTTCTGACCCAGTTCCTAGACACATTTGCAATCACACCAACCCTGAGTAGCAGAAGATGAGGAAGAATGGGGCACAAACACAAGAAGATAGGAAGGAACTGATTTCCAGCAAAACATATAGTTATTTCTGCTTTTGTTGTTGGTGTTATTGTTGTTTGTTTGTTTTTGTGTGTGTGTGCAGTTCTGGAGGTTAGGACTCAATGGTGATGCTCCCAACAGATTTAGTACAAATGTTTCTTTTCTTTCAAATGTTTACTGTTTCGCATGTCCTTGTGCTCTTTTCTCTTGATATGCGTTTGTAGAGAGGGTGTTTTCAGGTATATCCTCTTACAAGGACATTACTTTTCTTGGAGGAAGATATGAATCTTAAGAACTTTTTCATTAATTATGCAATTGAATAACTGTATTTCAAATTACAGATAGGGTTTCAGCATTTGGATGTGGGGAGAAAGGAAAACAATTGAATCTCTTGCATCATGCTTCATGCTCTCTTGGTGTCTTGTAAGAGATTTTTACAAATAAATGTCCTTAACCCTTAATTAAACTTGTTTGTTCTTAGTTAATGCCACTAGCTAACTATGGGTTTTATTTAAGAGCCTCCCCTGTGTGGTGTTTCTCTTAATACTAATATAGGTTTGTTGTTAATAATATAATTTTATTTTAATTATTATAACTTTATTATTCTGCAATAAAAATGAAAAAGAATATTCAAAATTGAAAATATAGAATTTTATGCATAAGAAAATATTATATCATTATATGTAAATATATGCATATAACCAGTTTAAAATTGTTTACAAAAACAAGTATACAAAGTAATAATTCTTTCAAATGACTCATTAGAGTAATTAGGATGGGCATATTTTCACATATAAAGTTTCTGCTGAAATTATGCTTCCCACCAATGTAACACAAAGCTATAACTTTGTAGAAAGTTTTTAATAAACTCTAGGAATAAAAGTTTATGTTACAGCTGATGTTATTATAAACAAAGTACATTTTTATCATGGTTACATGTGCTATTTTTAATGACCAACATTAAGCTGGAAGAAGTCCGTAAACATAGACACAATAAGTCTTATATAGGACAAACATTTTGAAATTTCAAAAAATGACTAAGTAAATGTCAGTATATCTTACAAAAACAAATTTTAGCAAAGCAGAATTATAATTTCATTTATATTTGTCTGTAAATATAAAGATTCATGTTTATAATATGGTAAGAAATGTCATCTGTCTAGAAATATGACAGGGATAGGTTTTTTCTATGATCTATGACTTTCCAGCCATGTGTGTTTGACTAGACCTGCAGTGCTACCCAGGAGTTCCTTCTCACTGAGAGGGTTTTAATTCTAACTACATAGCTGTGATTACCCCCTAGATATAAGTGCCACTAATGTAACTAATAAGGTTAGTTTGCTTTACCAGCCTAAGCAGATTGAATAGTATCCTCTAGAACTATGTGAACAAGTCTTTAGGGAGAAGTCTTCCAAATCAGTTCCAGCTCCACTCTTCCATGTCCTGTGTCTGAAGTATGACCTGTCTTAACTTCAAGTTCTTGGAGATAATCAAGGTTTCCGGCAATAGCCTGTATTAATTTTGGAGTCTCATGTGCTACACTGACCAACGACTTGAAGGGAAGTTTCTTCTGTTGGCACTGTGTTCATTGCTATATAGCCTTCAAGTATGAGCATGCACTCATGTTCAGATAATGTATATTTGTTTTTCATGGAGATTTTTAGTTAATACGTGTACGAAGTGTAAATGTTTTCATGTGTACTACTATCAAGGGACCAATATATTTGTGAATATTTATGGAAACGAACAATCTATTTATTGCTCTATGTCTAATATTTCTTAGTGTGTACATGCATGTAACTAAAGAAATACAGACGTGTGTATGAGAAAATTTAGAAGTATCCTATATATTATCTGTTCACTAGAAATTATCACAAATATTTTCACTTTAGAAATTATCATTATTACTATTATCATTAAAAGCAAAATAAGTGTGCTGCTGGTAAGAAGGAATGGGTAACTTAAAATTAATCACTCCAACAAAGTAAATCCATGCAAATATCTCTTCCCTGTTTTTCTAATCAATCTTTTAAACATAATATCACCATCATTATTAAACTATCTTGAATTTTAAAAGAAAGTACTTTCTAACCTATTTTATAAGGTCCATGTTTCAGAATATAATTGTATTAGGGTTCTCTACAGAAAAAGAATTGATAAAATTCATATATGTATTCATATATGTATACATATATGAATTTATTGAGTAGTTTACAGAATAGAGCTCAAGTAGTCCAACAATAGCTGTATCATTCTGGAGAGGCTTGGAATCTGGTAGTTGCTCAGTCCACAAGGCTGGATGTCTCAGCAGTCACAGTCTTTCACTGAAATCTTGGAGGATTCTTGGATATCTGCTAGTCTTCAGTCTATGTTGGAATCTGAAGAAGCAGCAAGAAGGATCTTGTCACAAAAGCAAGAGGAATTCACCAGTGAAAGAGAAGGCAAACAGGCAAAAAGCAGAAAGCTCCCTTCTGCTATGGCCTTTATTTGGGCTGCTGTAGAAGGCAGTGCCCACATATAGTGGGGTCTTACGGTTTAAAACTATCCAATCAAGAAAATCTTTCAGTTAATTTCAGTTCCAATCAAGTTGACATCCAAGAGGTCATCACAATAATATATCAAAGAATAAAATAAATAGAAAGATATTCATATCAATCAATACAAAAATCAGATGAAATACATTCTAATTCATCATGAAAAAAAGTATAAAATTACAAGAAGATGGTTTGTATCATCCTGCAGAAGATACAAAATTAAAGTAATTAACATCACATATAATATTGAAAAGAAATGGTTCCTCCTCCTTAAATAAAAAATATGAGAAAGACATCCACTCTGATCAATTCCTTCTAGATTTTTGTCATTGATGTTTGAGCTAGAGAATGTAAATTAAAAGAAGAAATAAAAATTGTACACATTGCACTGAAAAGTAAAGTAATTTGAATTCACAGGCCAAGTGATTTTATTTATGGAACATCATAAGTCACAAATAATCCATTATAACAAATAAAGGCATATACCAAAAAGCTCTATGAAAATCAGACTCTTTTCTGCAAACTGAAAATGAAAAATAACAGAAAAATATTTATGTTTATATCGATTTCCTGTTGCATTAATAATATTTTTCTGTTAGCACTTTTTAGCTTCCATACTGAATTTGCTTCCTCCACAAAACTAAATTAAATAAAAACCACAGTTTTAGTGATTTAACACAGAAATCTTTCCCTTTCTAGAGTCTCTTTCTTGCCTCTGGCAGCTTCTGTAAGCTTCAGGCATGCCTGGATAATGCAGCTGTATAACTCTAACCCTGCTGGGACACACCCTTGTCTCTTTCTGTGAGCCTGCTTAATTTGCTCCACTTTCCTCTCAAAACTGTAATTGTGATGCATTAAGGTCCCTAGAGATAGGAGAAGATAGTGAAAAGGAAGAGTAATCACTTCACAGAAAAATCCTTGAATTTTAATGTGTGTTAAAAAATCTTTTTTTCAAAACTAGATAAAATTTACAAATTCTGGGGTAATTAAGATATGGATGATTCTTTGGGGGATTATTTTAAGTCACAAAATACGTTTGCTTCTTGCTACTGTGAATGATTTTTCTCTTAACTCGATTACTTGTCTAACTGCTTAAAAGGTCTTTTGTAATATTCTCTCTGCACAACCATCTAATTGCAAATAAAGACAAATTTTGACATCTTTCGATCTTTTAAATTTCATTTCTCATCTCATTTTACTGATTAGGAGTTCCAGTACAATGTTGAAAAAATATTAGAGATGACAGGGTTGCTTTGTTTCTATTGCCTATATTCTATCTAGTTTTGAAGAGTGGCGGAGTCTAGTAGCAGTTACTGGATAAGTCTGGTCTTTCTTAGAATGGTTACTTCCAAACTTGTTCTGAAAGTAAGAGAGTTAAAGTAATGCTGGCACTTATGCTTAGCATCCTACAATTTGGTAAAGGTTCAGTGCATCTTCTCTCTGAGATAATCCTACAGTTGCACACACACACACACACACACACACACACACACACACACTCATTTGTTCCTAATGCTGGTACTTTTCCATACCCATTTTTTTCTTCTATCAGTTATTGACATTTACTTTATATGTATTATTGTTCTACATTAGAATCTACACTGCCATTGAATACTGTGTGGTTAGAATTGAGCCTGGATTCAGAGAAGCTGTAATTGAGCCAAGAACATCTGATCAGAATAAACACTAAAAATCAATCTCAAAAAAGGAAAGAGGAGGCTGGTTTCTATTTGTCACTGTCAGAACTGGCATATTGGACATTGAGTTACTGTTTTATATGCTTTTTTTTCCCTTAAACTTTCAACAAAATTAAAATAAATCTTTATTAAACAGCAAGAAAATTCATGTTAATTCCTTGGTACAAGTTAAAGGACAAAACCTGTTCTACTAATGGACTTTTAAACTTTATTTTCTTCATCATGATACAGTCCATTGTAAAATAATTTTTTCCAATATATTTTATTGCAAAATAACGTAATTACAAAAAAACTAATACTATATTAGTAAATTAAATAGTTTTAGATAGGGGAGTTTTGTGGCTTCGGCAATGACATAGTATCAGCTGAAAATTCATCTAGTTCAGACTTGTTACTTCTATTACAATTTGATCACACCAGGAGACGATAAGTATGCATTTTTGTAAATTAGAGGATTTGGCTCTTAAACCTGCAAGCTAATATTGTGATGACAAATAAGCAGACTTTGAATATTGAAGTCCCCGTAGAGAATTTAATTGCTTTATATTCATTCTTGAACAGGGACCTTATATTAAAATCAGTTTATTTGAGTGTGCAACTGTGTTGAGAATTCTGTAAGATGGTGGCTTTGTGCTGGGTCAAAGATGTACAGTTTTTACTGTACTAATTTCAAGAATTAGTCTGCAAATCTTCATTTCCATTTCAATACTGTTTAGAGAATTGTGCTAGTTACTCTAGGAGTATGTTTGAGAACCCATTGCTGAAGTAGGCACTTAGTAATTAGATTGTGTTATTAGAGTAGTGCTAAGTTTCAGTCATTGAAATTTAACACACTTTTGAAACCCCTTGCTGAGGGTACTTTAGTCTATTTCCATGGAAACTGGTTGCATACTTCTCAAATAACTTGCAAGTAGCTTTTGAAAAGTGACTGTTAAGATTTAAGCTGTAGTTTAAACAATATATTTCAGAATGATATTTTCCTTATCCTAAATTTTTCTTTATTGTGAGTAGCAAAACCAAAGCTACATATGAAGAATAATAGATAATATTAATAAAATTAGCTTTAGAACTAAATACCTCATAATTAGCAGATATAATAAGAACAAGATATTTTTTCAATGTTAGAGTGATGAATAGAATATAACAAACATAGATTTAAATAATCAGCCAAAAATGTAGATTAAATACAATCATAAAAAACCCAGTTAAAGAAAATAGTAGATCAATATGGAAGAAAAAAAGGAAAGAAAGAAAGAAGGAGAGAAAGAAAGAAAGAAAGAAAGAAAGAAAGAAAGAAAGAAAGAAAGAAAAAAGAAACCAAAGAGAAAACCACAAGTGTAACTTGTAAGGTGATTAACTTTATAAATAATCTCATTAAAGCAAACAACTTCCATGATTTTGATGATGAGTATATATTGACAATGTCGATGAAAATTCGACATTAAACTATGAAGCTGGTCCTGTTGTTAAGAGGATACATTTTAAAATGTCTATATTTTTGATAACAGAATTTGAATATGTGCTACTAACTGCTGAAATTATAGGAGGAAATAGGAGAAACCATAATGCACTGAGATGTTTTAATTTCCACTCCTTTGTTTCAGAATAAACTGATGGGAAATCTTTTTTTACTGAAAGTGTATTTCATACACAACATCGTAATTATCTATCTACCCCTTCTCCATCAGCACCCTCCATATACACACACTGGATTTCATGCATTCTGTCATTTGTGTTCAGGCCTGTTTAGTCAAGTTATTGTAACCTGATGTTCCTCAGTAGAAGTTCTTCCATGGGAATCTTGCCAGCTTATTCACAATCACTCCTTTAAAGACGATCAGATCTTCCTCACCCAGCAGTAATTAGCTACCCAATGGACTTCAACTAAGTTTGAAGTCTACTGCCCATTTCCACAGTTCTGTGTTGGGTCTTTGTCTCCCTGAGTTTAAGTGGGTTTTGTGAATCCTGACACATTGCTGTAAGTTTATAGAAATATTTACGAATATAGAAAACTTGAGTAACATTCTAAACTGACTTTATGTAGCTGAAATTCTAGCAGGCTCATCAATACCAAGATAGAATGCATCTGGGTCCAAAATCTTCATACATTTAAAAATATTCAAGACTCTGCACATAATGGGATTTGATTAGAAATCAATACCAGGAAGAAATTAAGAATTTTTCCTTACATAAAAATGTATTATCCAAAGAAGAAATCAAAATTTACCTAGAAATCAATTTGAACTACTAAAAATTAAAGTATATTAAATATATTAGCTATCTATAATAGCACTTGGAGGGATATTCATAACTTTTTTCATTGCCAAAAAATGAGAAATTTTCAACAATATAGCTGTTATTTAAAATATTTAGAAAAATAATTAAGCAAATGAAAATGGAAAGGATAAAAAAGCAATCAATAAAATAAAAACCAGAAAATTATCAATGAAAGTAAAATTAAAACTTGTTTTTGAGATCAGTGAAACTGACCAATATCTAGCTGATAATGTAGTACAAAAGAGATAAGTAACCATGTTCAAACTTTCACAATTTTATTGCTATTCCGAACTGACTAGAGTTATTTCATTCATTTCTAATGAACACTTTGCTTTTAGAAAGCTTATTTTACTGTATTTATACTATTTAAAATGAGCTCTGTTCACAATAAGTTAAAGTATCCAATAGATTTGTTCTCCAGTTGTTACAGCTACTATAAAAAATACTTCATAGATGAGATGACCTCAAACAGCACATGTTCACTTCTGGAGGCTGAGATTTCATTGTGAAAGCACCATCAGTGTGGAGTGAGGGTTCACATCCTTCTAATATCTCTTTGAGCTGTGTCCTCAAATGTGGAAGGAAATAGCTTTCTTAGGTTAAGCCTTTGGTAAGGATACAAGCTCCATAGAAGTTTATGGGTTCATGATCTGATCACCATCCCAAATCCCAACTCTTAAGGCTATCATATCAGAAATTGGCTTTTCATATATGAATTTGAATGGGGTACACAGATGTTTTGATCATAGTACACCTTAAGAAATTCTTGTATTTACAAAAAAAAAATGTAAGGATGCATCATTAAGGCAGAGAAGTAATTATGACTTTGTTTTGGGAAAAAAGACTTATGTTACCTACAATTATACTACTAACTAGCTTGTTGGGTCACATGGCTCTGTTTTAATTTTGTTTTGTTTATACTCCTAATTCTATTAGCATACTTACTAATGAAGTGATTTGAGAAACTACAATAGATTGGATCCTCAGTCCACAGTATCCCCAAAATTAGAAAACTGAGATAATTCCTGTAATTTCTAGTTCCAAACATACCAAAGTTTTGCATCAATTATTTTAGCCATCGCTGTGACACAATACCTAATATAAATATCTTAAGGAAGGAAAGCTCCATTTCAGTTAATGATTCAAGGATATTGCCCATCATGTAAAGGTGTGAGAGTAGGAACTTGGGGTCACTGCAATCAGGAAGCAGAGGGAGATGAAAGTTCATGTTCTGGGCACTTTCTCCTTCTTATTCAGCCCAGATACTTAACCTACGAAACAGTGCCTTTCTAAGACTTATATTGAATTAGTCGTTTCCTTCAAGTCTCTCATTAGCCTGATGACTTAGAGATTTTTTACTTTATTGTTCTAAATTCATTTCAATAATTTAAGAAAGATAATTATGGATCTTCTGGTTCTCTGGAGATAGGCATTTCTGGTTAAAGGTATGTTTGATTTTAGGAAACAACAGAACAAGAAGATTGCTGCTTAATTACCGGTAACAAGGTGCACACCAACTCCATTTCCATCTACCACAGAGCTTTTCAGATTACTTCTTACAGGAGCTATAAACCCTCTCACTTTCTCGAGCTTTTCTTATGCATGTAAGTCCACATTATGTACTTCCGGCAAAGTCAAAGTCTAGTTTGGTGACCAGATGTTAAGATGGAAAGTTTAATGACAATAAATAGAAAATTGATTTTTATACAATGTATGTGTTTACTGCTCTAAAACCGATGTCCTTATTTGTCATGGTACTAAGAGAAATAACGTGCCTCCTCTGTAGTTTTCTTGTAAAGGGACTTCAAGCACCAGTTTGCATATTTCTCCCCTTTTCCCTCACTGTGTGGACCTTTTGGTCTTCACAGTTGGTTTAACTTGTACGAGCTTCATGGGGGAAAATGACAGTATTAGCATGTTGTACAAATACAAAAAACAGTGATATTAGTAATGTATTCATGCTCTCAGTTTGAAAGTTTCACAGTAATCAATAAAATATAAACCACACACATTGCATACCACAGAGGATGATGTCAGTCCAAATTTGGTAAAGACACAAAAGTTAGGAGGTGAATCTAAAAGCAAATTGTGAAATAAAATTAAAGTTCATGGCAGGTACTTTATTTTCTATGTACCAACTCTAAGGATATTGTTCTCAAATTTATTTACTATCCACTCTGTCACTGGTAGTTAAGAAGAATTAACTTCACTGCAGTCTAAGTTTCAGGCTGGGATACCGGGAAACTCTGTCTAATTAAATAAATAAACAAACAAACAAACAAACAAACAAATAAATAAAGCCAGGTGTGGTGGCACACGCCTTTAATCCCATCACTCAGAAGGCAGAGGCAGGCATCACTCAGAAAAGAAGGACAGCCATATCTTCATAGGGAGTTCAAGGCCAGCCATGGCTTCAGGGAGACTCTCTCAAAAACTAAAAATAAAGTTATGGATTTTGAAGTTGACTAGATTTGCTAAAGTCATTCAATAAATAGGCTCTTGAAAATAATTTCTGTACATAGAATAAAAGGACATTTGAAGACATGCATGAATTCTCCAGTAGAAACTGTCTAAAGTTTGAAAGAAGCAGATGCATAAATTGTTCAGAACATGCAAAGGTAGACCTCTGACTGCTTCAGTTTCAGTGTGGTTTGGCATGCAAATCTGCCTTATTTCTTCTGTTGGATTCTAAACTTTTAGTATATTAGAAATTCTAAAACCATAAAAGTCTTAAAATTACTTTCATAAAGAGTTGTAGAAGTTAATATAACCTTTACATGTAAACTGATAGGCAAGTCTACTTGAAAGTCTAATTGAAATAAAACTCACTGATGCAAGAAAAAGAATTGCTTCAATAACAAAGTATTCTTTCTCTTTGATACAAAACTTGCATATTTCAAATTATACTAGATAATAGATGATTGAATCATTTACCTTACAAAGTTTTGAAAAACAACAAAACCTTTGAGCTCTGTTTCCTCAGAATTGCCATGTAGAATTGTGCATGCTATCAACTACTCTTTCAGAATATTGGGATTGCAGGGAAATTTAGCCCATATTTTCTTTGATCATTAATTACAGCATTGAGCATACATTTATTTGGTACACAACAACAAATTTAGGCAGAAAATGGAAATCAGTATTTGGTGCTATTAACATACAGATGGTAGTTGAAATTAGATCAAATGAACACTTCTCAATTGAATGTATATTTAGAATGAAAAATGTGGGTTGACCAACACACTGAAAAGTTTCTAATGCATAAGATTCAAGGATAGAAATTCACTTACTGAAAATGAACAAAGGAATGAGTATAGTGTTCTGGGAGTCAAGGATATTAAGATTGCAGGCAAAGAGGATGAGATGGGTAAAATAAGCACTAAAACTTTGACTTTCACAGTTTTAAATGACTATTAATATTAACAAAGTGGAATTGACCTGTTTTACTGTGCTCTCAACACAGAGAGGTGAATGACTAACTTGGACCAACTGTCTTTTGCCTTCATATTTAGTTGATTGGTTCAAGAATGGACATGTGATCTATCTAATTTCAGTCAGCCTTAATTCTTCTACAGTGTTTTCAAACAGAAGCAATGGAAAAGAATTTTGCCTCCTCTGGTGGTGACAAGAGCCCTAGAAGTCATTGTACATTGATTACAAAAATATCTACAAGGAATGCTGAGAAACACTTTAGCTAATAGAACACTGCTGAACTAAGCATGGAAAGGAAAATGCTGTTATTAAATAAATAAATAAATCAAGAGGTGGCGCACTGTGACATCTCAAGCAATTCAATTTGTTGCATGATTTTGTAATGACTAAAGAAATCATCTCACACTTATCCAAAAAAAGAAAAAATCTAAATTTATGCAAATGCTTACTAGCCAGTAAATGGGCATATGTTAATTTCATTTGCATTTTTAAAAAGTTAAGCATCAGTGCACCTGGGGATCTTAAAGGCTGTGAAGTTAACAATTCCCTTCACATCGCTCTGCTACTAATCATTATTCTTATCATGTAATACAGGTGAAGAAACTTACAGGTTTAATGCCTCAGCTAATGATATACAGAAAGACAGTTACAGCTAGGGTCAACAATCAGAATTTATTTGGAGATGTCACTTTCAAACTGCTGTTTCACTTTGACCTCTGAAAGAAAATCAATTATATAGAGCTTACTGGCTTAGAGAATGTCAATGCAATGCAGTTTAATTCATCATTAAACCTGTACTGTCTATTTTACTAGTCTGTTGTTTACTGTGAATAACAATGCAGAATAAAAACTACATCTGCAGAACAAGGAAAGGTTTATTTATTTTGGATATCCACTAGACATTAGTTATATGCTTACTGGGAAGCTTTCCTATTATAACAAATTACTTTTTTCAATATTTAAATTTATTGAATGATTCTGAGATAGAAAATAGCAGAGATAATTATTCCATTGTACCAGATATATAATGTTACTGTTAAAACTTTTGCAATTACATTTAAAATATTCACAGAAACAATGTCTGCATAAATACTAATGTAACCTTAGGACAACTAAAATGACAGGGACAGGGTAAGTTTTCAATGCAGATATTTTATGTGTCAGAAAAAAAAAGCATTAGTGTTTGGGCACACACATATAAAACTTCATGGTGTAGGGACTGTTTTCTTCTATGACTACATATAGAATCCTGAATTCAGTAAATATTTTATTCAGAAGAAAATGACAATAAATACAATGTATTGAAATAATAATACTAAATATATTTGTAATTTCAGAGTTATCTTTAGGAATTATTTATGTCTTCCTTGTGATCACATATTATTCTTAGGTCCTGCACACTTTCCTGAACTTCTTTTAGACTCTCTTTTCTAGTTGTGTGCTTACAAAAAAAAAATTCTTACTGAATATTTTTTAGTGTAATTAAATCATGTTGCCCCTTTTAAGAGATTAGGTCAAGAATTTCAGCTTTAGTCCTAGAAATGATATTTTTTCAAAGTCATCCATCATGAGACAGGAGATGTAATCATATTAAAATAGAATGAGTCTTATAAAAAGATAAAAAACAACAAAATGAAATAAAAAATAATTTTCCAAAGATATAATAATATCCACAAAATTTGGGATATGTTTGATCTCTCTAATGAAACAGGATCAGCATTCCTGTTCTGCAAAAGAATAAAAAGGAAAAAGAAAAAACTTCAATGAAGTGAAATTGGCAGCAAAAACCAGGGAAATTCTTAATAATATTTAGAATATTGAATCCAAGTCGTACTCTCTCCCTTGACTTTTATTAAGAATAACTATTTATAACTTTCATTTTTTGTATCTGTAAATGTTCTAAAAGACATATTAAGCTAGGTGTGATGATGTGCACCTATAATCACAACAGTTTAAAAATCAAAGCAGAAGGATCAGGGGTTCAAGGGTGGCCTCTTCATATAGTAAGTTGAAGTCCAGTCTAGGCCTTTGTCTCAAAAATCCAAATAAGAGAATAGATGAGTACATAAATATTGCAATTTCCGTTGTAAATAAGGTTTAGAATAAAATATTAATAGAGATAATGTATATTCTTCAAATTGCAAGGTTTATTTGAGAATATAGAATTCTAATCTCTACAATAGGGCAAGGAATTTTGAGTATGTTAACTACACATTTTTTACACTTAGTATTTTTAGACCTAGTGCTATTCTGAATAAAGGAGGAGAAAAGATGTAATGTTGCAAAAGACCTATTTACCTACTATTTTCATTTCTAGTATACTAAGTTCAAACCATCTTAGCCGTTTTCAGATGATTTTCTGTCTTCTGTATTCCTGAACATTCTATGAAATCTCACACATACTTTTATCTGTCCAAACTGCTTTCTGTCTGTGGAATGTAATTACAGTTCAACTGAAAATATTCCTAAATACTTCAGGTGGGACTTGGTTTATGAGAGTTCATGGAATTCCAGTGTATTGTTACCCCAGAAGGAAGTGAAACATATTTTCAGGTGCTATAGCATTGTAGAATAAAAAATGAAAGTTCGCATCAGTGAGAACATACAACTTTGGCTTTTGACCATTATTGGAGAACACGTTTCTTAACTGGATATAAGAGAGCCAGTTAGCATCCCTGTGAATGCAGGCTTCTGACTCTGAAACCATTCTTTTTGAGTGCTGTGAATTGACCACTTAACATCAGGGACCCATTCAGGAAACTTAGAGACATAAGGGTTCATGCTTTTCTTATCTTTCTTTTACCAGGAAGTTCTGTGAGAATCAGTAATATTCTACAATCTGTACATCTGAGATTCAAATGAACAATATGTTTGTGAATAAGATCTAACAACACCCTTCACACACACAAAAATGCTTGCAATGATTAATCTTCACTGTAAGTCTGATATGGAGGAGATGTTTATTAGAATCACCATGGAAACACCCCTTTGGGTGTGCTTAATAGGGTCTTTCCACAAAGACATAAATGAACAACAAAGACCCACCCTGAATGGTGTCAACAGCATCCCTTGACCTGGAGTCCTAGAGAGATTAAAAAGGAGAAAGAGGGCTGGGCTGAGTAGCAGAATCCATCTCTCAGCTTCCTTACCGAAGAAACAGTGTCTCTAGCTCCATCACACTCCAGATCGTGTCTTCCCAGCCATGATGGACCATACCCTAAAATGCGAGCAGCATAAACCATTTATTCCTTAAATAACCTTTTTGGGCATTTTGTCATAGCAAAGAGCAGAGTAACGAATACCATTATTATCCTACTGCAATATAAACTGCTTTTAGTTACTTCCAAACCAGTAAATCAAGATCTGCAAAGATCTTTAAGTTGGTAAGTTTTCTTACTACTAAATAAAAATACTGATTTAATAAATAATTTCAAATTACGGAATTTATGACTATTTAATGTAACTAAACCATTCAATAGTATTTTGAAAAGCACATATAAATGATCAAACTTAAGTAGTAACTCAGGTTAGTATTGTACAAGAATTAATTTTTTAGAAGAGATTCTATAGTTGTTTACTAGATGTATATATTATGGGAGAAAAATTGTCTATAGAAACACTAATTCAAACCATGTAAAAAACTATCAATCAAGGAGTTCTAAGAAAAGACCCTTTAATCATATACTAATCCTGTGTCTTAAAGTTGTTATTAATAGTCTCCCAGCAACTCCTCTACCATCTACATTACGTAGATATCCATTAAAATGTTTTAAGACAAAACAGTCATATTATAATTTTTTAAATAATGCTTCCTTTAATAACAAAATGACAACAGTATATTTTTGTCTATTCAGAGTTTTAGACCTCCACTATGTTATTATAATAGACACATAATAATTGTTAGTATTCTTTAATATCATTTATTATTATGGATTTAACTGAACAAGATAACTTACTACTACAAAAATATGGGCATATTGAATATAAAAGTGATTTTGTCAAACAGATAAGCTAAAAATCAAGAAAGAAGTTTATTCAGTTGCCACTATAAAAGAGAACTCGAAGCTACAGTAGAGGACTGGCTTCAAAGTTGCATTACTGCCTAGGTGTATGTTGATAGTTATAAACTCAGAGATTTGAATTTTAAAACTACTACAATGGTCTTAAAAACTTGCCTAAAACAGACAAAACAGAAAAATTTCACAAAGCAGGGAGCTGAGCAAAGACTGTCATGTATCTAGGAATTGTGAGCATTATAGTTTTGGTTAAAGAGCTCACTTAAGACCATCACAAAGCTTAATTAGGAACTTGATACCAACTCTCAATTTAAAAGCAAGTCCACAGTTAGATAAAGAGTGATTTTGTTTGAAAGACTGTTTTCATAGAGAAGTCTTTCTGACTATAGTACTTCAAGTATCTCAAATTTGAACATGAAAATAGATTTCCTTTATAAAGAACAAGAGGAATTGTGAGTACCTGAACAATCCATTAGGGGTTATGTGCTTATAACATCAAAGGAGCAGTTGGGTAGAAAATATTCTCTTCTTTGACTGATCCTAAGAAGTTTTATTATGGAATTGGATGCTTTGGACAATGGATTTTTCTGGAACCTGGATGGAAGCAAAGTTGAAGAGTCTAAAATAAAAAGAGCAAAGTTATTGGCTCATTTGTACTACATTGTGATCCACTGGTCAGTATTTTCTTTTAGGTGCCCTTAAACAATATCAGAAAAGGAACAGGAATCACTGTGATGCTGAGGGTGTTCTGTGTAGTTTTCATTCTTTTTGAATTTGTTGAGCTAGAACAATAGACAATAGCATTTCTAGACTATACAGTTCGACTATGTTAAATAGTAGAAATAATAACTAGAAAATATTAAAAGAGAATAACATCACTATGCAAAGTTGACAGCAAGTTTTATGTGCTTGAATCAATGTAAATACAGTGTCTACATGGAAGAGAAAGATGATAATAGCAGTATAATGTAGCCTTCACACTTGTTAGAATAAATTCATTGATAAAACAAGCATAAGGGAGGCTGGGGGAACAATATATTCAGCAATTGTTTTGACTACTGTACACACTGGAAGTGTTGCAGCAGTACTGAGATCTCTGACATGTATATCAAATCCTTGGGCTTCAATCTGTAGTGTCTCTTTAGAAGACTATTGTGATACTGGACAGTGACACCAATCATAAAATGAGGAATACTAGAAGAAATGTCTGGGAAATTTGCACTGACTGTTAAAAGTAAAAGGAATATTTAAGCCTTTATAATGGCAGACAACATTTGTAGAATGATAGGACACAGTCCAAGAGAGCATTAGCAAAATCAGTTTTTCAAGTGTGAGAGAAAATATAAAAGAGAGTGCATACTATGTCTTTATATTAACAAATAACGTGACGTTTCAGTCATCACCTACATCCATTGTGTTATTTAGTGTTTTGTCTTCATTTTAAAAGAAGAAATGATCTACCTTGGCTCATGGATTCAGATGTTTTGGTCTATGGTCACTGCTCAATTGCTGCAGATCTGTGGTGGAACAAAACATCACAGCAGCAAGAGCATATGCTAGGACAATGATCTCAAGCCAGAAAAGACTGGAAATAGAAAGTATGGAGAGTAGCAGAGGAATAATGAAGGTTAAAGACACCTTAAGGGGACCATATCCTTCAAATATGCCATATCTCTGCAAATTTCTATCACATCGAAGTAATGTCAAAAATTATGACATCAGTAATTGATCCATTGGTTAACTCAGAGTCCTCAGGGTCCACAAACCTCTCAACAGTGGGACCCCACAGCTAAAGACAAAGTTTTAAGACACAGATCTTTTGAGGGACACTTCTTTCTAAACCAAAATAATTAAAAGACAGTCTCAATTAAACATAGTTTCAAAGACATATTGTGGTTGTCATAAAATAATCTTAGTTCCTTAAATTTCATATTCTTATTTATACAGGCACTGCAAATGATTATTTAATATTTAGGCTTGGTTATCTTCAAGAGAAGTTTATATAAGTGTCAGACTGGACATTTTAAAGACTTAAGGCTAAGAGACCAAACTGTGAGCTGATCATAAGATTTTAATTGAAATATCTTTTGTACTGGATGAATTTCTCTCTTCTTTGTGTTCCTCAGTTGTCCTGATTGCTAGTGGTGACATATAACAGTCTTACTCTGTCACATGAAAAGTTGAGAACCTTATAAATTGCACCCAAGCTGTAGTCATTTTTCTCATTAAGGTGGAGTGTGGAGTTTAGTGGAAGAACACATGAATCACATGTGGGATTCTCTGGACTTAAGTACAGAGACAGTAAAGAAAGAAAGATAGTGAAAGGCAAGAAAGGAAGGAAGAAACAATAGAAACCCCAAAGAAGAGAAAGAAAAAAATAAGAGTTTTAAATAATTGTCTCCAATAAGTTAGCTTAATTATTTCAAAATATCAGGTCATCATAGACCATATCAAGAATGGCATACTAATCAAAGCTTTGATTATATCACCTCTATTTGCAGTTAGAAATTGCATACTATTGCATAACTATGCTGATTAGTATATTTCTGTGCAAATAAGTATATTTAATGTGATTAAACATTTAAGAGCAGTCAGATTGGAAGAACATGTGAATGCTTTATTTCTGTTCAGAAAAGCACAGTCTAAATATTGTGTGTTATCAGTGGCTTAAAGAAATACAAAGATTTCTTCAGTGTGGAAAACAAAACATAAAAAACCAGGTAATTTTATTCAACAATTACGCGTATTATTTTTTTCGGTACTCTAGGATTAATTTTTGTTCTTAATCTCGGGCTGGCGCTGTTAAGTTTTACACTGATTTCCTTCTCCTTTCTTTGCATTCATCTCCCTATCCCCTCTTTCCCTTCCCTTTCTTGCTTTGGAGGAAACTTCTCCAAACTGAGGCATTAATCCAGTTTCCAACAAAGTTTGGGTACTACGATTAAGTTTTGAGGCTATGTGGGTAGAACACTTACCCAAAGGAAAATTTCAGAGATATAAAAAGTTCTATATATATATTTATGAAATATATCAATAATAGTACAATAATATACTATTAAATAAAGTTTCTCAGCAGGTCAATACTCAGTTCACAACATCTGAATGTATAAAAATCCACAAATCATGGGGGAATTTATAATTAAAAACCAATAGCTCTCAGGACTTGTTGGCCTCCCAAGCTTTCTTGATTCCCCTGGTCATACTACCTGGCCCCTTTCTTTAACTCTTTGAAATTCCAGAGAAAGAATCTATGACCCCTCCCCCTACCTCACTCTTACTTCTTTCATGCCTCTAATTCCAACAGTATGTGGACAACAACAAGAAGTTAGGTTATCAGCATAGGATGGACCTTGGCTCCCTTGGCTTGAATTTTGAAGCTGCTTTTGTGTGCTGTGATGATAGGAACGGAAAATTCTTTAGACCTATTCTTTTCACAAGTTGAAAGCTTAACTTGGTGGGTTCTTGTCCTGAGGGTACTCTTTATATAGTTCAAGTGTAAATCTGGAGGACTCTCCTTAATGATTCTAACCTCCTTGAAAAAGAGCTTTGCTTCTTCAACATGCCTTGTCTGCCACATTATTATGCTTCCTAGTGTTCTTCTTCATTCCAACCTTTATATTTTGTATTTCCTTTTGCCTCACTTGCTCATTTTCATTGGAAATCTGCATAGTAATCACCATCAGTAGCCACTGATTCAATGTAGGCTGTCTTGAAATTTCCTCCACCAAAGAATTTAGTTTATTGTATTTTAATTTAGAATCAAGTAATCTCTTAGGCTAGGGCCAGAAGGCAGCTAATTCTTTGCCAGAATTTCCCAGTTGCTATTTAAGTCCTTGTTCCCCTCTGGAACTACATTGCTGTTAGTATTACTTTCTTCAAGGATCCTTTGGAACATCCAATTAAGTTTTGCCTACAGCATTCAAGCAGTTTCCTAGTCCAAACTTCCAGTGTCTTCCACATTCCTCTAAATCTAACATGGTCAGGTTCTTCACAGCAATAACCCACTCTTTGGTATCTATTTCTGTTTTACTTACTTTTTCTGTTGCCTTGATAAACACAATGACCATGGTAATTTATAGAATGAAGAGTATACTGTCTTATGATTCCAGATGAATAAGAGTGCATTAAGTCAGGAAGAGATGGCAGGAGGGAACCAGAGCAGAAAACAGAGTACTCATATCTTCAAGTAGGCATGGGAATCAGAGAGACAGACTGGAAGTAGAATACAGCCATATGCTCTCAAAGGCCACTCTCGGTGACATGCTTCCTCCAGCATAGCCAAAACTTTAAAGATTCCATGACCCTCTGAAAACTGTGCCAGCAACTGTGAACCAAGTCTTCAAATACTTGAAGGCCTTGGGGGACATTCCCATTCAAACCATCATTATCTCCATTCCCCTCAAGGTGTGTAGGATGAAAACTCCACTACAGACTGCATGTGTGAAAACAGTATTCCTCTCTATGAGTCTCAATAAGATTCTCTGCTGAAAGGAAAAGGACATGGAGTTTCCATTCTGTTCTTACATTGGATACCTCTAAGTTACAGGTCAATGTGCCAACCCTGGAGGTATTTCTCTTTTAGTGAGCTGTTGCTTATGAGATGAAGTCATGACTCAGAATTCTGGTATCTTGTACCTTTTTTCCTATACTCATTAAATAGGACAGGGATATTATTTGGAGATATCAACACCATTGCCTGTGCCCCCAGCAAGGCACCATGGCTCAAGATTTTGCCCTAGAAGAAGCAGAATTCTAATCTCTCCTCAAGGACTCTTTGGCATTTGCTGGAGAATGGAATGTTCTCAAGCCCAAGGAGGCTCTTGAAATAACAGAAGCTGGGATAAAAGGCAATAAGGAAGGATGGGTCAATTTATTTAAGATATAAGCTAAACTGTGAGCTGGTTAGTTTTCCAGAGAGAAGTAGGGAGAGAGACATCTATGAAAGACCTCCTGTGGCCAAAACTAATCTGAAGCCCTGATCTCAGGAACTATCCCTTCAAAGTGTTCCAATTTGATTAGATTAGTATGTGAGGCAGTTATGTCCTAAGGCATTATTGGAAACACTGGAGCAGTCAGCATGCAATTAGTGGCACTTAAGATGTGAATATGGTCAGGGAAAGTGACAGTTCAACAAACAATGGCAAACAGAGCAGGCAAAAACTGTGTGGGAAAGAGGAACAAGTGGGTGGCACTAGCAGACAGCAGGAACAGGCCAGTTTAACAGGAAATGTTCTCGGTGGCATCACATACACTTCTGAAACCACAATTGAGGGCCTGTGGGGAGAAAAAAAAATTACTCAAGTTCAGTCAGGTCAAATCATTAGATCAGTTATTAGGAATCGTGAGAACTCAGCAACAGCTCACAATTTGAACATGAAGGAGTTGTCAAATCTACACCCCAGGAGCTGAAGATAATAGAGCAATGAAAAAGACACTTACATCGCTTATATTCAGGAGCCACCAGAGACATTACAGAAAAAGTAGTGAAAATACAGTGATGCAGAACGGCTGGTCTGGATTTAATAGGTACCAACTGCAAGCATTGACAATATTATAAATAGATGGTGAGCTTGATTTTGAAAACCAAATATGCTTTATATAAAACACTGCAGTCATGGCAATAACAGTAATTTAAAAGATGTAAGTTAAGTAATAACTGAAGAAGTCATATATTCTTATAATGACAACATAGTAAGCAAAAAACAGTTACAACCTATATACTATTAAAATAATATCTCTACTAGATAATGTTTAATAAAGTAACATAACATAAAAATAGTATAAAGATGCAATAACTCCAAAAGAGAAAAAATGTAAAAAGATATTAAATAAGTGAAATCTGATCAGAAAAGAATTAAAGCAAGAATACCATCTCCATGATGGAAAATTTGCTATGCTAAAAATCAAAGAATTGTTTATGAACATTTTCCAAAATTTAGGACACTAAATCATGTCTCATGTACCCTAGATAGGATAATTGGCTTCTGTGGGAATAGTGTGCCATTGTATTCCCAAATTTTATATATTTATAAAGATATATTTATATCTTTACCTTATGAGGGTTGATTTAGGAATGTATTTACTAAAATTGTCTCTAAATATACGAAAGCATGTACATTGTCTATAAAACTTCAAGTTATCAAAGTACGAATACGTAGAAAAAAATTAAAGTACTTTTTAGATTTTACTTTAACAGTGAAATGGGTAACCCTGGGGGAGGTTTTCTTTGTTTATGGTGCTGGGAATCAAACCCAAACCTTCCGTATGCTAGGAAAGTGGTTCTTCACTGATCCTCACTTACTAACCCTGCGTGGCCATTTTCAATGTCTGTTTGACTTCATGTGCTTTCTCTCTGTGTTTTTTTTTCAACAAGCTCCTCTTTTTTCTCATCTATATATTGCATGCTATTCAAGAAAAATATAGTATTTTATAAAAATGAGATCCTTTTAAATTATGGATCCAAAAAACACATCTAGATCAGGAAAATTAATTAATTAATTTTAATTAACTAATTCAATTAATTGATTAATTTTATTTAATTAATTAATTTTGATCAATGGTTCACATATTACATATTTTATTTCAATGAATACACATATTCATTTTAACACATTGAGATCTAATCACAAAACTCAATGAGGCCAACTGCAAATTTAAGATGATTTTATGGATTTGAAAAGTTATTTCTCAGTATAATATTAAAGTCACATTTTAATTATGAAAAATTGAATTTGAATTTTTTTCTGTCGCATAAAGTCTAAGTAGAATTTATTTTGGAGTTCTGCTGCCTAACTGTTTGGTATGTGACTACTTAATATATTCAGGTATGTATATTATACATTCTAGGATGTTGTGACACAAGCCTGTAATGCCAGACCTTAGGCAGAGACAAGGGATTTACCATAGTTTTAAGGTCAATCTAATTTTCGTATTGAATGCGAAGTCAGCCCTATTACATAGTAGGACCCTTTGTTAAAAATACAAAACGAATTGGGAATGGTGCTTTTTTGATCCAGGCAAAAAGTGTTTTAAAAGCTCAAAACTAATTCTTTTGCATTGGAGAAATAAACCAGATAAAGGGAGCTCAAAGCATCTGCCTATTGTATAGGAGAAAAACTAAACTTTACAATAATTCTTTTTCCAATAGGAACTTTTAGAATATTTAAATGAGGAAAATTGAATGTTCCATATTGGTAGGTTTCAGGATGCTAGAAATCTGAAGAGTTTGCCCACTATTTTAGAACTGATGAGAGAGGAAATGAGTCAGTTTCCTAAATGAAAAACCTTTCAGGTGAAATTAACTCCACAAAGATAAAATGCCAAAATGTCAATACAAGTAAGAAAGTACCTTAGTATTTTAGACCATCTCCACAAGTTTCCTACATATGGTTGAGAAGCTGGAGCTGCTTGCTCCTCCTCATTGTCAACACCCCCGCCCCCAAATCAAGCAAAACTAGTATGCCTACGTAGGCTGAAATACCTCATGAGAGCTCATCTCATAAGATGAGGTATGACCAGTCAGTCCCTGGTTTATGTCTGATAAAACCAGAGAGAATGGCTGTATTTTGTGATTACCACACACAGTGAGGCAGTCACCAAATCCCATAGTTTTCAGCCTTATCCCTTCCTCATCATGTGCTTAACATTATGGGTTTTCAAGAGTATTTAAAATAACACTCATTTAAGTCTCTGAAAAGTAGTTTTTAACTTTAAGATAAAACACAATGTATTCTCTAGATAATACTGGGTGTTTTTTTGGGGGGGTGGGGGAGCTTATTTTGCTTAAATTTCCCAGGTCACAGTTCATCACTGAGGGAGGCCACGGCTGTCACACAGGGTAGGAACCTGACAGAAGCTGGAGTACAGACCATACAGGAACACTGCTTACTTGCTTGCTCCCCTTTGGCCTGTGATCAACCTGCTTTATTTTCATTGGATACAACAGTTCTTAATCAGATTTAGATCCTCTCTCAATTATGCCTCCCACAACCTCCCACTGGATTACAAGTATTCTGCCATACATATTAAGACCTAGTCAGTGAAGCATTTGTTTCCAAATGTGCAAATTTGTCCTGTTGTGCAAATTCAATCACTGGAGTGTGGTCAGACTACCCAGAAATGATAGTAAGGCACACTCTTCCTCTGCCAGTAGTAATCAGTCTCCAGTAGTTCTCAGACTAAATCTGTCTGGCCAACCATTTCTCTTGCTCCACTCTGGGCTCATGTCTAATTGAGTTGGTGTGGGTCCTTTGCTTGATGCCAACATTGCCACAGGTTCATATGTTCAACCTTCCCATAGCCTGAAAGCCTCTGCTTTCCTAAGATCCTGAATCAGCCCTGGCTCTTACAATCTTTCTGCATTCTTTTCCTCAATTATCGCTGAACCATGGGAGACATACTCTGCAGTTTCTTATTCTTGAAACTTGGTCAGTTATGACCTTCTGTCTGCATAGCACTATAATTGTAAAAGGAAGCTTCACTGGTGAGAATTCATGGGGGATATTAGTTTTCTCTTTGCCCCTTCTTTCTCTATGCTCTGCAAGACTTAGATGTAGAGGTTCAACTATAGATATGCCACACAAGAACTGGCATCTCTCAGACATATATTCTCTGTGTTTGGCAAATTGTGGAATTCTGCTATTGTCTCCATGTGTTGCAAAGCATGCTATTCTGAGGAGTGGTGTACTGTATGCTTGTCTGTAAGTATTAGGAGTCATATTTAGTACATAGTAAGTTTCATTTGTCTAGCGATATGACTGAGATAGGTTTTCTCTAGGATCTATGTCCTCTCTGAACAATGTATATTTAACTGAGTTTGCAGTGCACCCAGGAGGGCTTTAAATTCCCCAAAGGGTTTAAATCCAATTAGATCACTGTTGATTACCCACCAGATGAAAGTACCACCACACTACCAATAGAGATAGTGTGCCATGTCAGTTGTTAATGTTATTAAGATCTAGGCTTGGGTTGGACCATTTATATTCTATCTTAGCAGTTTGCATATTATCTAGAATTATGGGAGCTAAACAAGGTAGTTGCATTCTAGGTCAGTTCCTGCTCCGTTGCTTTAATTATTGTATCTGAAGGATGTCCTGTCTTCAGCAGTAGGTTATTTTATTTTCTAGTTGTGGGATAAAACTAAGAGCTTTGGCAATACCCTGTTTATTTGGGGAGTCTCAAATACCACTATCACCAACTACTCAAAGGAAAATCTGCTCTGTCTGGCACTATGTTCCTTGCCAAAAAGTCCCCGCGTATGTAACTGACGTAATGTTTAGACACTATTCATTACTCGGGGCGGGAAGGTACGGTGGCATCATATTTCCATCTTGGTTCCAATATTCATTACTCTGCTATTGTTCCTCCCAACTGTTCCTCCCACATTCCCAGTACCCACAATGTCCCACTCTTCCTCCAATAACACTTGTCGCAGACCATAACCTCTCTCCTGACTTCCCTACCCCCACACTAGGGTAGTTTGCACATCCTTTCCTCCTTTCCTCCCTGACAAACACCCAATTTCACCACCTCCCCGAGTAAGATCTGTCCCCTACTATCCCCCTTTTAGGGTTCTTTCTTTTCTTTTCTCTCTGTGTATCCTTCCCATGTTTCTGGCTACCACATCAGGATACATACTCACACGAAGGGGATTGGTGTTACAATTCACAAGTGAGGTAGAACATACGTCTCTGGATTTTTGTGTTTCTGTTACTTCACTTAGTATAACATTCTCTAGTTCCATCCATTTACCTGAAATTTCATATCATGTTTCCTTACTGCTGAGTCGAACTCAATTGTATAAATGTTTCACATTTTCATTATCTAGTTGTCAGTTGAAGGATATTTAGGTTGTTCTTAGCTATTGTGAAGAGAGCCATAGCAGTAGCAAGATGCACAGGTATCTCTATGGTAGGATGGGGATTCGGTTCTTTGGGTATAAGTCGAGGAGTAGTATAACTGGATCATATGATAGATTGATTCATTTTTATTTTTGAGAGTTCTCCACACTGCTTTCTATAGTGCTTGCACAAGATTGTATTCCCACCAGCAGTGAATGAGTGTCCCTCTTTCTCCACATCCTTACCAGCATTTGGTGTCTTTTTTCTCTAGATCTTAGCCAGACTGACTGGGGTGAGATGGAATCTTAAGGTGGGTTTTACCTGCATTTCTCTTACTGTTAAGTATGTTGAGCACATTTCAAAGTAGTCCTCAGCCATTTCTGTTTCTTTGTTTGAGAACTCTCTGTTCAGGTCTATAGCCCATCTTTTTATTGGGTCCTTTATTTTCTTGTTTCTTTTGTTTTGAGTTCTTTGTTTATTCTGGATATTAATCCTCTGTCAGATGTGTAACTGGTAAGGACTTTCTCCCACTCAGTAGGTTTCCTCTATACTTCCTTCGTTATTTACTTTGCTGTATAGAAGCTTTGCTGCTTAATGAGGCCCCCTTATAGATTACTGATTTTAATGACTGAGAAACTGATGTCTGATTTACAAAGTACTTTCCTACAATTTTATCTTGGTAGGTACTGCCTATCTCGATAGGCTCCTTCTCCATGGGGCAGCTGTTGCACACCAGTGGACCCAGAGAGCGGAAAGTGAAGGAACAGGGTCTCAGGTGGCCCAGAGTGCAAGGGGAAAGAACTCCTGGGAGACTGTCAGTGGACAAATTGTTTATTGAAATCTAGGTCATGCTGAGGTCACGCTGCCTACTCAATTCCTTTGTGTCACCATGCTAATTTTATTACTATGACTGTAATATAATATGTGATCTGCTATGGCGATTCTTCTGAATTATTCTTTTGTCCAATATTGCTTTGACTATCCAGGGTATTTTGTGATTTCATATGAATTTTAGGATGATTTTTTTTCTATCTCTGTGAAGAATGTTGTATTTTGATTGGCATTGCATTGAAGCTATAGATTGTTTTTGGTAAGATGGTTATTTTCACAATATTGACTGTACCAATCCATGAGCATGGCAGGTCTTTCCAAATCCCAGTGTCTTTCCTATCTTTTTCTTTAAAGAAATTGAAATTTTCATTGTAGAGATCTTTAATGTCTTTAGCTGGGTTTATTTCTAAATGTTTTTGGAGGTTATTTGAATGGGAGGGTTTTCTCAAATGCTTTTTGATTGCTTATTACTGGTATATAGAAAGGCTACTGATTTTGTAAGTTGATTTTATAACCTGCCACTTTCCTGAAAATCTTAACCTTTTCTAACATTTTTTTTTTTTGGTGTTGGTTCCTGATTTTAATAGGAATGTTTCCAGTTTCTCTCCATTTAGAATAATGTTGCCCGTGAGTTTATTGTATATAGCTTTAATTATGTTGAGGTATGCTCCCTCCAGGTCAATTCCTTCTAGGACTTTTAACATGAAAGCATGTTGAATTCTGTCAAAGGCCTTTTCTGCATCTGTTGAGATGACAATGTGCTTTTGCCTTTAAGTTCATTTATTTGTTTTATTACATTTATTAACATAAATTGTACAATCCCTGTACCTCTTAAATAAAGCTGACTTGATAGTAGTAGATGATCTTTTTGATGTGTGTCTGTATAGGGTTTGCAAGCATTTTTGAGAATCTTTGCATTTATGTTTTTTAAGGATATAGGCCTATAATTTTGTTTTATTTTTGTGTCTTTACCTGGTTTTGGTATTACAGTGATACTAGCTTCAAAGAATGAGTTTGAGAGTTCTTTGTTTTTATCTTTTAGAATAATTGAAGCAGTATAGGTTCTAGATCTTCTTTAATATCTTCTAGAATTCTGCTGTTAATTCATCTGGGCCTGGGCATTTTTTAGGTGGGAGGTTTTGTATTACAGTTTCAATTTCCTTCTTTGATAAAGGTTTGTTTAAGCTCTTGATCTCTTCTTGTTTCTACTTTTGTGGTGTCCATGACTTAAGAAATTCATTCTTGTCTTTCAGATTTTCGAAATTAATGGCATATAGATTTTTGAAGTATTCCATTACAATGTTTCATGCCTTTTGTGATGTTTCTCCTTTCATTTCTGATTTTGTTGATTTGGATTCACTCTGTTTTTCATTAACTGGGCTAGGGGTCTTTCTATCTTTATTAACTTTTCAAAATATGAGCTTTGGGATTGATTCATTCTTTGTATTGTCTCCTCGGTTTCTGGCTCATGGATTTCTCACATGTTTATTATTTCCTCTTGTCTAATACATCCGTGGTTTCTGTATTCTTGCCTTTCCAGTCTTGGGATGTACTGGTAAGTCATTTACATGTGCTTTTACTGCTTTTAAAATGCAGTCATTAAGAGCTATAACCGTCTCTCTTAGGACTTCTTTTAAGGTGTCTTGGGGGTTTTGTTATGTTGTTTTCTCATTTTCTGTTAGGTCCAGGAATACTTTTATTTCCTTCTTAGTTTCTTCTTTGACTCATTTATTATTCAGGAATGTGATGTTTAATCTCCATGTGTTTGTGTAGTTACTATATATTATATTCTGTATTGATTATAAGTTTGGTTGCACTGTGGTCTAAAGAATGCATGGAATTATTTCAATAGTTTTGTATTTGTTGTTTTGTTCCCCAGAATGTGGTCAATTTTAGAAAGTGTATTTTTTGTTGTTTGGGTAGAATATTCGGTAGATGTCTGTTAGGTCAATTTTGTGTAAGATGTCACTTAATTGAGATGTCTGTTTGTTTATTGTTTGTCCAGTTGACCATCTATTGAGAATAGTTACATGTTGAAGTCACCTACTGTTACTGAGTTGGGGTTAATCTGTGTTTTAGTCTTGGAGTACTCTTAGTATGAAATTCGGTGCCCCAGATTTTGGCGCACTTGTGTTCATGATTATGACATCTTCTTGATTGTTCCTTTGATTAGAATGAAGTGATCTGTTTTATCTCCTGATTGATTTTAATTTGAAGTATATTTTGTCAGATATTAGAATTACAAAACTTACTTGCTTCTTGGAGCCCTTTGCTTGAAATAGGTTTTTCTATTCTTTCACCCTAAGATGGTGACTATCCTTATAGGTGAAGAGTTTCCTGAAAGCAACAGAAAGATATTTTTTTCTTTCCTGATCCATTCCTTTAACCTGTGTCTTTTGACAGGGGAGTTGATACCATTGTTTTTTCTGTGTTATTATTGAAAGATGTGCATTGGATACTGTCATTTTAATTTCTTTGTGTTTGCAGCCCTAGTTGTATTTCCGTTACTATACCTTTCTTTGTTTTCTTTCTGTAGCCTTCTGTTTATACCCATTTCTTTCTTCAGTCCTTTCTGTTGCTTTCAGGATTCTCTGCAATGCTGGTTTTGTGTACATGAATTCTTTCAGCCTATTCATGTCATGAAAAAACATTCTATTTCCTCTCAATCATGAAAGATAGTTTTGCTAGATAAAGCATTCTGGGTTGGCATCCATATTAATTTAAAGCTGGGAACACTTTTTGTCCAGGTTCTGCTTTCATAGTTTGCGCTGAAGTATGCTGTAATTCTGATAGTTTTCCTTTATATGTAACTTGTTGTTTTTCTCTAATAGGTTTCAGTATCCTCTTTTTTTTTCTGTATATGTAATGTTTTAACTGTGATATACCATGTAGAGTTTCTGTTCTGATCATGTCTAATTGGTGTTTGTTCTATGTGCTTTCTGAATCTATGTAGGTAAGTCTTTCCTTAATTTAGGGATTTTTTCTTCTAAAATTCTGTTGAGGGTCTGTTCAATATCATTGGCCTGAGATTCTTCTTCTTCCTTTATGACATTACTCATAGATTTGATCTTTTCGCGTTGTTCCACATTTCCTGAGAATTCCATTCCTTTTTTTTTTTTTTTTTTTTTTGTTTTGTTTTGTTTTGTTTTGTTTTATGTTGTCTTTGCTTAAGGAATACATATCTTCAGCTTTGTCATTCAGTTGTGATATTCTGTTTCATTCACTCTGCCTCTGAGCCTTTCTGGTATTTTCTGCAGTTGATTTATTGAGTTTTTCAGTGTCATGTTCACTTCTACTTGGGGTTTCTTCACCATTTCTATCTCTTTGTGAATTCACTTTTCAAGTCATGAACTGTTTATGATATTTCATTAAGCCACAGATTTGTATATTCTTGGGCTTCCATTACAAGCTTATGCCTTTTCTCTTTCAGTTCTTTGTATATGTTTTCTTTAAGTTCTTTGATTATGTTTATGATTGTTCTTTTACATTTTATGTCCCAGGTTTCCTCAGGGTAGTTCTTATTGTAGTACACTTTGTAGGACTAGTGGGTTTTGTTGGGGACATATTCTCATGGTTTTTCATATTATTTTGCTCCTGAAATGCCTTTTGTCATATAGATGTTCTTTGGTCTGCTTTTGTTTAATTTAGTGTTGATTCTGTTTATATTGTTTATGTAGCTTGGTTGCTTTTAGTTTAGGAATGGAAATTAAATTGGTGCTCCATCCCACACTGTGGGCAGAATCCTTCCTCTTCTCATTGGAGCTTCTGCTGGTGCCTGTTCACTGATTACTCCTCTGGAAGCTGCATTACCCTGGGTTCTGCTTTTTGTCATCACAATTTGTTCTTCCTATTCTCCCTGTGTTTTGTATGTTGTTTTCCTTGAGTTAGAGGTCATCAGTTTTTTTGTTTTGTTTTGTTTTGTTTTTGCATTAGGGTTGCCATAATTACAACACCCTAACTTTATTAACATTAAGAATAACTTCTTTAAAAAGTATGACTTTCAAATAAGGTCATATTCATAGCTATTGTCAGTCTCTCCTTCAAAATATTTGGGTAGAAGTAAAATTAAATGCATAACCATAGTTTTGGTCTACAGACAGTAATATGCAAAGCCAAAATACCCATAAATAAGAAAATAATAAGGAATTAATTTATGTAAGGAACAGGAGTAGTTCAAAGATTTATCACCTGACACACAGAAGTAGAAATAAATAGGCATTAGCAGAGGATTCTGTCCAAGAGTTAAAGGCTAAATTCACATAGGATCAGAACATAGACATTTGAATGACCATGATTGCACTTACAATAGAACAAATCTGGAATTTATGGAAAACTTAAACCTGAGCATTACAGAAAGAAAATGATCAAGCATGCTTGAATTTTGCTGAAAGCCAGCTTAAATTAAGTAGGTTACCAGCTGACAGATCAATTATGTTGAGGAATGAATTCAAAATTGGGGAAGACATGGGTTTAACCACTGATAAGCACAGCTTGTGTATATTAGGAAGAAATTCAGGTGAAAGTTTAAATATTGGTACTCACATATAAAAATTCTTATATATATTTAGTTTTATCATAGATAAATTAAAATTTAATATTAAATGTTATTTATTTTTCTATATTTTACATTTAAACATTGACACTATGTAGGAGACAAAAGGATCATATATAAACATGAATACAAATCAGTGATTCCAAGTCAGACTATGTTTATAGTTATATAGATTGTTAAAGAAAGAGAAATAGGTATATGGTAGATAGATAACAGATCGATTAAAATGAATTGGCTTGCATCATTTTAGAAGCTGAAGGATCTCAACATCTACAAGTTGTAAGCTGGAAAAGACAGTTTAATACTAGCTCTAAAAAACAGCACATCCAATACTTAAAGGGCCTGTGTTTCAGTTTAGTCCAACAACAGGCAAACATTAATTTTCCTGTTGAAGTCAAATTGATGTATCATTCCTCTTGTTCATTGGCTAGTTGGATTTTTCTCCTGTTCAAGCTTTCAATAGATTTCATGAGAGCTATCTACATTAGAAAAGGCAATCTACTTTACTCAGCCTATCAATTCATCATCAGTATGTTGAAATCATGAAAAAAATACCCCTACACACAAACTCAGAATAATATTTGAACTCATATTTTTGTGTTCTGCAACCCCAATTTATATAAATTATCAGTTTTAGTCTGTATCAGAAATTATTCATTGTGACAAGACAGTTTGCTAAAGACTGAACATAACAGAGAAACTTTTAGGTTTAATGTCATTCATATACTCAAATGAAGATAGCTTTTGAATACAAATTACCGACATGCCTCATTATATAATAGGTTCTAGTTAAATATGTGTATTTTAGTAGATTTTTGGTGTTCGAGCTAAATCTATTATATAGAAGGAGCTTTATTATAGGATCAAGTTCATACCATTCTATTAAATTTCCCTCTAAATTTGATCATCATGTTAGAGCTTTTAGACCACTTGGCAAATGTAGGGCACATTCATAATTCTTTCAAATTAACACTGAGATGTTACAGAACTTCAAAGATACATTGTACATTTAATGAGCATTTGATTAGAATTATGGTATAATTAAAAATCCAAACCAAAAATTTAGAACTTCCTAAAATTTAAAAATAAAACACACATCTTTATCATACAGATGCCCATATTAAATATATTGTACATAATTATGTTTTGTTTTATTTGGCTGTTTTGGAAATGTAATTGTAGTGTTTCACTGTCTGATATGGTTTTCCTTATATGTGCAAAAAAGTTCTGAAGTACTACATAAAAAATATAATTTATTTACCATTTTTTATTCAAACTCTATTGAATAACAAATGAATATTGCTTACAATTTACTATGCTATCATACACTATAAATAATATAAAATCAATATTAATATGAAGTTTAAACAACATACAGTTTATATATATGTTTTAAAATTTTTCTCTTTAATTATTGTGGATGAGTTTGTGTGTGAGAGAGAGATGTGGCAAGCATATAAAGGACAGAAAACAATCCTGAGGACTTGGATTCAGGTATCTCCTGTCATTTGTGGACTCTGGGACAGGAACTCAGATCATAAGAACTGTGTATAAGCACCTCTACTCTGACTCATCTTGCCGACCCCAGTTTTATGTTTTGAAAGAGGGTCTTATGCAGCTCAAACTGGTCTGAATCTTGATTCTTCTGCTTCATTGCCCTCCCATATGATTGGAATATAAGTGTATGCCACCTTTTCTGCCTCTGACTGTAGACTGTATTATTTCATTAAATATTTTCCAAAATTAAATTCATGTTATTTCCATAAAATTAACCAGAATGTCCATAGACTATGTAGTTGCTTTCTCTCTATTTTGAATGTCTGCATAACATGCAATATATTTTTCCTAATATTGTCTGAAGGTTTTTTGCGATGCTGTAGTATGAGCTGCCTAATTGAATGCATTATGAGTCTAGGTTGTTTGAGCTACAATCTGCATTAATCCCTGTGAAGCCTGAGTTGGACTTGTAGCAGAAACCCTGAAGGATTCAGTGCTCTTAATTACTGCTCCTGTCTTTCCAGATATAGAACTCCCCTGGTGATGAGCAACTAAAGAAAAATCCATCACAAAGGCACTCTTAAAGTTTATAATCATTACTAGTAACCTTTCCTTGAACTCAAATTTAAGGACATTTTAAGGGAGAACCTGACTGTGTAAGTATAACATTTAAGAAACTAACTTAATTAAAAGGGTAAACATTAAAACAATCAACTTCCTGGCATAATAACCTATTCCTACTAGAACAATTATAGCATACCAAAAGGAACAATTTTTTTTCTATTATTCTTAAATATTCAACATTTTCAACAGACTACTTATTTTTTGAGGTACTAAAGATTAAACCAGGAGTAAACAAGACATCTGCCACTGAACTACACTTCCAGAATCAATTGACTTCTATTTTTAAAGCAGTGGTAATTTTATTCCTAAACTAATTTTATTTAGCGTTTGTACATTTTACACAAAAGTTGTTAATCAAATTTAGACCCCCTTCTCTATTTGTGCCCAACCCCCTTCCCCCTGTACAACCACCGGACTTCATGGATTCTGCTATACATGTTAAGTCCCATCCATTCAATCAAGCATTTGTACCCAGATGATCTTCAGTGCAAGTCCATCCACTGGATTCTAGTCGAGAGTTCTAGTCAAATCTGCCTATCTTAAGTAAAGCCTACTCTCCCTCACCACCAGTAATCAGTATCCAATACTTCCAAGACTAGGGCCAGTCCTACACCCATTGCTTCAAGTTCACATGAGCAATCTTCCAGTGGCCTGAAAACTTGTTTCTTTGTGTCTAAGGACCAACCCTGGCTCTAACAATCTTCTGTAATGATCCCCGAGTCATGGGTGGTTGAGATTTAATATAGGAGTCGTATCCAAGAACACACAGTCTATAGTTTCTTATTCTCTAAAATTTAAGCTGTGGCCTTCTGTGTACATCATACTCTACTGTATGAGGAAATTTTGCTGGTGAGAGTTAAGGGATGATTTAGTATTCTCTCCATCTTTTGTTCTGCTATGTTCCGTGAGGCTTAGGTGTAGAGGTTCCATTATAAATATGTCACCTAAGAGTGGGCATCTCTCCGATGTATTTTCCCTATGTGTGACCAGTTGTGGAACTCTGAAGTAGCCCCCATCTGTTGCAAAATGAAGCTTCTTTGATGAGTCGTATATGGTATATTTGTCTGTAAATATAAGGATCAGTAATTAGTATATGGTAAGAAATTTATTTCATCTATAGATGACAGATAGGGTTTTCTCTAGGATATATGACCAATCCATCTATGTATATTTGGCTATCATTACAATGTCACCCATAAGTTCCCTCCCACTGTGAGGGCTTTATCTCCAATGAGATAGCTTATGATTACCCCCCAGATAAGAGTGCCCCTACTGTACCAATAGAGGTTGAAGGAGTGATGGGCATTAGCTCTTTTTCAGTTAAGGAAAAAAACTACTTCTGTAATTATTTTCTTATTAAAGAAAACATTGATGGAAGATTCTTTCCTTTTCTAATGTCATGATTTCAAGTTTCTACTCTATTTTCTCTCCAGTATTCGTATGGTAAACCTTATTGGGCTCCAATCCCTTCCTTTGTGACCATCTTTCCTATTAACTGGGGTACTTATGCATTGCATTCAGAGTGTTGGCTCATTCTTGACCTAGTTTTTGTTTTTTGTTTTTTGTTTTTTTTTTTTCTCTGAATTTATTGCTGCACTCTACAAAGTAGCAGGTTCCACAATGGTAAAAATTTAACCTTATAATTTTGGAAAATTAAATAGAATAATGATAGTATGTAGTGAAATGGAAAGAAACACACAGAGAGAAACAAAGAGAAAAATAAAATATAAAGACTGTCTCAGAAGTAGCTTTTAAGAATGAAAACTTACAGAACTTGGTACAGCATCAACGATGGAGTACATACTATGACGATGGAGTACATACTATGAGTTTTCAGAGAGCCATCTCGTAATAGCATGCCAGATGTCAGAGCAACATCATGAACTACCTCATACTTACTGGGAAATCATAATGTATGTAGTTGTTCTAGTTTTTGAAATATGAATGGCTAATTCTCTAAAGCATTTGCTTGTGAAGTTGCTAAAGTGAAGATGCTAAAGGAAAGAATATAGAAGATGAAACAAGTGATATCGTATAGGAAAAAATTACAAACCAAATAGTTTACATTTTCTAAGAATTTTTCCTCATGCACTAGTTTCTCAGGCCAAGTGATAATTTCTCATTAGTAGTACTAGAAATTATATTTTAAATGATGGAAATCACAAAAGAGTAATTGCAATATAATATTACATTAATAAGTAATTTAATTAATATGTTTGCATAAGAAATATAAATCTACAAAGAATATCTCTTCTATCAAACAAGTACAAACCCAAAAATTATCCAAAAAGTAAAACATTATTACATTCACCATAGGTCTATGTTTACTGAGTGCTGTAATAGCCTAAAACCTAAAGATAGATGAATTTACAGATGCACAGGTACCAAATTGTCTCACAAATCCTGGATTGTAAGGAAAATGCTGTCATACGAGTGAGTAAGAAAACTTTTACAATTAGTAATCTACTGATGAGAAGTGATAATAGCCACAACTTGGAGCTGGAGATACAATGAATATAATCTATCCCACACGAAGTCTCTTCAAAATGAAATTCCATAAAGCACATACAAGTAAGTCTGAGGGCCTGGAGAAAGTCTGGACATAGTTTCCCACACGTTTAGACAGAAAAGACAATAATGGAAAACATACAAGAGAAGCAACAAGTCTTGAGAAATTACCTCTTCTAAAACCAAAACCAGAGCTTGAAAGTGAAAAAGCAGCAAATGTAGAGCACTATATACAAAATAAGTGTCTTAGAGATGAAAATATGAAGTAGTTCCATCCTGAAGTTTCGTCCATCTACACAAGCTATTGAAGTCTAACAATGTGTAGAAAGCAAATTCTCAGTTATCCTTGTTCTCTTTAGCTATTAGTTTACGTTTCACTGGTCTTGAAAATAGGTATTTTTATTTAATATACATTTTCTCCAAGAGTCTAATATTCTTTGAGCAAAAGGAAAATGTACCTATAACTAGAAAAAGAACAATAGAAGAAAGGAAGAAATTTACTAAGAAAAAGGCTCACAAAAATCCTAAAGGACAACGTGGAAGAAAGTTCATCTATGCTGAAGACAGACATGACTGTGCCTCCATGAGAAGTAGTGACAGGATCATCAGGAGTTCAAGACCAGTCCCAGGTCACAGAAAGTTCCATGAGATAGCCTCAAAGAAACAAAACAAAACCGAGCCTAGGCTTTAACCTTGGGAATTATAGACTACTTAAAGGCTAACATATCACCCGTATAAACTATAGCAGTAGCAAAACCAAACAACAGATTGTCAATTAATTAATTTAATTCCCTCCAGTAACCTAGCAGAAAGAAAGACATGGATAGTCAAAATTTTGTGACTTTTCTTAGGGAGATGTGAACAAACATCTGTACAACAAAGATGGGGAAATGGCGATAGACCAAAGAAATGCTTGCCCCAGTTCTAGCTTGTTGAACCAATGACTTTGTTGGGGTGACCGACCCGACAGTAAGAATGTGAGAAGTGTAAGTGAGGAGCTACTTACCGGAGCATGGCTAACTGGCAGCCAGCCACCATCACTAAAACCTCAATCCGAGCTTGAGAAAGAACCCATCCAAAATGCTTACCTGGAGTTGACTCATAGTCAACCTGACTGCTCCAAAAGTCTTTTCCCCAGCAACTGCTGCACTTGAAAAAAATTAGGGAAGAGATGTATGATTTGTGACCATTCAAAAGTTCCGAAGATTCATGAGTTTTGTACATTCTGAGATTATATATATATATACACACACACTTATAACACATATGTTATAAGTAAGCCTTATGAGCCTTACTTCTTTGTCTTACTTAATGAGCCTCTCACTAGGATAGAATGTTTCAACTTAGAGGATATTTATATGCAACATAAATCATAAACATAATTTATCTCAGGTACAGTGTTCTCTACAATATCTAGAGTTTAAAAATGTATGACACAAAATACAAGACAAATTACATAGCAAATATTAATGGTAGTAAAAGAGAACATAAACAGAGACAAAGTAGGTGGTGGAACTATCTGCTAGGGATGGTTAAATAGCAATCAATATTGTTTAACTGGCAGGCCTGTATACATGGAGAATCTTAGCAGTAGAATAAATGCTGTTTATAAAAAAGAAAAACGGAAATGATAGCAATAGAAAATACATTTAAGGTGATGAGGAATTAAGATTTTAAAATAAACCTATTATGCCAATAGAACTTATCAAAATAAAATTAAAGAGGTGATGTTTTTTTAAGTGGGGAAAATATTCCAGAGCAATTTAAAATTTCAAACAATATAATGCTTTTTCCTAATGAGATGATATAAAACATTAAAATATTTTTAACGGTAGCCCTTGAATTGCCCACCAAATTAATGAGCCATCAAATTCTAAGTGCTAAAGAGCATATAAAAACAAAGAACACAAACTTTGATGGAAGAAAAAAATCAGAAGTATCTAATGTTAAACAGGTAAATTTAAAGTTAAGAGAAATAAGATGAGAGTTAAAGAGGAACAGTAGGAAGAATGATTCCAAGAAGATATCATTAAATGAAATTCAGAAGACTTCTTTCTGGAATATGTACATTTGCAAGAGAAAACACAATGAAATGCAATCCAAACATTGGGGCTGCAGAGATGGGGTCCACAGTTAAGAGCATATTCTGCTCTTATGGAGGACCCAGGTTTTGGTCCCAGCATCCACATGGTGGTTTACAATGATGTGTTACTCCAGTTCCTAGGGATTTTTTTGTCCTCTTCTGGCTGCTACAGTCATTACATACACTGGGGCACTTACATACACGCACAGAAAACACACATACACATAGATAAAATAGATATATAAAATAAACAGTAAGATAAAATCCTAGCTTGCTCAGGTCTCAAAAAAATTAAATAGTGACAGGACTCACCGAGACTCTTTAAACCGTGTATCTGTACACAATGAAAATGAACCACAAGTAGAAATGTAAAGTTACATTTTTAAGGAACAATTTTTATTTATGGCAGAACTTCTCTAAACATAATCTTTAAAATATTCCCTCAGGCAGAAATGTATTTTGTATCAGAAAAGTGACTCTTTACAAATAAATTATTTCAGAGAAAATTAATTAAATGTATAGAAATATAATATACATTAAATACATAATTGAATTTGTGTTAATCATATACTATATATTTTGATGATATTTAGATTACCATCACAGTTGTGCCCTTTACTTTCCCTTCGCTAAATTTCTGTACTCTAATATATAGAGAGAAATAATGTAGTAATACATGTATTAAGGCCTTTGGAGTCAAGTTTGTATCTCCAAATGCCATTCAGTGCGTGTTCATATGCTGGTGCCTGGACAGTCTACCAGAAATCTCACCCTTTTGAATCTCCACTCCCCAACATCCAACAGTTCCTCAGATAGGGCTTGGGGTTCTTACCTTCTTTCCTATGTCTACGCTAGGATTCTGTCTGTCTTGAACTTATGTGGGCCTTGTCCATCTGGCACCACTACTGTAAATTCCTTTGAATAACCTCCCAGTTATCTGGGAAAGTATGCTTCTTCTTGGTCATTCACTTCCTCTGGCTCATACAATCTTTCTGGCTTCTTTCTGAAATGATCCCTGAGTCTTGGAGACAAAGTTTGGTATAGGTGTCTGATTCATGGATAAGTAGTCTTTAGCATCTTATTTTCAGCAGGATGGCCAGTTGTGGAACTTTGTGTTAACAATCACCTGATATATAAGGGTGCTGATATGCTGAGAGTTGAGAGAGAGATGCATTAATCTATGGGTATAACAATCATCCTTTAGAATCAGCTTAATATTTTATCTATTTAGCACAATATGTGTATAAAACCTTCTCTCATGGCATGTTAGCTGTCTAGCTTCAGATTCCTAAGCCTAATATCAGTGTTTTATATGGGCTGCATCCTATGGAGTGGACCTTAAATTCAATTAGAATTAATTTCCTCTGAAATCCATGCCACTATTGCACCAGTGGGTTTATTTCCAGGACAGTTTTATATGTAGCTGATAGGATTCATAGCTTGGTAAGGTGCATGCTAAATTTATTCTCCAGATCCCTGCATAGCACCTTCCAACCCCATGAAACCTAGACAGCAGAGATGATGCTATACAGAATCAGTAACAGGTTTATTTTTATTTGCTCGTTCTATAATTTATGTATATATTATCATAACCCACTATGAAGTACTGGTGGATTACCAAATGTAGAAGGGATGTTCAGCATTGTTTGAGGATATATGGGACATCTGCTCTGACGTTTCAAGAGAGGGAGTCCATTCCTGGCATTGAGCTTTTACTTTACCAACCTATGGTATCTGCTAGGGGCAATGACTCCCTGGTAATGCCTTTTGACCCCTTTTTATTTCATAATTCCTTCTTGTACTCCCTCCTCTTCAATCCTTCATATTCTTTTATTCCCCTTTCTGCCTTTATATCACTTTTTTCATACCATCCCTCCCAGGAAGCCTCCCCACAACCAATGGAAATTTATTTGTTTCTTATCTCTCTTGTTTTTCAAAGTGAAACATGCATAATAGGATTTCTAAACTTCCACCCTTTTATGAAGAGAACATGAAGGAGACATTTATCTTTATTGATCGTGGTTTACATCACTCAGGATGAATATTTTCAGTTCTATTCAATTTGTCAGTATTTCATAATTTCAGTTTTTAAGAGCTGAATGATATTCCACTGTGAGAATGTACCACACCTCCGTTATCCACTCATTAGTTGATGGACATCTAGGTTGCTTCCAAGTTTTGGCTTTTATGGGTAGAGAGTCTTCTTGGTATATGCCCAAAAGTGGTATGACTGGATCAAGTTATAGATTTTTTGTGGAATCTCACCACTGATCTTCGTAATGGCAGTACCAGTTTGCACTCCCACAACCAATAGATAATAGTTCACTTTCTCCACATCTTTGCAATAATTTGTCCTTATTCATTTGTTGGATTTTAGTCACTGTGAAAGGGATAAGAAATCTCCAAATCATTTCACTTTGCATTTCTCTGATGACTAAAGATGTTGAACATTTTTAAAAGTATTTCTTAGCCATTGACATCCATCTGTAGGGGACTCTGTTCCTGTCCTTGCCTTGACTTTTAACTGTATTGTTTTTGCTTCTAATGAATTTTTAATAGTTTTATGTAATGTATTTTGATCATCTTTAGACCCCCTACCTGGAACCTTCTGATACATCCCGGCCATTTTTCATTTACTCTGTCATATATAACAAGACCTACCAAGTCTAATTTATGTCCTCAAGTGTCCTTTGGCGTGCAACCATCTCCTGGAGCCTTAATAACCTCTGTAATTTAACATCTTAAATAAAATGCACTCTCCCTTTCCCAGTAGCTATCATTTGCCAATACTTGGCACAGCTAAAATTGAGGCTTCTTAGCACTACTAGACAAGTTTACTGCAAAGAAATGGATAGTTTGGAGGGCTTTGACTGATGCATAATATTTTGAGATCTTTATTCTAGATGATAACCATCTGAAACAGAAATAATAAGTTAACATTGTTTCCTAGTCTGTAGGTTGCCTCTTCACTCAAATGACAGTGATATACAGAGGCAATTTATTTCCTGTGGTCTCATTACTCAGGTGTTGTATTTAATGCTTGTACTATAGGAGTCATGTTCAGAAAGTCCTTTCCCGTGCCTATAGATCCAAGTGTATTTCATACTTTGGATCTGGCTCATGGTATTGGGTCTTATGTTGAGGCTCTTAATCCATCTGGAGCTTATTTTTTTGTGAGGTGAGAGAAAGGGATCTAGTCTCATGCTTCTACATGCCACTATCCAATTTGAGCAGTGCAGGTTTTTAATCATGCTGTCTTTTCTCCACTGTGTATTTGAAGTTCCTTTGTCAAAAATCGGGTGCCTGTAACTTCAGGGATTTAAATCTGGGTGCTCAATTCTATTCCACTAACCAATATGTTTGTTAATATGCCAGTACCATGCTGCTTTAATTACTATAGCTCTGTCATATACTTTGAGATCAGGGATGGTGATATGTCCAGCAGTTCTTTTATTTTTCAGGATTATTTTGACTATCCTGGGTTTTCTTTGTATTTCCATATGAAATTTAAGATTTTTTAATGTATATTTTGTTGATTTTTTTTTGTTTCTTTAATGTAATAGATCTTAATCAAATTTTGAACCCTTCCTCCAACTGTACCCCCCGCATCGTTCCCCACCAAATTTCATACATTATTTCCTATATGTCCTATCCTGTCAAACATTTGTACCCATGTGTCCCTCAGTGCAAGTTTATCCACTGAAGTCTAGTCAGCCTTACTAGAGTCTAAAGATCAACTCTCCCTTACACCACAGTAATCAGCTGCCAGTAGCTCCTTGCCCAAGGTCCGCTGCCCATTTCTCAAGTTCTATGCTGGGTTTTTGTCTGAGTGAGTAAGCACAGGATTTGTGCATGCTGTCACCACTGTTGCAAGTTCATGTGAGGAAGTTGCTAGAAGTCTGGAAGACTGTTTCATTATGTTCATTCACCAATTCTGGTTGGAAGCAGTGAAAGCAGGGAGAGAGCCAAAGCTGTATCAACAAGGAGTTCCCTGGTTCCAGAAAAGGGCTGGAGATGCAAAAACAGTTTTGAAACTAAGATTGGGCATGCACAGGTCTGAACAAGAAAATGAGAGGATGAGGACACCTAGCATGTCTGGATCCTTCATTGCTGTCTGAGTCAGAAAAGGTGTTGGATGTGGCAAAGGGCTTCTGGACTAGAGATTGGAGGGAGGGAGAGAAAGAGAGGGAGATGAGAGAGAGAGAGAGAGAGAGAGAGAGAGAGAGAGAGAGAGAGAGAAGAGGCCTTAGGTATTTTCCTTATAGGAACCTCACCTTATGGGATCCTCATTGCAATCAATATGACCTTCAGGACAAGGCCTTCCCCACATACATGAGACTATGGAAAACCAAGACCCCAGCTCGGGTGGAGTTCCAGATACCAGCTGCTGATTAGCCAAAGTAGGCTTCGGCATTGATCAAAGTCTGATGAAGGGAAGAAAAGAAGCAGAGGAGAAGGGGTAGAAGAGAGAGGATCTTGTCCAGAAGATCTTTCCAAGTTTCAACACCAAAACGTAAGGAATAGGAGCTACCGGCATGAAAGAAAGCAACCAATCTCGACAATCCAGATTGACCTTCATTATACCCAACGGTAGGTGGCTAGCTGACTGGTAAGAATTAACAGTTGCCACATGAACCAAGCATGAGCAGAATTTAAGTATGCTTGTATGTGGAAATTGTCATGGGAGTTGGTTGGGGACTTTTTAAAGGGCTTTGGGCCTGCACTGCTCTGATAGCATATCTTGGTGGAAGTACTGTAATCATTTACAGAACTGGAATCATTTTAAGGTTGGAGGTTTTTATGGGCTCTCCCTTTATCACCAACTCAGTATGGAGTGTTCAAGTAATCTAATAGTTGGACCTATGGGGGACATTCTCATTCAAAACAGTAGATTATTCTTATCAAATTGATTATTATGTAAACCTTGAGTATATAAATGTAGAAAGTTTTGTCTAAGATTAACAGTAATAATAAAAAGTAAGAATATGAATGAAAGTATTGTTTTTGAGGTAAAATCAATATAAAATAGTTGATACACTTTCCACTCTAACATTACCAAGGAGCTTATGTACTCAAATATTTGAAGTAACATCAATTGACAATATTTTGTCATTTTCTAGAGTTATTCTTTGTACACACCTTGAACAGAAGGAATTGCTATATGCATTTTAAATGATTCCCTTAAAATAAAACAATAGCTACAGAAAATGGAAGTATAGAGACTTTCATGAAATAAATTCAGTTCAATATTAGAAAGCATAGTCTGAGAAAACGTTTTACTATTAGGTCATATGTTTTATGATCCCATGTCCTCTGCAGAGCACTACGAGAGGTAGATTTCCAGGGTTTAGTAATTGAAGAGCAGAGAAAGAATAACATAATCTGAAATTGTATTTACGTTTAACAGACAAGGGAACTTTGTTATCAAATGATAATTTCTGAGCAGTCAATACTAAACCAATGTACAGCCCACATAGCAAGCAGGTCTTCTTCCTCCCTCTGTTTACCTGTCTTAATGCTCAACACACAGTAATAATGACTTGAGAACAGTAGAATTAGCTCCATCAGTAACAGGTGACATGCAGGCACCAAAGAGAAAGAGCAGTCAATTTTTCATCCTCCAAATGCAGCTCAAAAGCCTCCTGGTTCCAAGAATAGGCATTAAAATATACTTCAACCTAAAAACTGTAGTATGTAGATGTTTCTAATATGACTCAACTGATGAGCAGTTAATTTTTTTTTTACCTTAAGATGATATATTTCTTGAGTCTAAATCAAGTGAAAATTGACACTTTGCTATTTTAAGAGTTTTGGAAAGTGTTATTAAGGACTTGATTGAAGTTATTACCCACTATGAAAATGAGAAAGGGTTTTAGTTAGTTTATAAAACTTTAGACAGTGATAAATGACAAATATCCATTTTTTAGTTTCCCTTCTTTTTATTATTAGGATTTGTTTAATGGAACTGATAGATAGAACTAGTTCACCTTGACTGCTTAATTCTCAGAATGTCTCTTAGTGAAATATCCTGGGTTAGAAAATTGTTACTTTGAAAATTGAAAATAACCTCAAATCCAATGTCATTTAAGCAAAATACATCAGGTTGATCTTCTGCCTTAAGGGAGTGGATGTCAGTCTGAATCAGAATATAATGGAAGAAGTGATGTGACATAAATTCAGCAGAACAATGTGATGCATGCTCATAAACCTTTCAGTGAATGTTATGAGTAAATTTCAAGAAGTTAGCACTTGGATATTGTACCATTACATTTGTTGAACTGAAAACATATTATCATAGCTGCACATACTGAGACATGGCACCACCATCTTCTATGTTATTCCTTTTTTTCTTTCTATTGGGATGGCAGAATTAAATTGAGTTTTTACTGGCAGTCCTTGCTGGGATCAATATTTTATGTGACAACTGTCATGGACTGTAGCCGCGAGCTCCAGAGTCACACTGAAGAGAATGAAATGAAACAGGAACCATCAGAAGTGGCATTTTGGAATGAGTTGATAGTGGATTTCAAGGAAACTATTTTAATCTAAGTGTCTGTCTCCTGTCAACCATCAGCATCACCTGACTGCCTGTGCATATTCCCTCAACTAGAAAGAACACAAAACTTTGAAGATTCTTCTTTTCTTGCTCATTGAGAGGAAAGGTGATTTTCCAGACCTATAGTTATCCCAATGACTTGCCAAATTCTGCTGTGTTTTCTGACCTGATCAAGTGGATGGGCAATTTTGTTATAAATTACATAGACTTTTTCAGAGCTGTGATAGTTCTAATGACCACAATGAAGAATTGATATAAAATCAACACTGGGCACTGGGCAGGTTTCTAGAAACCCACCAACTCTGATCTATTTGGCATTAGATATGCAAGAGAAAGTTTGAGGGGTAGGAGAGATGGCTATGTGATAAGGAGCAGTTCACACTTTTCCACGAGATCCCACCCTGGCTTCCAGCTCCCAGATTTGTTGTCTCAGAAGAGACTGTAACTCTCGCTCTAGGGAACTTGATGTCCACTTTTGGCCTCCACTGACATCAGCACATATATGGCACAAGCACAGACACATAATTTAAAAAGAAATATACATATTCAAAAAAAAAAAGAGAAAAACTGAACACATTGAACATTTTCCAGAATGTGAAAACATTCTCTTTTAGCGAATTTCTTGAATACAACTAGTTCTGTAATCCCCAGGTTTTTAAGAAATATGTGTATATATGCAATTTTTTTTCAGGAAGGTGGCTGACTTCACAATTTGTGTGACTTTCTTCTACATTACACTCTCAGCAATACATTAGAAACTTCTCAAATATAATTATGATTGTGTACCTAGGGCCAAGGTTTTGGTGTATGTGTTTTAACTCATAACCAGAGAAAATTTCAATTTAAAGCATATGATTAAAATAATATTATCATAATGTTATTAAGTTTATATTAATGCATAGTAAGGTTAAGGTTTGCATAAAAAGGGTAACTTTTTATGTCTAGTAATTTAACAATTAGTATGCTTCAGCTTTTATCTGTTGATCTTTAAACTTTTGTCATATACAACTCTGGGCACTCTGCACAAGAAATCTGTTAGCAGATGACATGTGCCATTATGTGTCATGTGGTAAGCTCTAATTTTCAACTGAGGGTATCCGGTAAGTAGAATTAGGGATGATGTCAAACATCTTACAAACCACGAGAGAAATCCTCACAACATAAATTATCTGAAAAAAAATGTGAATGATCCTGTATATGTAATTAATACACACATTTCTTTTTTCAAACATTTTTATTGAATTTTTCTCTATTTCATAGATAATATGTCAATCAATCTTAATCATCTTTTACCTTCCTAATGGGAACTCTCCAATAGAGCTCCCCTCCCCAACCTATCCACTGGAATTCATACATCTGTCATTTGTGTTAAGGCCTATTGAATACACACATTTCTTGCAATCTTCTATGTAAGTTGCTTTGGAAAGACTCCTGTAATCTAGGAACAAATTTGTATTTCTGAGAATTACTTAAGATAATTCAGTAATGAACCTTTTGATTAAATAATGATTAGTGAAGGATATTGTGGATATATAAAAGATTTTAGATCAAATTCTCTTTTTAGATTATTTCTGTAAAACATCATTAAAATAGGACTTAAGAAAAACATTGTCTCAAACATTTAGACAGAAGAATATTTATTACACTGCTAAATGCAAGTAAGCCTTAGATAACATCCATTCCATTCCATTTATTTCCCAAAGTGAGACCTGAAATGAAGAGGTTTCTGAAGATCACATTACTAGAAAACATAATAACTAGTATTAACAAAAGGAATAGCATTCATAATATATTTTGGGACACAACACAGATTCTATTTAAACCTTAGTGCACCCAATGCCCATAATCTAGGATAAATGAATATAAACCATTTGTTCACATAATTCCTTCCTCTTTCACAAAAACTAAAGAATTATTGAGATGTAGTGACTACCATTTTCCCTGGGTCAATTCATTTTCACAACACAAATTTCCAGATAGTGGATAGCAAATGACTCAAAAGTGCAGAGCCTGACTTTCCTCAAATAGAGCCAACTCTAGACAGCCTTAATTTGAAATTAGATTATTGCCCATCTGTTTTAAATTCTCTACCATTTTTCCCTCCAGTAAAGGGGTATTTGAAACCCACTACATGTGCCTGGACCATAATTAACATCTAGTTCTTAGGAAAGCAACACAATGCAATGAGTATTTCCCCTCCTCTAGAACACTGAATAGCTAGGGCTATATTTATTGAATGAACCCATCAGATTCTAGGTATACAACAGAATAAGATGGGTGTAAGTCAAGGTACTCCAACAAACTTGTTATCGTATATAGACAGAAAATTGCTAGTGAAAGGCAGAGGTGGATTTCTGGTACTGAATAGAGAGGGAAAATGTTTGCCCTCCAAAGTCCACTCTATGTTTCGGTCTGTAGTATTGGATTACTTACTGGTTATGGAATAAAATTTTACATATTTCTTACAGAAGGGTGGTTACTTGTTCTTTTTGTGTTAAACTAAGCTAGAACACTCATGAAAACACATACCTTGTTTCGTGTAATGGTTCTGAAATTTGCTCCTGGGACTTCGTGTGGCACAGCATCATGGTGCTAGAGAAAAACATCTCTCTTCATGGAGAATAGGAGTTGGAAAAATAAGACAGGGCCAGGACCAAAATATCATCAAAGTAATGTCCTAGTGACTTGTTTTCCACAGCTGGGTCTCACATTTTTGTTTCCGACACCTATTATGCTCCTTGTTCCTCGGAAGTTACAGAAAACACATGCATTTACAGAGGATATAGAATATTCAAACCATAGTTCTCAGTAACATGCGAATAGTTTGTCTTACTTTGTAATTATGAATATTTTGGAAGGATAAGCACATAAGCTCTATTGTTCTGTGATTTGTTTTCCCCTGCAACATATGAGCAAATACAAATTCACTCCAGATAAGGCAAGACAGATCAAAAAAAAAATTTCTACACACATCTTAGAAAAGCAATAGTTTAATTAAAGTTATATTCAAGACTATGTATGAAGGGTTACTTATAGGATTATAGGAGACTCAGGCAGTTCTATCATCAAAAAGTCTACAATAACAGAGATGACAATTTACAGAGGCCACATCACTTGATTTTTCTGTTCAATTTTGACAACTCCAGTGAAGAGTTTTCTCCAACAAGCAGTAGTTTATTACTTATATAACCTTGAGGAAGAGCTCATAGTAGTGTAGATTTCATGAGTTTCCTGAGTCTTTGAACCTCACCTCAGTACAAGAAACAAATGTTTTAATTCAATGGAGAGCTACTCCTCTGAGAGTAGTGCGTGCCATCTCCAGTAGCACTTGGGTTCCTTCCTGTTGACTGCAACCCTTATAAGCTTCCCCAGAAACTGTGTCCCTGCCAAAAGTAATCCCAGAGCCTATCTCAAACAGCTCCCCAAACCACCTCACTTACGATATGATCCAGAGGCAACAACTGATTCTGAGACCTACAAAGTCAGTTAGATGTCCTAATCTGGCCTCAATTTCACCCTATGGCTTGGCAGGTCACAGAACGTAGAGAAGAACCTAATATCATTATTCTGCTAAATAAACACAGAATTGGACAGGATCTACTAATCAGGGTGTAAATAGGAGAGGAGAGGAAATCTAAATATGAAGAAATATTTTGAATGAAATTAACTTTTAAAAGAAAAAAATTATTCATATATATATATATAATAGTTTAAAAGCCAGGCATTATGGTACATGCCTTTAAACAGAGCAGTCATAAGGTAGAGACAAATGGATTTCTCTGAGATTGAGAGGCCAGTCTGGTCTCCATAGCAAGTTTCAATGCAGCTGGGTCTGCAGAAAGACCCTGTCTCAAAAAGAAAAAAAAAAAAAAAAAAAAAACCAAAAGAGTTTAAATGGTGTTAACTTTTAACAAGACAATACCCCAGGTAGACAGGTCATCTTAGAAAAAATGAAATCGTAGTACCAAGAACAGGTTACATTTGAATTACTTTGAATTACTGGCCAATGTGATGCCATAGACCCCAAAATATTGTAGGCTATTTCAACGGCAATTGCTAGTTTTCATAGTGCTTGAAGCTGCTTTGAAGCTGCTTTGCACACAATCACAAAAGAAAAATATTTAGCAATATTAACTACCTGTGAACTGTTTGAACTATTATAATGTGAGGCTCGGCAAGCGATTCCAATTAAAATAATTCTGAAATAAATATTATGGGAGAAACAAACCACCATATGTTTGGATTTATGTCCCATTTCCCAAAATGGAACCAATAACTTGCACTGTTATTAGGACCAAGAACCTGTGGCTAGGTAGATCATACTCCATAGAGAACCTGTTTGGAACATTCTACTAAATGGACATAGTTTGAGAACAATTCCTAATGACTTATTGTTACGCCCATTGATTAGAGAAGCTTCTTTCTGTGCAAGACAGCTAATACAGATACATGTAGTATGCAATGTGCAGAGAATTAAATAATGCTAAGTAAAACCAAAGGGGTATTTATTACACATCCTTCCCCACAAGGCTCAGCAATTTTACCAAATAGGAGTTGAGCAAATTGTAAGAGTCAGAGATAGTGAAGTTGTATTTTCCAGACAGCAGTGCAGTTACATATATGAACTCACATCAGTTTTAACAGCATAAGCAACCCATGCTTAAGCTCAAAATAGTCAAAATCTCATTAAGGAGAAGGGGAGGTGGGCAGGAACTCCCGGTCCTAGCTGAGAAGCTATTGGCCTTTAATAACTGCTGGGAGAATAAGCGTCATTATTCTTTATGGCTGTGACCTCTGGTAGCGTAACTAGTCTCCAGAGAAGGACCCACATCCGAGAATATTCGAATAACACAAATTAAACTCAGTGGAAAGAAAGAAAAGAACACAAAGTTGGGTTAACTACTTGGGGGCAGATGTGGCAGTAGTTGGAGACGGCGATATAATCAAAGTAGAGTGTTTGAAGTTCTCAAATAGTTAATAATTGTATTAACTTTTTATGCAGTGTTTTTGCAGTGCATAGATTTTTTTCTGCTTTATGAACCAATTGTTTTCCCAATTGTAATTACATATTTACATCAATTTGTAATTCTATCCTACATGTATCTAACCTAAATTTTATATGGGCATATTCTGAACTCGATGATTTTTCTCTACATCAAGACTTTATTCTAGAAGATATTATTCTACTCCCAGCAAGTAGTGGCATTTTTGTTTTTTATTAGCCTAAATTTCATCGTCACAATATCGGTAAACTAATACATTAATGGTCTTTGTTAGATTGTGTACAACTAGGAAATGGAATTGTGTGTTATTTCTATTCTGTCACCTAAGTCACAGAGTGCACGCCACATAGTGATCTGAAGGAGATAATAATAAGTTCATTATTTTATAAATCCTCTTTAATTAATCTTCAACTCTCTAAGGCATGCATCTGCCTAGACACCACTTTTTTTTTTCTTTTTTAACCCAAGAACCACTTTAATCATGCTAGGAAATACAAAATGATGCTTATCCATTAGGTCCCCCTGTAGTTTTCATTGTTTCTATAACATTTCTCTAGTCTAATCTTCATTTGAATTTTTATTTTTTTGATCTAATATTCAATTTGTATCTATTTAGCCACTGTAATGCACTGAATATAAATTTCGTTTAAAAACTGACATGATATGATCATAATTCTTAAAGAGATGATATTTAGAGATGGAACATTTTGGATGTGCTTAGGTCATGAGGGACAGACATCATGGATATAGTTACTGTCTTTAGAAAAGAGGCCCAGACAGCTCCCTTAATGTCTACTATGAGAGACTTCCTAAAATCAAGATCATCCATGTATGAAATGGGACAACCTTTACCAAACCAAAAATCCGCTGGCAGCTTCAGTCTTCAGAACCATTAACATTTTAATTGTGCTGTTTATATGCTTCGTCTTCTATAGTCCTGCAAATCAGATGGATTAAGGCAACCATTGTCTAATTATTCATGCTATCTTAAAAATCTTTCAATCTATATCTCTTCAGAACTAATAGTTAACTTTTTATTTTATTCTATATGTATGTATAAACGTAGAAACATTGAAATCACCTTCAAAAACTTTCAAAATTACATAATAAGATTACAGAATATCTAACTTGGAGTTGTATTCTTTAAGAACACTGAAAATTAAGAGTACTTATTTGAAAGCAAACATACACTATTCTGGAGTTTAGGCTTTCAACAATGGTAATTGAAAGAAATTTTCCAAACATTATAGAATCTCACTTTGTTGGGAATGAATTTCTGGAAAAGACTTTTCGTAGAAAGCTTTTAAATCCAAATTAATCACATGTTTCAGAACATTTAGTGTTAGTGACTCTTCTAAGAAAAACAATGAAATAATTCTTACAGTTATGTGGAATTCCAGTTTAACTAACTCTTACAAGTTAAGCTGAACACAGAGTTACTCTTTTGGCACATTCCTTTATTTCTGACTTAGCTACGCCTCTGACTCAGAACAAAATGTGTGTGTATGTGTGTGTGTGTGTGTGTGTGTGTGTGTGTGTGTGTGATGTGACAGTAATAGAAATTGGAAAAAAAGTCTCTCCATGCAGATGTTAGAAACAACATGGGGTATAGGTTGATGACATCTTTCTGTGACTTAGTGTGCTGCCCTGAGTCAACAAGTTCAGAGAAACATCTTCCTTTTTAAGACTTATGAAAAATTGTCCATGCCTTTCTCATAACATGTTTTATATGCTGTACAATAGATATGAGAGGAGCCCTTCCTTAAAATAATAGAATACCACAATACTGAAAGAAAAATCTGAGAGAAATCAGAACATCTAAGATCTAGATAGAACCCACTCTTAGTCAGACTACTTCAAAAGTGAAGTATTATTTTAATCAGACATCACTGTATCACTTGATATGAAATCCAGTTCCTACGTCTGTGTGCGTGTTTATTTCAGGCACCAAATCCTAGAAATTATTTGCAAAGTCTCGTTATAACAAAAGGACCATAAGACCACTAATTATGTCTTTCCAAGAATTCAAAAAACTTTCAATAATTGTTTTGAAACAGAAATAACATAGGGACTTTAAAAATTTCACTCAACTGTTTAAGTTTTCCTAGAATAAGTTCTCCATGTTGTCTAAAAGAGCAGAAATATTCACAACAAAGTCAGAAGGTGATCAAACTCATTATTATTTACTTTATTTTATTTATTTTACATATGAATATATCATTTACATGTGCAATGCCTGTGGAAAACAGAAGAAAACATCAGATCCCCAAGAACTGGGGTCAGAATGGTTGTTAGCTGCCATGCAGGTGTTGGGAAATGAATCCCGGTCTTCTGTAAGAGGAGAGCCAATGTTCTTTACAACTAGGCCATCTCTCCAGTCCTTAAATTTATTTTTAATTACCTGGAAGTATTGTTTCTTGTCTATACTGAAATTTGCCTCTTAGAAGTTCTGAGGACTTCTGTCAGTGAAAGTATTCAGAGAATCAATGGCCATGGGCTATGATTTTCAGGTTTATGAAAAGTTTTGCCAGTATGATTTTTAATTTAGGATTTTTCCAATCTTAAAATGTTTGAATCTATAAATATTTTCATTTTCCCTCATAATGTATACTCTTCTTATGAATTGTTTTTTACAGTGTCTCCCTGCCCTATGTCCAGTTCTTCTTCTAGCCTTGGGCACAGGCCTGCACCTGCTCTTAGCACTCCAGATGCCTAGCCTATTTTCTTAGTCCAGACACGCCCACTGTGTTCTGAATCACTTATTCAGACCCTGGATAGTCAAAGAAAACCTGAGCACAAAGAACAAAACAGGAGGATTATTATACCAGATTTAAAACTGTATTAGAGAACTACAGTCATAAAGCAGCACAGTACTGGCCAATAATAGACCTGTAGACCATCTGAATACAACTGAAGACTGAAACATGAGTGAGTACATGCAGTTTCAGCCACCTGATACCTGACAAAGTAGTGAAGAACACTCACTGGAGGAAAGACAGCATCTTCATCAAATGGTGCTAGAAAAACTGAGTCTTCGCCTGTAGAAGAATGAAACAAGAGCCTTATCTCAAAAGTCAGCTCCAAATGGATCAAATACCTCAATGTGAAACCTAAAACTCTGAAAACATTGGCAGTAACCTACAAGATATAGTTGTAGGAAAGAACTTTTTAAATCAGACAGCACTTGCTCAGGAATTAAGCTTAATAATAAACAAGTTGGACCTCACTAAATTGAAAAGTGTCTGTACAGCAGAAGAAACAGCTGAGCAAGTAAAGAGAAAACTCAGAGTGGAAGAAAATATTCACCAGTGAAACATCTGAGAGAGATTTAACATCCAGAATATCTAAAGAAATAAAAAAACAATCAGGAAAACAAGTGACCCAATTAAAAGATGGAGTAAGAATCTGAGCAGAGAGTTCTCAAAAAAAGAAATAAAAAGGGTTGAGAAACATTTTTAAAAAGTGTTCAGCCTCATTAATATTTAAGGAAATGAAAATTAAAACCACTTTAAGATGTCCTCTTACCTCGGCCAGACTGGCTAAGATGCAAAGGAAAGAAGTTACCTAAAAGAGAATAATAGGAGACAGGTGTAATTAAGGGAGAAATAGATACAATGGAGATATTTAAATGGAAGAGGGAGGGAGTGTTATGCAAGGAGATATGGGAAGAAAGTGAAAAGAGGAGCTCAAGACAGGTGGTGCCTTAGGAGACCTTAGGAGAACGGTTTTATCAAGGGGAAAATGGTTACGATTTAAATGGGGAAGGCATGGAGGAAAGGTTAGATAGAGAGAAAGAGAGAGAGAGAAAGAGAGAGAGAGAGAGAGAGAGAGAGAGAGAGAGAGAGAGAGAGAGAGAAGCAATAAATAATGCCTAGCTAGTATAAAACACCAGAGGGAATCATATTAATCTAACAGCCTAATGACAAATTTTACATATGATAGCTGTACATGAGTCCATGTACAGAGCTGAAGGCTACATAACAAACAAACAGTGCCAGACAGGAGAAACCTTCATTTGAGATGTTGACCAGGGTGATCCAAGAGACTTCCAAAAATACACAGGCTATTACCACAAATCTTGACTGCCTCCCAGAACTTGAAGCTAAGACCCTATTACTGAAGACAGGACAAACCTCAGAGACTAGACATGGAGCAACAGCGCTGGAACTGACCTGAAAGCCACTTCCACTTTAGATTAACATTCATAGTTCTGGAGAGAACTAAGCAAGTATTCAAGGGAGAACATCAAGTGATGGCCCAACACAATCTTCATGACCAAATAACTACATCAATGACCAGCATAGAATATGACACTGGTGCAGTAGTGACTATTTTATTGGTCTTAGAGCCCACTCAATGTGAAGAAACTCAAGTGTGGTACTGTAATTAGAGCCAAATAAACATGGCTGAAGAGGTCGTAGACCTTAGAAAAATCCCCAAATTGTCACATATTTAGACTAATGTAACTTCTTACTAAATGCAAACTATGTATCCTTATATTTACATTCAAGTATCCTAATCACCACTTATCAAAGAACCTTCTTCTGTACCAGACAGAAATTAATATAGAATACCACAGCTGGTTACACACAGACACTGTCTGTGAATTGCCCATTCCTAAGCAGCATATCTACAATACAACCTCTACTCCCAAGACTCGTGCATTATAGAACAAAAGATAAAGAAGTCACTAATGAATCTCTCAACTCTCATCAATGAAGCTCCCTCATGAAACAAAGGGCCAGTAACACAAATGACCAAACAATTGAGATTAGGAATCTGCAGAATGTGAGTCTATGGACATGATCCTTATATTGTTTCACTCACCCAGGACTCAAAGATCATTTTGGAAGAGGAGGTGGAAAGATGGTAAGGGCCAGTGTGATGTGTGACCACATGGAAATAGAATCCTACAAGCTCCAGCACATATCCAAAAGAAAAATAGGTAAACAATAAAGATAACTTATGTATTCCAAAATTGTCAGTCCCACAGTAATAGATGCCAGTGAGGAATTTTATTGATTTTAGTAATCTTTTATCTTTACTTTCACCAACAGACAGAGGATACACACACACACACACACACACACACACATATGTATGTATATATATATATATACATATACATATATATACACATATATACATGTGTGTATATTTACAGAGAGACACAAAGATATTAGTGATAGCATTGTTCAAATCTATCATTCCATAATCATAAACACTGGATTTAAAATGCTGAACAATTTAAACAGGACTATTAAGAGCAAATTAGTTATTAAGAGTAGTACTTAGCCTTTTGGGAAGGTTCTTTTGATGCTACAGGGTGTGTGAAGAATAATTTACTGTGAGTGAATGGGAAATTATTGTTAAAGAAAAACTACTACAACAGAAGATGAGAGACAAACTCAGATTGATAGATTTCCAGAATCGTACCTGAAACGTTTATTTACTTTACTCCGAGTTCTTTCAATTTCTGTTTTCTCTCTATCATTTTCTAATGAAATGTAGATAGGTGTTAATCAGAAAAGCAATAGGGCTGGCTGAGTGATACAGAAACCTGCCCACTCTGTCACATTTCCCAGTCTCCAGAATTAGGCCTGGATTTCTCTGCTTCAATTCTGTACCAGCTTGGTGATTTAGCCAGAAACCTATCCATTTTGCTGCCATATGCCCATCCACAAGACTAGGCTTGGAACCCACTGTTCACACTCTGGGATAGCCTGGTGAAATAGCGAGAACTCTGTCCACCCTGCTGCCATATTCACACTCGCAATCATAGATGGAATTGCCAGTCGTATGCACAGGACCATCTTGGAATTACCACTGTTCCTTCAATAAAATTCAAATGAGAGTATGTTAAGCAAAGACCTACTTAATCTTTAAGAAACTAAGCTACAACATCAAAAACAGAACCAAATTTTCACTCAACACAGGCAAACTAAAACTTCATTTCAGACAGACATACAATCAAGAAAAGAAAGCCATATGCCTAGGTCACATTGAAAAAAAAAATAAAGAAAAACTAAGACAATATGTACTCACTAAGTTCCACTAATACAATAGAAGTGTAATACAATGAGATAACTACCCCGAGGAACCACAGAACACAGAACTAAAATGAACAATCATAAATATCATCAAAGAAGACAAGGAACTAGAGAAGGAATTAAAGGTCTAAAAGAACACATGAACAAACACCATGGAAACTGAAAGAATATAAACTCTTTTTAGGAAGAAACTCTTGACTGAAGATGAAGAAATGTAAATGTATGGAATGAAATGACAAATGCAATAATTAAGTATTTGAAAAATGAATTCAGGAAAGAGTTAGAAATATTAAACAAAACTCAAAATAAGATGAAGATGGGATTTGAAAACTCAATGACTCAATTAAAATGAACTTTAGAAATTGTACCAAGCAGAATCAATCAAGAAGTGTAAAACAGAATATCAGGTCTTGAAGATAAAGGGGGAAGAAATGGTTCTCTAAAGTAAAAAACATGAACAAAAACACAGGAATGGAATATGCTAAAGTTGTGTGACACAATGAATAGACCAAATCCATGAATTATAAACATAGTCAAAGAAGAATCTCAGATCTATGGTATTGGCCAGATCATCAAAAGGACTATAGAAGAAAATTTCCCTAACTTAAGGAATGACATACTCATGCAGATATAAAAATCAGACAGAATTCCAAATAGCCATGTAGTCAAAACACTCATACCTATAAAATCATAAATAAAATGTTTTAAAAAATAAGGAAAGAACACACTGCAGATTGAGAAATGGGTCAAATGAAATGAAGAAACAACTAAAACTATTCGTGAAAATATAAATACAACACAACAACCTGTGGGACACAATAAAAGCAGTCCCAAGAGGGAAATTAATAACACAAAGTACCTGTATTGAAAAATCAGCAGGAGCACAAATAAATGACTTAACTACTTAAGAACTGTAAAAACAAGAATAAATGAAACTCAAACCCAGAAGATGAAAAGAAATAACAAAAATAGGAGCAGTAATCAATGAAATAGAGACAAATGAAAGAAAAAAAACAAAGAATCAAGGAATCTACTGCATGTTACCTGGAAAGATAAATAAGATAGATCACTAGCCCAGCTAACCAAATGAAACAAAGAAATATAAACACAAATCACCCAAATCGTAGATGAAATAGAAACATCACAATGAAACTAAAGTAAACCAGAAAATTAAACAGGAATGTTTTAAAAGCCTATACTCCATTAAATTAGAAAATCTAAAAGAAATGGATCAATTTTAAGATTTAAGGAAATCACTAAATTTAAAGAAAAAAGAGGTCAACAATATAACCAAATTCATATTAAATAAAGACACTGAAATACTAATACAAAGCCTTCTGACTCAAAAATTTACATGTCCAGATGGATTCACAGCAGAATGTCGCCAGACCTTCAAAAGAGAACTACAACAAAGTATGCTTTAATTATACAAAAATATAGAAACAGAGGGAGAACTCCAAAATTCCTTCTACAACACCACGGTTCAGACCAGACTTTAAGCAATTCAGGTGGATCTCACCTAGAATCCTCCTCCCTGAAGATTAATACTCATAGTACGAGAAAGTACCATGCAAGCTGCCGAGAGACAGCCAATTAATGCTGCTACACAGCTATAAAGACTATAAAATACAGCAATAACTGGCCCAGCAATTTATCTCTACTGGTGTATCAGTGACAATTTTAACTTGTGGATAATCAACATCTATCTTGCCATTTACCTAGACCAAGGTAATCTCTTACTATATATGTATCTTTATATTCACAGAGAAGTGTAACTCTCACCACTCACTGAAGAAGCTTATTTTTTACAACAGATGAAGACTATTACAAAGTTCCACAACTGGCCCAAGATGCAGAGAATAAGTGAATGTGAGGTGCCTAGCTTTAAGTGACACATGTACAAATAACCTATATAGCTCAGGATATATTTCAGAAGAGGGTGCAGAAAGAATGTGAGTGTCAGAGGGACAAAACACATATTGCTGGTGCATGAATTCTAGATAGAAAACGGAGGGTGCTTCCATTAAAGCTCCAGAGCATGGTAGCCTAACAAATTCTGTACAAGGACAAAACCACTTGACATGCCAATGCAGATACAGGATAATTTAGGGGTTTCCACCTCAAGACAGAGAGCTATAAGCAACCAATGGATTCAGAAAGAGGGAGAATTTGTTTTCTCAAGGGACTAGATTTCTGAGAGATTATCTAATATTATGTGGTCAGCCATAAACACAGGTACACATGGCACATGAGCTCCATTAAATGGACTTAATGCAATATATATATATATATATATATATATATATATATATATGTGTGTGTGTGTGTGTGTGTGTGTGTGTGTGCGCATATATATATATATATATATATATATTGTGTGTGTGTTCATGTGTCCATGTGTGTGTGTTATGACTATGTAACAATAAGAATCAAAGAAGAGGCAATAAATCGTGAGGCAGTAAAGGGACATGGAAATAGTGGACAGAACAGAGAAAGATGGAATTGAAGAAAATACAATATTCATGTATGAAACTCTCAAAGAATAAAACAAACTAAAAATTACTCAACAATATATTGCTATTAAAACCTCTTTCTCCAGGCCATGTGACTTCACCCTCTTGTTAATTTTTTTCACTTCTATTAAGATAAAATTAACACTCTCTAAGAACATGGAAGAGTGAAGAACAAACTGAACAGAGCCTTTCCCATGTAACATAATTTCCGCAGAGAATCTCAAACAGTGGGGCTACTAAATAATCATTGGCATGAATCTTTAAGCATGTATGAACATATAGAAAAAGATTCATGCATGAATCTTAAAAGAATGGATTCTAAAATAGCTGAATTCATTGGAATTTCACAAATCTATATCCACATATCTTGCAGTAAACAATTATTTTCTCTGTTGTGTGTAAGTGTATGTTTCAGTTTATGGAAAAGAAAACAACTGAAACTAGAGAACAGGTGTCCTGAAATTTCTATATTAAGAACTCATAACGTGGTGCTATGCCTTTGCACCTTATAAATCTGTTTTTTAAAATAATTTTTAATTTTTTTTAGTTTTTATTTTTTGTATATGAGTGTATTGCCTGTATATATGTAAGTGCACCCTTGTTGTGCAATGGAGGACTGAAGAGAGTGTCAGATCCCCTGGAAATGGAGTTAGAGACAGTTGTTAGCCACCGTATGGTGGCTGGGATTTGAACCCAGCTCTTCTGCAAGAACAGCCAGTGTTCTTAACTGTTGAGCAATTTCTCTAGCCCCGCCCCCCGATTATTGGTTTTTATAATTACAGAATTAAGTTTGACTTGAACTTAGTCTTAAACTAATAAATTAATTAAATTTGTAGATAAATGTTTAATCAAGCCCTATGCTAAGTAACAGATTGATAGTTGTTACATTCTTTGAAAAACAGAACAAAGTTATTGTATTTGTAGAACTGAGAGTAAAATCATTAACCATCAGAAATGTTCCAGAAATATCTTAAGGAAAGAAGACTATGTAAGAAAATGTGACACTTCTACATTATACACATCAGCAAACAGTATAATAGAAAAAAAAAATAGTGGGTTATTTGTCTTTGGGGCACTTAAATTAGAGGAGAACATACTAGATCCTGATTTCTAGGGAGTTGTAGAGGTGTAAGGAACTGGTGAAGATAAGGAATATAAGTTACTATGAATAATATTGAATAGAACAAGGGAAAATAATTTTAAAAATATATGATTTGGGAAGGCATCAAGAACATCTGTAGCAAAATTTAAGAACAATTTTTCAGAAGAGTTCTGGTTGAAAGTTCATCAGTTCTTCAATATTCTGGAGTCAGATTAGTATTTTGTTTTTCTAATTTTAAAATGTATTTTATATATATATATATATATATATATATATATATATATATATATATATTTGAGTGTATTGCCTGAATGTGTGTTAAGTGCTCCTGTGTTGTGCAATGCCCATGTAAGTCAGAAGGCGTTGGATTCCCCTGGAACTGGAGTTAAGACAATTGTCAGCTGCCATGTGGGAACTGGGAGTCAAACTCGGGTCTTCTCCAAGTTCTTACCCTTTGAGTCATTACTCCATCCCTACCCACTTTGTACTTCTATTAAATATATTAAATGATTATAAACTTATATGAATATTACATTGTTCATTAGATGAAATATTTTATGTGGTTTTCTTTAAATATTTTCCTAACGTCAAAACCAAGGTTATTTCTGTAAAGTTCAACCTCCATTCATTTTATCCCAGATTTTTCACTAAAAGTAATCTCAAATAATGATTAGGAATACTGTACTTTTTGGATAGTTTGTTCAAATGTGGGGCAAGATAATCAAATGGTGATTAAGTACAATCTGTCACCAGATAATTTTATTTAATGTCTATTACAATGTTAGTACTAAGATGGAACAGTGCTAATGAAAATGATCTCTTGTTTAAAAGCAAAACGACTTGCAGTAATTGTAGAAAATAGGTCTTCATTTGATAATTCTTCTCTTACGCACACAAAGACATTTGCGTAGTGGAACTAGCATCTTTGTTTTTTGGTCCTCAGTGGACTCCCTGCTGCATAGTCTCACCTAAAGTAGCATTTAAGAACAATTTGTGACTGTTGAGATGATTATAACATCAGGAATGTGGGATTATGACTTTTACTAAAGAATAACAGCAGCAGGAGAACGGCTTTTATGGAATAAATATCCTATTTCCACACAAGTATGGAGAGACGGGAACGCAAGAGAACAGAAAACCTCAGTAATAAACGTTTATGAATATTTCTTCTTATTGTTAATTTTACTGGAAATTACTTTATAAGTAATCTTATAAAGAAAATATACAAAAGGAAGAGCACTATAACTTAAGGAAATTCCCCTATCCTCAAAAAATATCCGCAAAATCATAAAAGATCTAAGTAGTACATTACTCTAAAGCAAGGCTGGAAAAATATTATATTTGTGTAACTATGAACCATAGATGGATAAACATAAGTTAATTTCTTGAATGCAGCATTAGGACAAATATACAGTTGATAAACTGGATACTAGGAAATTGGGAATCTCTACCTTAATTTTCTACCTTATAATGTAAACCAGATTAAAAACAACAACCAAAAAATAGAATCAAGATTCAGATTATGGAAATATTTGTAAATATAGTTCTTTGGTTTGTAAAAAGTTTTTTATTGATTTTATTGTGAATTTTGTTGAATATATTTTGATCATATTTAGATTACCCTCCTTTGACTGTACCTAATTATTGCCCACGTTACTTGATTTCCTAAGGAACTTCTGGCAATTGATGGGTCCTGGAAAGGAGAAAAACAGTGCCTTACAGGGATCAAATTCTTGGGCGCAGTGGATGGACCCACACTGAAGGACATTTGAGGACACAAATCAGACTCTATACGCCATGTATGAGAGGGTAGTAAATTGGGCAGAGGGCAGTAGGGAGAGGAACAGATACATGAATGAATCTAAATATTATCAAATTATATTGTATGAAAATCACAAAATTCAATAGAATTTAGAATTAAAAAAAATGATTTCACAAGCACAAAATTGTGGAGCAAATAAAAATAGAGACGCCCACAACTTAAGGATATAAGAGGATCAACTGGGAGGAAAATTATCCAGAGGAATTTCTTAGATTAAAATTTTTCTTTCCAAAATATTTTATTGGAGTTGGAGACATGGCTCAGTGGTTAGGAGCACTTGCTGTTCTTGCAGAGGACCTGGGTTTAGTTCCCAGCACCCACATGGTGGCTAACAACCATCCTAACTCCAGTTCCTGGGAATCTGATTCTGACCCCTATTCTGACCCCTGTGTACTCGGCACTACCTGGTGCATTTACATGCAGACAATACACTCGTACACATAAAACAGAATAATTTAATATAATAATAATAATGATGACGGCTCAGCAGTTAAGAGCACTGGCTGCTCTTCCATAGAAACCAGATTTGATTGCCAGCACTCACATGATAGTTAACAACTATCTGTAACTCTAGTTCAGGAGATCTGATGCCCTTTTCTGACCTCCATAGGCTTATGACATGGGTATCCTTACATACATGCAGGTAATGCACTCATGCATAAAAAATAAAGTCTAAAAATAAATACATAAAATATTAAATTTTTTATATCTTTTCCCTGAAAGTTTCTATTCCCAGTATTTAACTGAAAACATTGAAACAGAAGCCAAATGGCAGTTGAGACAAGTAATAATTGAGGCACAAAAATAATCATAAATTTATAACTATGAAACATTACACATAAATAAGTACTGCTTGTAATTTGTAACTAACAAGTGGGGAAAAACTGCAATGGTAAAAGAGATGGAGAAGTGCGGTCAGTTAGAGAGACCAAGTTAAAAACCTGGACATGTCGGGAAAACAAACTAATGAGTGAGCAAGCAAATAAAACAGTTGTTCCTGATTCAAGTCTTCACTGAACTTATCTTCAAGCTTTTAAACTCAAGTAGATTTATTTGGTACCATCTACTAAAGGGCGAAAGAGAGTAGTCAGAATGATGGAATGAGAATCGGGAGACAGCATCTTGGTCTATCTAGAGAAACAGAGCAGGCCAGGGGAAAGAGACAGACAAGGAAGAAGGGGATAGAAAATGTTAAACATCTCTGGTATGCATATATGTATGAAGACTTAGGTGTTTGGAGAGGGGGCTCAGTGTTAAGAGCACTGACAGCTCTTGCAGAGAACCAGGGATCAGTGGCAACAGAAGCAACTGTGGGGCTTTCTCAACGGTCAGTTATATGAACAAGTGAGCTTCTGGTTCAATGAGAGATCCTGTTCAAAAAGTATGGTGGATGTTGATAAACATCTCAAACCTGGGCAAGGTTCCACAAGCATTTAATCCCTGCACTTGAGAGGCAGAGGCAGTTGGATTTGTGCGAGTTCAAGACCAGTCAGATCTAGATATCAAGTTCCAGGCCAGGAAGAGCGTTTATCAAAAAGAACAGCAACAACAAATAAAGAAAAGAAGGAAAGAAATAAAGAAAGAGAAGACACCTGACAAAGACCTCTACCTAGATTCCACATTCATGTGCACACCGTCATGTACATGTACTTGTATACACATGCACACACATACTCAGCTCCCTCACACACAAACACATTTTTAAAAGACTTCTATCTGGATTCCACATTCATGTGCACACCGTCATGTACATGTACTTGTATACACATGCACACACATACTCAGCTCCCTCACACACAAACACATTTTTAAAAGTTCACGGCAAAATGTTCATTGTTTACATTTTGTTAAATGACTGGGTACTGTATCCTAGGTAAAATACTTTTAAAAGCAATCACCACAACAATGAAGAATCTTCATGGCTATACTCATACTCTTTATGTTTATTATAAACACAAGAGCCTATCATTGTTAATACAGAGAGAGGAGATGTTCTAATTGAAAAACTGGGACCTAATAGGAAGAAATATAAAGTTAGTTTTGAACAGACATAAATGTGTAGAAAAGATGATGAAGAAAGAATATAGAGCTTGAACTCACTTACCCAAAGAAATCGTTCCAGATCTCTCAAGAGAATTCATAGCTACAATAACAAAGTTCCCAATATCGTCTTTCTTTCTTTTGTATATTTTATTTATTATTTTTATATATGTGCGTGTGTGTGTTTGTGTGTATTGTCTGCATGTATGGCATGCATATATTGCCTGTGTCATGTAACGCCCATAGAAGTCAGAAGAGGGCTTTGGATCCCCCAGAACTGAAGTTACAGACAGTTGTTAGCCACCATGTATGTGCTGGGAACTGAACCCAGGGCCTCTTAGCCTTTGACCCATCTCTCCACTCCCCCAAAACTTATTTCTACAATGGTGTCTAAAGAAAATTTTCCATTACAGTCAAGGAAAATGTATTTCCTTAAACTCTATTTTAATTATATTTGCTTTTGAGATGATCAAATGATTATTATAAAAGAAATTCAACTATATTTAATATGTTCCAATTCGTTTAAAATAAATTTACATTGATTTTCTGGAAAATTGTACTTACTATAGAATTTTAAAACAGACATGATAAATATACATTTTAATGACTAAAACATAAATTGAAGTATATTGATATCTGAAGAATCTCTAATGTATTTCATGCCAGCCTGAGTGATGAATCGCTGACAAGAGGACATGTCTTAATGATGGAACACAGGGGTGGAATGATGAAACAGATATGCTAAAGAATATTAGGCTGCCTTAAAATTTCTGTCTATATTGCATTATAAAGGTAAAATGTTCTGGCACATTTCAGATAATCATAATAAACATTTTTCTTTCTTATCTGTGAAGCTATATACTACTATAATCACAAGGAAAGTATTGCCCTAGTAAGTGTTATGTACCTCACAATAAGCAGCAACTTCTGTATCACACTGAACTTCATAAGTTATAACTGAGAGAACTCAAGATAATTGTTACCTCAACAATTAGAACTTTATATTTATATAGAACATTTAAAGGCTTTCTATCTCCTCTTTTTAGATACTGGGTCTTATTTACATCAGTAACAATGTATTTTGAGGGAATTTGTTTAAATGATGTTGAAACTTTTAGGTCAAAATTAGAAAAATCCATTAAATGCATAAAATTCCTATATTTGTGCTACAGAAAATATTTATCATTTTCCAGTTTATCAGTCCATTGAATGCCAGAATTTTTACACACAGTCATTAAAGTATGGTGGAAAATTAGAGCTAATACAAAAGCAGTTGTAAATAGTGCAAAGGCTGAAAAAGGCACAGTGTGTTCTCTTCTAAATGTCAAGTGCATCTGACCTCTCTTTTCACTAGGAATAGATTGAAGTAGAGTGTACTTAGTCACTATGAGCAACTCATATCTGAGAATTTTAATGTGAGTAGAGCCAGTGCGGGAATCACTGGGATGTACGGTTTTTGTTCACGGTCACTTGACTTTATCATTATACTCCAGCCTGACCCAGGGAAACTACCTGTCTTCAAAGGATGGTTCTTACAGTATGATTCAACTCACTGTGTGAAACTGTTCCCTACTGAGTCCATCTACAGCTTTCATCTTTGCTTTTTGAGACCTTTAACTTTAGAAGACACTCTGAAGAAATATCACAGAGGTTCTAAGAGTTATAGATGCCACATAACCTGTACTTACAGAAAAAGTGCTAGTGATTTTGTTGTCAATGTCAGACTCATCTGCAACATGTGTTAAAGTTAAAAGAATACACACACAAGCCACATAAACATCCTAATCAATACAGTTGTTACTGTTTGCAGTTATTAAAGTGTAATGTTGTCAATAGCAAAAAATATGTAAAAGTTATTTACAAATTAATTCTGTGCTTTGTATATTTAGAAATCATTTAGAAGCCACAGTATTGCTAATATTAACTTCATGCTACCACCCTTGTTCTCTCTTTTTCATGTTGTTTGGAAAATGCAGCTATCTCAATTATGCAGAAAAATTAATTAATCTAGAGTTACAATAAGAAGTTAAAGTTTTTCAAAATGCTGTATATTGCTTCAGAAAATAAGAGAGAACTCAATCATTCACTCATGCATTTAACAAATATAAATACACTCGCAAAACCTTGTAAGTTATCAGGAATAAAAGGATGAGCAAAAACACAGTTCCTGCTTCTGAGGATTTCAGTCTAGTGCAGTACACAAATACCGGTAAAATAAAAATACATACATAAATATAAGTGATGTGTAAAATGGATTGCAGAAGCTTATAACAGACTCAGAGTCCACAGCATGGGTAATTCAACCAGGCCAGAAGCTGAAACAGAGGAGAAAACCTGAGGTTGTCTGGATACATGACCTTTGAAACTACAGCAAGTATATTTTAACAGTTTCTCAGTAATTTATTTTATATACACTTGAGTTTTTGAACTTTGAACACATACCTGAGAAGGGTTCTTATGAGGAGTTGATACCTAATTTGTACTAAATCTTGTTTAGTTTAACAAGCTTGTTTTAACAACATTGTTATTAGCATAGCAGAATTTTCTTTCTATAGCCCCTGCTGGTCTGTAACTTGTTATGTAGACCAGGCTGGCCTCAGACTCACAGAGGTCCACCTGACTCTGTCTCCCAAGTACTAGGATTAAAGTTGTGTGCACCATACCTACTGCATAGTAGAATTTAAAACAAACATCATTTAAATACATATACATATTTAAATAGAAGTTAATATGCAAAAAAGAGCCATAATTCAGTCAGAGAAAGGTTCAAGTGTTTTCTTTCTTTCGTTCTTTCTTTTCTTTATTATTTATTTATTTATTTATTGTTTTTAGAAAGTCAGTTGATTGAGATATACTATATCTGTAAGTATATTTTTATTTATCCATAAGAAGTATTCCACATTTGTTTTTAATAACGTCTGAAATTCTTTTTTCTCTGGGAGCATTTGAAAATACTGTATTCTATAAGTAGTTATTAGATTTTAAAATTAAATTATCTGCTGATTTCCTAGCAAAAATTATGAAACCAAGAAACTGAACACCAGAAATAACCAACTTCTTCTGAGTAAAGGTGAAAAATATAGAAAAGATGACATTATAGTATACGGGTTGTGGCGGGTTCTTGTGACAGACAGAGAAAGGAGGTCAGAGATGTTGTTTGACCCTAAATCAATATATGCATATTTGGGCCAATTCAATGGATGTAAAGAATAACAAATAAATACAGTATCTAGAGAATTATATATGCTACATGTTCATTATTTTGTTTATTAAGTTCTGATAATGATGAGAAAAGTAAGTAAATATTGCTGAGGCAGTTACAGGTAAAAAGAAAAGTGACAGTTTTTTTTTTCCTGGCCTAAGAGCTGGAAATGCCCTTGGTCTTGCCAGTATACTTGACCTTGCAGAGGTCAGAGATGCTAGAAATGTCTAAGCCAAAGTTGTCTATGTTTTCACTGAAGCCAGAGTTGGGGAATGCCAGGAACGGGGGTCTGATTTTTCCCATCTCTTTTCCCCAAAGGAATACCCTTTCACCAGAAACCATTCTGAGGACTTGACCAAAGAACCTGGGAAACTGGACTGACCAACTCATTTCCCCTCCTCTCTTTCCTCCCTAAAGACTTAACTCCCAAGTAAAAAGACTCAATGGAATTCTACTCCTGGAGACCCTCTCTGATCTACCTTCTTTCTTTCTCCTAAGCTTCCATTAATAAATTTATTCTTTTTAAAAGTCATCCTTCCTCTATGTTCTGTGAATTTCATTCTCACATTCCTGACAGAATTACCCTAAAAACTGATTGAAGTGGCTTTGGTGGCTGTTGAATTTCCAGAGCCCTAGCTCCTCAAGCCAAGCACAACAGAGTTGAGAAAGGATCCATAGCTCTCAATGTCACCCCAATATTTCTGTATCAATAGTAATAATATGTACACATACAAAGACATAATATATTGGTTATTTATCTATTAGCTTAATCTTTACAAATACTTATGAACAAAATGAATTGCTTTAATCACTTTTGATCTTAGTGTCTTTATTTATAAGTTACAAACACTTCAAGTATGGGCTGAGAGAGTACTGGCTGTAAATTGCTTTACAAATATGAGGACCTGAGTCCAGATCCCTCAAAACAATGTTAACATCTGACTGTAATGTGTAATCATAATCCCTGCACTAGAGAGGCCAAGCCAGGTGCATCACTGTGGTTCACTGTCCAGTTAGCTTAGCCTAATAAGAAATCTCCAGTCCAAGAGTGAGACTGTGTCTTTTAAAAATATTTATTTATTATTTTTTTATTATTTTATGTGTATAAGTATATTGTCTTCATGTATGTAAGTGCATCCATGTTGTGCAATGCCTGTGGAGGTCAGAAGAGGGCATTAAATCACCTGGAACTGGAATTATAGATGCTTGTTAGCTGCCATTTATCTACTGGGATTCAAACCTGGTTCTCTGCAGGAGTAGCCAATGCTCTTAAACTCTGAGATATCTCTCCAGCCCTGAGACCCTGTCTTAAAAACAAGGTGAATGACTACAAGAGAATGACACTAAAGTTAACCTCTGATCCCCACACATACCAGCCGTACTTGTACAGACACACACCAGCATACAAACATAAATTAAGAAGCCAAAAGAAACAGAAAAGCTGTAAGTAGCACAGTCCTTATTTAAGCAGTGGCTTAAACTATCCTGAGATTTATTGATCTATTTAACAAGCAGGAGAGAGTGAGGTAGACCCTGGCTTCAGTTTGGCTCCTCAAGTGATTCATAACTCCTGTCTTTAGTCTATTTTCTTTTGTTCTTTTATCACCTCATAATTACCAAAGAGCTCTCTAGATCCTTAGCATCATGTGCCTATGTTGAAGATGAAATGTTAAAGCAGGTAGCTAAAGCTACCCCCACCTCTATGCTTTTTTAAAAAGGAAAAATGCTCCTTTGCAAACTCAAGGAGACAAAACCCCAGCAGAGTACTCTGCAAATGGGCAAAACACCATTTTTAGTCGAAGAATTAGTGGCAGTTTATTACTGCTGGATGAAGAAGAGCTGATCATCTGAAAGGGAAGGATTCTCTAGATAGGCTGACTATCCCTAGTGGATGAACTTGCACTCAGGAACATCTGGGGAAACAAAATTCACATCATAGGTCTTAACACAAATGACAGAATGTATGAATTCTAGTGGGCGGCTATAAGAGTGTGGGTGCAAATCTGTAAGGGGATATAAAACTGATTAAGATAGACAGAGATGTTCTGTGTGAAATACATAAAATTGCAATACAAATGTTGCAAAAAAATACGTAAAAATGCTCAAAACTTCCCAGAAAACTTGCCTTCAATTTTTCTGCATGAAGCTGAGAAATATTGGTCCCTTAAGCAACCTAAGGAACAAGTTATACTATAAACTCCTTTTGCCCAAACAATGCTTTTTACCTGCCCTGGTGTTATACCCATCTTCATGTATTTTCATATTTGTACATATTAAACTGTAAGGGTTTCTATTGTTTAACTTATCTTTATTATGATTGCGGCTAGTACTCTCTAACAGTTTGAAATTAAACTAAATTGAATATTTTTTCTACTATTTATCATAAAATTATCTTCTTGTTCTGTTCATACACATTAACAATGATTGATTTTAAACAGTTGAACAAGGAAAGTATATAATCTGTCCTTCTTAGCAGTGTTTCTGGATCATTTCATGAGTTAAACAATTTTCTATTTATTTCCTAAGCTTCTCTTTCAAATATAGACACCTACAGAAAATTTATTTTTTAATATTTATTAATAGACTTAAACTCATAGAAGTTTTTAATTCTGTCAGTGACCCAAAATGAAGCATCACGAGTTTATTAGACATTTAAAATGTGTAAAAAGTGATGAAGTACACAGAACAAACTCCTTCTCAGATACAATAATTACAGCACATCTGGCTTAGTTTCTGCTGGCCCAGCCCTGCTGTTTATCCTCAGTGGAGATTAGGGCTCCAGATGTTGTGGATGCAGTTGGATGGTCACCCACAGTCTAACACCTTAAGGCACAAAAGCTGGAGCCAAAACTGACTCAAAATTCCTGACAGCAAAAATTTTCAGAACAACAAAGCTGCCTTGAAACCAAATGATCATGTCTTCAAGGATGGAAGCCCGGCTTCACAATAATTGATGCAATTACAAAAACATGTAAGATGTTTTAAATTTCTTAGTTCGCTTCTGTAAAATATTGAAATTGTGTTTTTTTTTCTTTTATTTGTGAACTTTAATGTTATATAAACATGGCCTCTCACTTAAAAGATTTCAATTTTTTTAAAAATACTATTTGGATTCTCAGTTCTTATCTAGAGAGACAGCTTAAGAGATCAAGGACCATATATTTTACTTTCCTTATAAGGTCCATTTTTATATTAGCATTTTGTGTGAATGAGATGCTTCACTGTACAGAACTCCCTCTTCTTTCACAGCTTGAGAAAATTTCATGAGCAATTGTCTACTAAAAAGACAAAGATTATGTTTTCCTAATTGTCCATTTTCAGCTTCATAAAAATTCATCATACCAGCTTGGTGGCTTAGGCCTGTATACTAGCTCTCAGGAAGATGAGGTGGAAGGATTGCTGTGTGTTCAAGATATTCCAGGCTACAACAGTGAGTGCCCGACATTCCTGGGTCACAGATTTTTCTCAAAATCCAACAACAATAAAATACATCATATTTTGGTATTCTTTTCTTTAGATCATATATTGAGATACCACATTTTTTTAATATTTATTCTATCTTCATGTTATTTACCTTCCACCATCTAATGTATGACTAATAAATTTGAATAATAATTAAATTCTGAGTTAATAGTTTTAACAGAATGCCATTGATTGAGGGTCTCTCATTTCTTACAGTTTTGGGGCAAAGAAGCCCAATTCTTTTACATTTTTTATTGAATTGTTGTGTATTTCATATAGAATATTTCAATCAATATTAATAATCTTTATAACCTCTTCCCCACTCGCACATCCATATATTCCCCTATTGGAATCCATACATTCTTTTATCTGTGTTAAGTTCTCTTGTGTCAAGTTAGTTTCTCTAAATGTTCCTCAGTGTAAGTTCATCCATTGAGGTCTAGTCATCCTATACTGAGTCCCTTACTTTAACAAGATTAGCTCATCGTCACACAACAGTAATCAGTTGCCAATATATCTTCAGCAAAGATTGGGGTCTGCTGCCCATTTCCCCAGTTCCAAGCTGAGTTTTTGTGTGCTTGAGTTTGCATGTGTTTTGAGCATTCCCACACTATTGCCATAGGTTCATATGAACAGTGTTCCAGGAGCTTGTAGAATTCTATTCCCATATGAACACACCTTCTTACTGGCTCTTATAATCTTTCTATCCCATCTTCCACAACGTTCCCTGAGCACTGGGCCAGTGAAACTTAGCATAGAAATCCTGTCTAGGTTCCCATATTCTGCAGAATCCTAATCTCCATACTTTGACCATTTGTGACCTTTTGTGTTCCTGGACCCCTGTTGCATGAGGGAGCTTCATTAATGAGAGTTGAGAGATTCATTAGTGTTCTCTTTATCCCTTGTTCCATGTTGCATGGGACTTAGGCATAGAGGTGGTATTGTACATGTGCTGCTTAGCCTGGGGCAATTCACAGACAACGTTTTTGTGTGACCAGTTGTGTTACTCTGTAGTAGTCTCTTTCTGGTGCAAAAGAAGCTTCTTTTATGAGTTGTGACTGGGCTACATGATTGTGAAAAAGAGGAACATTAGCCTAAGGATGTGATAGTCTTGGGAATTTCTCTAAGATCTGTGACCTCTTCTGCCATGTGTATTTGGCTATGATTACAGTACCACACATCGGATTTCTCCTTAAGGTGGGCTTTAAGACCACTTAGGTAGCTGTTGATTGTCCAAAGACAAAAGTGCCACTACTGCACCAGTGTTGTATGCTGTGCTGGTCATTGATGTGGTTATTTGGTCATGAAGCTAGTTAGGCCATCAATTGATGTTCTCGCATGCTTGCTCGCATAGTGTACTCCAGAATTCTGAGAGCTAGCCTTTAGGGGAAGTGACTTCCTAGTTAGCTCCAGCGCTATTGTTCCAGATCTGGTCTCCAATATATATCCTGTTTTCAGCAATACGTTTGAAGTTCTTGGAGGCAATCGGGGGGTGAGGCAATAGCCATGTAATTTTGGAAGTCTCTTGGACACCCTGGCAAACAACTACTCAAAGGAAATTATTTTTGTTTGTTTGTTTTGTTTTTTTTTTCCTGTCTGGCACTGTTTCCTGTGATGTAGCTATGCACATGGACTCATGTAGCGGTCTTGTATTGTTAGACTAGTATGATGCACTCTGGTGTTTTACATTAGCTTGGCATTATTTATCTCTCCTCTTTCTCTCTCCTTCTCTAAAATTCCCTCCATACCTTCCTCATTTAAAGTGTCCCCATTTTCTCCATTTATTCCTTGATAATATCAGTCTTCTAAGGCCCCACTTCTCTGGAGCTCTTTCTTTCCTTTTTCTAGTTTCATGTATAGCACTCCCTCCCCACACCTCTTTAAATACCTCCCTTTGATCTATTTCTCCCTTAGTTACACCTGTCTCCTACTATTTTCCTTTCTCAGGTTCTTTCCCTTTACCTCTCAGGTTCATTTTCATTTTCCTGCTTCCTGCAGTTACATCAGAATGCATACTCACATACAAGGGTTTGGTGCTATGATCCACAAATGAGGGAGAACAACATGTTGTTTACTTTTCTGAGTCTGTGTGACTTCACTTAGCATAACAGTTTCTAGTTCCATCCATTTATCTGAAAAGTTCATGATTTTGTCTTTCTTTACTGCTGAGTAAAACTCCATTGTGTAAATGCACCACATATTCATTATCCACTTGTTGGCTGAGGGACACTTAGGTTGCTTCTATCCCTTAGCTATTGTGGAAAGAACAGCAACAAACATGGACGCACAAGTATCTTTGCAATAATATGAGTCCTTTGAGTATATGAGTTTCAAACAACTCAGTATCTATAAATGAGGAAAAAAAATTCAATAGAGGAAAAGAAAACCCACAAAGTTCATTTTAAATTCTTTATTCATAGAAAAACATATTGATCCTGCCTCCCTTCATAAATAATTTTTCACGCTTTGATTTTCCTTAACCACGGAGATTTAGATGTGAAGAATTTTATGAGTAAGGAGGGGCTTACACAAAAGTAGGTTGGCTGTCAGTTGTAAGAACTAAAAACCTGCACTTATTTCAGTATATATGAGAATCAGAAAACCATATAATTTTTAAAAATGCGTTTTTGGAAAGTTATGATTCCCAAATAAAACTCAGTACTATATGAAACAAAGAATTATTCAGTTATCTTAAGAGTTCAAACTATTTATCTTAACACTCATCAGAATTACTAACAATCAGAAAATATTTCTATATAACTAGTTAAGATAATTACTTTCTTAAAGTATGTTATTTTGGTAGAAACTGTAAGCGTATATATTTGCAATATAAACTTACATGAAATATGGAACTGGACAAAAATATGCATATAGATTTCTGTGTTATTGTTTCCTGTTACTTCTTCCAAGTTAAATATTTTATGGCAATCAGTTATCTTTATTTTCTCAATGCTTCCACGAACATGATTTTATTTAGCCACCTCAATGTTCTTGTTTAACTTAGTTTGTAACAAATTTATCATATTGAAAAAAAATTTAATAAAATGGTAAATGCCCTAATGTCAATCACTTCTTCCACTTATATGTGTGCAAATAATTGTACAAATTATACTAGCTCCACTTTGCACTTATAACTTGAGACAAAATTACTTACTGATTCATACATAGGTATATCTAGGTGTAATGGAACGGAAAACACTTTGTATGTGAAATGTTTTCTCTCACTTGTTAGTAGTTATACTGTAAGCATTTTGCATATATATTTTGGTCTTAGAAATTTGGGATATAAGCAATCAGTCTTTGCAGTACATGATGTTACTATGAATTACCTCAACTGTCATGAAGAATGTTAACAGTTCAAGTGCACAATTGTTCAGTGTTCATAATGTAACAGGGAAATTAGTTTTCTTCCTGCTAACTTATCATTTGGAAACAGTCTTTTAAAATGACATAAGCAGATGGTGGCATCTGGAAGTTTCAGATGACAGTACATTTTAAAAGAAATAAAATAAACCAGTTGTTAAAACCAAATTGTCTGTTTCTTTTATCTTGTAATGTAATTCTTTAAAAAGAAGCAAAAGAACTGAAATATTTCAAATAGAGTTGATGTGAACGGCAAAGAGAAAATAACTAATTGAAAGAGCAACTGAATCACAGAATGGTCAGTGATCATTATAAGTTCCTTGAAATTAGAATGGTTATGAAGCAAGCATCAAGTCTGAAAGAACTGCAGGTAAGAAAGTAGATAGAATATACCCCTCCTGTAACTGTCCTCACTGTTAGGTGAGGACAACATTAAGCATGTTTCAAGACTAGAAAGATGGGGTAAAGTAAAAGGAGCTACCTTTCTTAATTCAAGTATGGTGGTTTGAATCATTGTACCCTATGGGCCCCAAGTATTTGAATACTTAGCTGGTGGCCTGTTTGATTAGGAGGTGTAGCCTTGATGGAAGAAAAGTGTCCCAAGGGTCCGACTCTCTGGTTAATAGCCACCTCTAGTTTCCAGTCTTACTCTCTGCTTGGTTGAAAATGTGAGCACTTATCTTTCTGCTCCACGGGGCTCCTGCCATGCTTTCCTCACATGGTGGACTCTCATCCCTCTGCAACCACAAGTCAAATAAACTCTCCCTTCTATAAGTTGCCTTGCTCTTGTGTTTTAATCACAAAACAGAAGGGGAACTAATATATCAGCTAAAAGATTTATACGTTGTTTCACATGTAATCCTTTTTAGGATTTAATGATAAGAAACTCTAATAGTATTTGAATTTCAAAATATGATTTCTAAGCCTTTATATGTTAAGTAACATGTCAATAGTCGTCTACTATTAAGAGTTTGGTTTGGAATATATTTATTCACTTAATAAATGTTTGAAACAAGAACAGGGATGATTTTAAGTCCTAGCACCACTGAATATACATTCTACAGTATGATTCATAAAAGAACTAGAGTCAGTGTATCAAACAGGAATTAATATGAGTAGAAGGAACAAAGAAAGTAAAGTAAAAATTCTTAAATGTGTTATTCTATTTGTGCTAACATAAAAGTATACGTGAGACAGAATAAGTAATAAAAATACATTTTTCTTACAGATATGGAGTCTAAGAAGTTTAGGTTCAGGGTACAGACATCATTGAGATCTGAGGAGTGTTTCTTCTCTGCTTCAGAGTTGTGTTTTTAACATTGTGACCTTTTAGGGAGAGGGATATGAAGCCTATTTTATAAGTACATTGATAGAATTCATAAGCGGATCCTTGGTAGGTTTATTGACTTTCAAAAGCCATATTTCTGAAAAATTTCATAGTGATAACTAAATGACAACACGAAAATTTGAAGTGCATAAGCATTCAAATCTTTCACTGAAGAAAGCACACTTCAGGCAGAGAACATTATAAGTAGAAGACTTATGAAAATGCTTGGAGATTAAGACATGCAGGAATAGATGAATAAAATATGGAACCAGTTAGTGTATGGTCTAATTTTGAGGAACACACTAAGACTTGAAGTTTGACCTGACACACAAAACAGTGGGTGCTTTTGATCAGAGAATCATCATGTCATAACATTAATTCTATGATGTTGACTCTGCTGGCTACAGGGAACCAGGGAACGAGGCAGTGTTGAGAGAAGTAAAGCCAGATAGTAAGATAACTAATTGTTATCAGGTGATAAGTTCTGTTTCCACAGATGAAAATAATTACAATAGAAATGTAGGAAACTTTGAATTATATGAAAAAAATCTTCATAGTTCCTCAAGTTTCATCTCATTGGACATGAACGAGAAGCAACTGAAGATGCTCAGTAAATGTCTGGTATTAGGACCTGAAGGACTTCAGTATAGATACTTTGTTGATAAAGATACAAGTTATGATTGAAAAGTCCAGGGTTTAGTGATATTGCCTAGAAAATTAGTATAGTTAGAGGATAAATGCAAGGACAAACATATAGGACAGTATTAGAACAAAGTTAATATGGAGTTAATTGTTCAAGTGAAGACAAGAACTGCTATTAAAAACTAAAGAAAGTAAGCTAGATATGGTGTCAAATGCCTGTAGTTCCAGCAGTTGCAAGGTGGAGACTGGAAGCACATACTACTTAAGGGCATCCTTTGCCATGTGTCTCCTTCACCCTGCATGGGACTCTGTCTCAAACCCAAGGCGAATATGTTCTTCATTTGCAAATTGTAGCACCAGTCCCCTACATGTGAGTATGTATCCTGATGTAACACCAGGAGCCAAGAAAAGAGAAAGGATACACAAAGGTTAAGCAAAAGAAAGACCTGATAAAGGGGCATAGTCATAGTAGAGATCAGATGTTACTGGGGAGGAGGTGGGGAAAGTGGGAAAGTTCCGCTGGGAGGAAAGGAGGGAGGGACTTTCAGGGGGTTACAGTCTGTGTGTGGGGGCAGGGAGTCAGGAGAAGGGGATGGAGGGAGTTTGGTGTCAATAAGGGAGGGTGTGCATAATGTGGGTACTGGGATTGGGAAGAGAGGAGAGAGAGCAGACAGCAGGAAGAGAGCAGAGATGAATGAATCTTGAAGGCCTTGGGAAATGTGATGTCACTGAAACCCAATGAGAAATGCACAGTTTGTAAACATTAATGCATCTGTATATCTAGGGCTGTTTGGCAAGGAACACAGTGCCAGACAGAAGGAATCTTCCTTTGTGTAGTTGATGAGAGTGGTCCAAGAGACTCCCCAAACAATATAGGTTATTGCCAAAGTTCTTGGTTATCTCCCAGAACAAGAATATAATACCCTACTGCTGAAGACAGCACAGCACACTACTTGTACTAGTGCGGTAGTGCACTCTCATCTGGGTGGGCAATAAATAGCTAATTGGGTTTAAAATCCTCTTAAAGGGAGTGAACTCATGGGTGGCACTGTAGACTCAGCCAAACACACAGTGTTGGAGGGACCATCAATCCTAGAGAGAACCCTATCCTTGTCATTTCTCTAGAGAAATGAAATTTCTTACCCTATGCTAAATTTGGATTATAATATTTAGAGACAAACGTATAGTACACTACTCATCAAACAAGCTTCTTTTTGAAACAGGTGGAGGATAGAGAAGAGTTCCACAAATGGTCAGACGCAGAGAATATGACACCGAGATGCCAAATCCTACGTGACACATCTGCTGTTGAACCTCTACACCTAAAGCTCATAGAACACAGCACAAAAAGGGGTAGAGAGAAAACTAAATCATCCCTCAACTCTCACCAGTGAAGCTTCCTTATACAACAGAGTGCTATGCACACAGAGGTCCAAACTGTCCAAGTTTTATAGAATAAGAAACTGCAGGGTGGGTAGCCATGTCTAATAGGATCATTGGGGAGGAGAGGAAAGAAAGATGGTAAGATCCAGGGCTAGTTCATGAACTTAGGGAAGCAGAGTCTTTCAGGTTACTGGAAGCTTGCACATGTGAACTTGTGTCAATGGTGGCATGGAGCACAGGACCCACACCAACTCAATTTAGACAAGGGCCCAGAGTGGATCTATTGAGATTAGTGATGGGCCAAACCTAGACTGAGAACTATTAGAGACTGATTGCTACCAGGAGAGGGAGTGTATGCCTTACTTACAATCTCTAGATAGTCTGACCAGACTCCAGTGGATGTATTTGCATGAAAGAACAGTTGAGCACAAATGCTTGACTGGATAAGACACGTATGACAGAATACATAAGGTCTGGTGGTGGTTGGGAAGGGAGATAGATGGCATGGCAGATTAAAATTATATTAAGAACTGCTGTATGAAATGTATTAAATTCAATAAAAATAAAAGAAGAAGCAATTTCCTCCTACTCAGGTCAGTGGGTGACAGAACTGAGTTTATTTAAGCCTAATATAATAAAACAAATAGTGTGTTTAAATACACACGTTATTTCTAATAACGTGCAATATCAAGAGAAATGTGGGATTTAAGCTGATCTGAGGTGAGGTGAAAATTGAATGGGAGATGTAGAGAGTACACATTATGTAGTGCCAACTCTTAGAGTGATAAGTGATGGTTCTAGTCAGATGTATGGTTCTTTTCAGAATTGTGTCTTCATTGATAGCTTCATGAATAGAGGGAATTATTTTAATATTCAATTTGAAGAGATGCTTATTCTTTCTAATTTATTTATTTTTATTTTATGCTCGTGAGTGTTTTGCTTACATTTATCTAAGTGTACCATGTACATGCAATGCCTACAGAAGCTAGAGACCTCAATTGGCATTCGATCCTTTGGAGCTTGAGTTTCAAATGGTTGTTAGTTACCTTGTGAGTGCTGGGAATGAAATGCAAGTCCTTTGCAAGAGTAGCTAGTGCTCTTAAAGATTGCTGAGCCATCTTTCTAGCCCTGAGACACATATTCTCATCAAATTGTGGTTATTGCAATGGAGCAGATTAAATGAAATCAAAGAATGGGCTGGAGGAGAAAAGTTGAACTGTTATTCTGTATTAGATGGTGGGACATTGTGTTTTCCACTCTAATACGTGGGGAGAAGGAAAGGTGGTCCACATGCAGGTTGTTTGGCATTTGTGGTAAGCAGTATAAAATCTCCTCTCCCCAAAGTTCTCATGTCCTATTCTTACAAACCAGATGATATGTTGTTCTACGTATGTATTTAAGAATCTTGAGAACAGTAGATTAACCTGGATTATTAGGTAAGTAATCCAAAATGTGATCACAATTTTTCTTAGAGGAATCAGGAAGGCCAGTGTAAGAGAGGGAAATGTGAGGAGTTAAGCCATTTCTGGACAATCTTGGTGAAGGAAGGGGTGCAGGCACAGCAGATTCAAATAAACAAACACACATGAAGCTCTCCTCACAAGGAATTCATCTCTGCTCAGACTTTTAGTTCCCTCAGATTACTTTTGATATTCTAATGCGAGAGGTTTATAAGAATAATCTTGTGGTGTCTTCAGCCACTAAGCTTTGACAATAGGTTATAACAGCTGTGTTTTTTTCTACTAAGTATATAAAGCATTAGAAATATATTATTATAAGTAGATGTTAAGTGTGCTTGATCACATATTTTGATTGATATCATAGCACATAGGGAATTCAGCAAAGTTGTAAGTGCCATACAGTAATCGAGGCTGGAATGAAAAATTCAGATGAAGGAAAGAACCACAGCCCACAGTGGAGTCTTTTATCAAAGCTTAGGTAGAGTAGATTTGGACATGAACACCACAGTGCTAAAGGAATTCTCACCTGCAGTCTCTCAAAACAAAACATTCATTTCCATTAAATTTTGGAAACCCACAATTTGAAATAGGGATTTTTGGCAAATCATAAAAATTTCAATTAATCATATTAATTAAATTATTTTAATAAAGTGATAATTAGTCTTTGATTACACATAAATTAGAATCCCATTTCTAAGTTAATGTTGTTTATAAAAGGAATATTAAGACACATTTTAACCTTAGATTGTTTTATTCTATGGAAAAAGTGAACATGCTTTGTATGTGATATGATATTTATAATTCTGATTGTGTCCAAAGGCATTGTTTTATGGTTGACATAACTATGCATTTTCTCCTACTCTGGTGTTGTTATATTTCTCCACAGAAGTTAGCTTTGTTGTAGTCAGTCCAACTAAAATGTACATGATTTATTATGTTATATGTGGATATCCAGGAATGCTATGACAAAAAAGACAATTTTAAATTCACTTTTCACAAAAACATTTTAGAAATGAATCATTTCAATTTGAGAATTAATTTTTAAATGAATTTTTAAAATTTTAATTTTCATACAATATAGTTTGAGAGTGTTTAGCTCCCTTCTCCGACTTGCATCTTCCCTACACCCTGTTTAATGTAATCTCTCTCTCTCTCTCTCTCTCTCTCTCTCTCTCTATATATATATATATATATATATATATATATATGTTTTATATATATATAAACATGACCAATAGAGTCTGATTTGTGTTTTCAAATATATTTTAATGTGGGTCCATCCACTGGGCCCACTATGAGCATTACAGACACTGTCTGCAATCTACTCAGCAGCCATCATTGGCAAAAATTCATTAGGTTGAGTTGGGATTCCTTATGTACTTGCTGAAATCTAGGCTGAGATTTTGTCTGGTTTGAACTTGCACAGGACTTGGGCATGCTGTCACCATTGCTGTCTGGAAAACTGTTACTTGTAATTTTTTGTTGTTGTTTTGAGGACAAAAATTATTCAAGGACAATTTATGCCTTTGAAGGATCCATCAGAAGTGAGCTGGAGTTCTCCCACCTTCATTTGCAGTTTGAATTTTTAAGTCAAGTATAGTCCATGACATTGAAAATATTCTTTAAAATTATATTTTATTGATTCATTGAGAATTTCATCGAATTTATTTTGATTATATCCAAATACCCTCCCCCATCTCCTTGCACATACTCGCTCTCTTCCGTACATCCTGAATTCATGTCCTCTATCAATTTTGTTTTCATCTACAAGCATTTGTATTCCAATATTAGGCTCACAGAGTTGCTGGTGAGATCATATGTCAAGTTTAGAATATAAATAAAATTTACTACACAGACAAAATGCTACTTATATTATCAGTGTGGACAATAAATATTCATTAAAATAGTATATTTTACATGTAGGCTTTGATGATAAATTCCATTAGAAAATGCATAAAATTTTGATCATACATATTTACTACTGAGCATCTCTCTATATATTACTTATGCATTGAAGTAGGTATGTATATCAAGCATTGCTAAATGTACCATGCCTATTCCCCTTTACATTTTTACTTTGCATGTAAGTCCCTAGTTTAATGAAAATGTGGCACTATTTGTTTCCTCTATTATATTTTAAGGCCTACGGTGTTTAGTTTGTATTACTTAAATGTTCTTGGATATGAGTCCATCCTGAGAGGCTGGTCAACCAACCCTATATCACAACCTTAAGAAAAGACTCTCCCTCTCCTAGCATCTATCAATTGGCAACAGATCCTCAGTTAGGTCTGGAGCTTCTAAACACACACATACACACACACACACACACACACACACACACACACACACACACACACACATAGGCGAGAGGCTCTCATTTTGTAGCCAAGGCTGAACTTGAACTCACTATTTTGCACAAACTAATCTTAAATTCCCAGATGTTTCCCTGCCTCAGTCTCAAAGAAGATAGAGATTATAGACATAAGACATCCTACATGACTTTAAAATAATGAATTTTATAATTTTAATAAAAGTTAAGTAAACTAGATCAGATAATAAAACTAGAACAATATTTGAAAGAGACAAAATGGCATCTATACTGAAGAGCATCATACACACTATCTTCCATATATTCTACCTGCCTTAAGCTTTAAGTTTCAGTAGAACTTGCAAATATTTAACTTTTTGTGTGGATTTTTGAAACAAAATCTCACTACGTAGCTCTCGCTGTTGCAGAAATCTTCAGGTCTCTGCCTCTCCAGTGCTGAGATTAAAGATTTGTGCCACGCTTCTTGTCTTCCAGACATCTCTTGATCTATGACTTTATTCTGAACTTGCATAAAGGGTATGTAGAGCAGCAATGGACAGGCAGAGACTAGCTATTGTACTTCTCTTAGCTTTAGGTAAAAAATTTCCAGCATCAAAAAAAAAAAATCATAGCCAGGTGTGGTGATACATATCTTTAATCCCAGCACTCAGGAGGCAGAAGCAGATGAATCTCTGTGTATTCAAGGCCACCCTGGTCTACTTCGTGAGTTCCAGGCCAGATGGGATACAGGGAGCCCCTGTCTCAAAAAAAAAAGAAAGAAAGAAAGAAAGAAAATCATATTGGAGCTGGAGGGATGACTCAGCAGTTGAGATCAATGGTTGCTTTTGCAGAGAACCCAGGTTTGGTTCTCAACACTTGGCAAAGCAACTAACAACTGTCTGTTACTCAAGTTTCAGGGGATACAACCTGCTCTTCTGACCTCCGTAGAAACTGCATAAATGTATTGCAAACATGCACTCACAATCCCTGTATATATAAAAATTAAAAATTAATAAATTTTTGTGTGTTTCTTTTTGAAACAGGTTCTCCCTGTAGTCTCAGCTGGCCTGGCACTCACTATATAGACCAGGCTGGACTGGATCTCACAGAGATCCACCTGCCTCCAGCCTTAGACTTCTGGGGCTAAAGGCAGGTGCTACGACCCCAGCCCCTGTTTTAAAAATTACAAATTTTAAGCTATCCTTAGCTCCATCAATAGCTATTCATTGCACACTTCAGTATATGACCTAATATCCTTGTGACTGCATGTAAGCCCTTTTGTAATATACGAGCAAGCAGACCCCTTAGCTTACACAAACAAGGAAGCCAAGGATTTCTTCAGGTAGCATCTGGGCTTCTAGCATAGATTTCCCACTTCTGTTGTAACCCATTTGCCAAATGCATTCTTCAATGTATTTGAAAACTTGATTAATGACTTTCTTTGCTGTGTGACTACTCCAAACATCATAAACTTCTGCCATGTAGGAACATGGAATTTGGATTAACCAATATCTGTATTCTTGGGCCATGTTCACTTTTATCTGACTCCAAAATAACTATCTCTCACTCTCCACCGCAAATCACATATTATCTTAAATTAGATACTAGCTATACATACATCTTGCTTTATTTTACTTTCAAAAACTAATAACTTAGTAAGTTATATCAACTTACTAAGGAAGCATTCTATATAATATTGCATGCAATGCCTTTTAACTTTGGCCACATTTAAATGACAAAGTGATGAAACATGCACTAGTAATTGGCCAAAGGAGATATGTAAGTTGTGCTACCATAGGACCTCTTTGGAATTTTGGAGAAAGGATGTGCTCATTTTCACATTCTCATTTACTTATTTTATCTGAGTTAAGACTTAGACAGTTTTACTCTTTGCATCTTTTATGACATTAATAAATACATATTCAAACAGGTCTCCTAACTGCAATCCTCCTGCTTCATCCTCATGAGTACTCAGTACGTCCATGTGCTACCACGTCTGGTGTGGAAATGCTTCTAATTCTATACTGAACAACGCTTAAGTGCAAATATTGGTCTTGTCAGTCCCTGTCTTTCCTTCCAACCCCATCTTCTACCCTTCTATCTTTCTCACTAAGGTTTGGACACACTCATTATCTTCTATAACCTTAAATCTGAGCATTGTCCCCTCCACTGAATATTTATACTTATTTTAAACTTTTTCATCAACGGCTAGCTACTTATTTACCAATAGTCCTCAAATAAAATGTTATACTCACATAATGAAGTTCTTAGGAATCCACTTATCCACTATAATAAAGGAACTCTTTCAATAATTTTAAAGTAACCTCCTAAACACTGAAGTAATTTCATTAACACTAAGAAGCTAGGGTCTTTCAGATATCTATAGAAAACTAAGGATTTTTTGTAATGTCTAGTTTGAGTTGTTCCACTACTCAAATATTCATAGTCAGTATGCTTTACAACATAATATTTTTAAAAAATATCTTACATTAGTGCCTGGGAGATCTCTCAGCATTTAAGAGCACTGGCTGCTCTTGTGGAGGTTCGAGTTCCAGCATCTACATTGTGTCTAACAATTGTTTGTAACTCCAGTTCCAGATCTGATGATGCCTTCTTCTGACCTCCACTGGCAATGCATGACATGGGTGTAATTATATTCATGTATGCAAAACACTCAAATATGTAAAATATAAATGAAAAAGCAATAAAAATACTGTATGTTGCTTATTGAAAATATTTTATACTTAACATATACTCGCTAAGGTGTCTTAATTTCTAAGTGTTAGCTCATGGTCAAATAATTGACTTATGCTTTTACAGTATAGAAGATTTATTTGCTTATCACCAACAATCTTCCAGGACTCAGAGATATCAACAACCCCAAGACAACATTTAAATGATAAGAGCAGGAACCAGAACATGCTTAACAATCTTCCTTCTATTTACCGCCAGGAGTGAAACTCCTCTGCTACTGCTCATTGAGGCACAGTTTTAAACTCTCTTCCCATTCTCTGACTGTGCACTTTCCCAGCACATTGCCTGTACAGATATCATCTGTACCAACCTAGGCAAGATGGCTTGACAAGGTAGCAAGATGCTCATATACAGTTCCATAGGAGTTTATGTAATTCCACAGAATTTTAGTTTCCCAAGTGCTAGAGGTTTCCAAAGTTTCTCTTACAATATATCTAACAACATCCTCTCTCACATTCAGTTTTTCAAAAACATGGTTTCTGACTTAAAGGTGCTAACCATTATTTAGGATGTCTTTTTGCGTGTGCTTTGTAGTTCTATACGCACTCATGAAACAGAGAATAAAACTGTGTGTAGTTAATACTCCTGTTTCCCTTGTCTTATTACTATGCCATATAGTTAAAATTACAAACAGCTTTCTTCCAATTACATATTTATTTGTCTTATTGTCATATTCTTTTTGTTCTTGTCTGTTCTGAGTTAAGCATATGAATGCAGCTTAAACTGTGACCCAGACTTTGAAATAATAAAAATTCTTCCAACTTATGCAGTGTCCCTATAATTTTTACTGAGGAGCCATACTATGAGGCAGAGCAAAGAAGCCTGTCATCTGCTGGGGTAATCATGTAGTCATCTTCATATCCATAAGGTAAAAACATTTAGATTAGAAAAAATGCCATTTCAGTCTAAACCTTCTCCTTTTTGCATATTGATTAAATGACATATGACATGGGATTATAATGTTTGACAGTCAATACAGACTTCTGGAACAAGGGAATAGTGAATTTTCTTGTAAAATGAAAACTTATGTGGGACAAAGACAAATAAGTAAAGAAGGTCATTCAAAATGAGAACAGCCGTAATTTAGTCTAGCTCAGCTCTTTCAAACACAATTAAATAGACAAATCTTATAGAAAGTTTTTAAGAGCTGATATCTGTATTTGTGAATTGCTTTCCTTTAAAGTAATATGATCCGAAGATAAAGATAATTTTTCCAATTAGAACAGTTACATGTTCTTGCTTGCCCATAGAATCATTCAGAAGTTTCCATCCCAGAGAAAAATATAAGACCTAGTTTTACTAGGTGAGTTAGTTCATGAGAAATTCTTGCCTAAGTTATAAGGTTTTAAGGCAAAAGAATTTTATTTTTTGCCAGAGTTGGAAAAATACTTATCTAATATGTAGTCCGACTGAGATATTGAAGCTGAGTTAATCATCCCAAGTATAATAGCTCCTACATTAATTTCTAAGAATTATTGTGGCATTTAAAATTATACCAACATCATAATCACATGACCAAATAGACTGATTCATAAATTAAGTTTTTAAGAGTGGGCACAAACAGAGGACACTAGTTTGCTGATGAATTATTCTTCTCTTTCAGCCTGTGCAGATGGAGCTCCATCTGTCTTCACTCTGTGTTTATGCCCCTCTTTCTGAATTCTGTTTTTCCCTCTGTGTTTCTGGCCAGGTAACACCCATAATTTTTCAAAATGTTTTCTTCAGCTTCATTGGGGAAGTTTGTACAAGTTCAAGTATGGTCCCACCCTTAACCTTCACAGACCACTCACTTCCACCCATAGTTCATATGCATCAAAGGTCCTTTCCAGGTCTCCACTATGTCCAACAGGTAGGTGCAAGCATAGCCACATTCATTTATTTGTTTTTTTTGTGGTGTACAAAATTGAGGAGACAACCTCAGACCTCAAGACTCCAGGCCACAGTTTTGCTGGGGATAAATAAAAGTACTTAATTCAGATTATATCCATTCATAAAATCCATTCCCACACTGGTAAACAGGAAAAATAGTTTCTATGGATCTTCCACATCTTCTCTTTCCCACCTACGTAATATAAGTATACACAAATAGAATTATTTGTTATGGACTAACTTAGATAAATGAAACATCCTGAAGGATAATCACTGAGGCCTTTGAGACTGGGTCTCATTTTGAACTGTTCACTGCAGACACTGGGAGAACTGCATGATAGTTTATAAAACCAAGATTCATGCTATTATTCCCACTGAAAAATCAATGTCTAGAACACCCCATGTAATAGGAGTGTATCTTTTGGGGCTTTATTTAAAGAGTTTTGGCTCTACACTAATTAAATATCTAAATATTAATTAAGGAAGTGATTTCTGTGTTTTGTAGGGAATTCAGTTTGTAGTTCATGAGCCTAAGAAAAAATAAATCTAAGTCTATACCCTAGTATTACTCTATATTTCTTCTTCTAGATATACATTAATGAATAAAGCTGACTGCCAGCTATCTGGCTAGGTATATAATTTTAAATTTCTAGTAGCAATATTTGAAAAATTAAATTTGTAAAATGATAATATATTTTGTTTAATCTAATGCAGATCAAACATTACCATTTCAATATATAATCTGTATAAAGTTTGTAACCAGAATTTTATTTTGTTTTTTATTATCTTCAAAACCTCATAGATAGTGAAAAAATGCATCTTGGCTTAGATTACTCAAATATAAGTGGCTAAATAACCATTTTTGACTAGAAAATACTATGTCAGTCAAAAGAATTCTTGTATATATTCAGGGAATTTAGATAATTTAATTTCATAATGAGTTTCCTAGCACTGAGTCTGTATTAGCTGTCTGTGTGTATGTGTGTGTGTGTGTGTGTGTGTGTGTATGGAAGGACAGAGAGATTGTAGTTCTTTTATTATTGCCCATTTCTCTTACTTTTTTTCTTAATTTAGCAATGTTAAAAATAACCCACGGTGTGAAAGAAATAGGTGTGAGATAAAATCTTACAGTTTCTTAACTGGTACCAGAGATAAACTGGGACTTGAGAAGAGCTGGGGATTAGGAATACTAAGAAATTAGAAGGAATGGAGAAATGGGACAAGCCCCTAAAATATGGGCACCAAAAGCGAAGCCCTAATGGGTTTTCAATTAACACAAGCTTAATTTCATTAGACATTGAAGGAGTAAATGTCTCTGCTAATTGGAAAGGCTCAGCAGAATTTCAAGCCTTTGTTCCTCAGAATCATCCATATAGTTCTATGCGTCATAATTCAGCACTCAGGCATCATTTTTTCCAATTAATATTTTTGACAGGCGAAATCTGGGAAGTTTGTGAACTCATCTTACATCATAACTCACAACTCCCAAGTAATATATAGCAAAGACTTTGTGTGCTTTCTATCAGTATCTCTTTGAGGCGTTTAAGGCAGTTTTAGAAACACATATGTTCTCTCTAGTAGCTTTCAGCATGAATTGAAAACCCTGTGCTTCCTTTTATTCATCCTCATGTTTCTGGAGAACATTTATCCTATTTCATAAGCCCCGTCTTCCTCATCTCAGCTCACGTGCCAGGTGACCCGACCATTGCCCTCCTGTAGCTGTGCTTTCAGGAGACATTTCATTCCTAATAATTACAGGTGTCGATTTTAGGGACAGTTTTGCCACTGTCTTCCTTAGCTCCCTTCTCTAATGTTATCTTCATTCTCATTGCATTTGAACAACAACAACAGCAAAAAACACATTAATTAGTTGATTTCAAATTCCAGCCTTTATAGTTTGACTATTTGCAGCCATATCTAGGACTGAGTATTGTCTCACATTTCAGCTGCAAGTGATTTGGGTTTTTGGTAAAATAATTTAATAAAATGAAACAAAAGAAGCTGAATGAACAACCACTTGATTCACTCAAATGAAACTAAAAAATAGTTGTCTGTAGCATAATTCTGAAATAAGATTTCTATTGCATTACCTGGTACTCTCTTTGTACCATTTAGTGTGAATAATACATTGTTATCTTTAAAAAACTTCTAGTTAGTGAACATTTTCTGTGTTTTGACTATTAAAATGAGGTTTGCTTTACTAGTCTTACTCCATTAAATATATAATAAATATGCAGATTGTTACTATAAAAATACACTCTATCGATAAAGGTATGGAAAGCAGCTAGCAAAAGGAAATGTAAGGAAGAAAGAATCTGTTTTGGTTCATAATTGTTTTACTGTTGTTGGTGTTGTCTTTTGAGAGAGGGTCTTCCTGTAACCTTAGTTTCCCTGCAGCTCACTATGTAGACCAGGCTGGCCTGGATCTCACAAAGGTTCGCTTGCCTCAGCCTCCTGAATGCTGGGAATAAATGCATGCAACCACCATACAAGATCTTGCCTCACAATTTTAGAGAGAATAAAGTCCATCCTGGCAGGTAGGTATGGTGCTGGGAGGATGAAGTGGCTACTCACATGGTATCTGCAGTCAGAGGCTAACAGAGATGACTGTTCATTTCTAGTTCACTTTCTCTTGTTGTTCAGCTTATGGAATGGTGTCACTAACATAAGCATAGGTGTTCCTGCTGCAGATACTCTGGAAACAACACACCCAGAGATACATCCCTAGGTGTGTCTGATACGTGATTCCAAATCACTTGCAAGTGCAAATGAATATTTACTATCACAGAAAGCTAGTGAAACAACCTGGCTAAGGTCAGACTCCCATGTGCTACAGCATTGTGTTCAACTAGATTGCCTGAGTTGAATCTCTGACCCTAAACTGAAAACTTATGTTTTCAGCTATAATATACCACAACCTTTCAAGATAGGAAATAACCAACAGCATTTTAAAAGTGACAGAATTTTACTGGCATCATTAGCACATATCATGCTGATAAAGAAGAAATTTAATTTATGTCTCTTCTGGTGCTAATGCAGGTTAATCTAAGAAGAAAAACAGAGTTCTCAAGGATGATTTACTGTCTTGACTTAGAGCCTACTCCTAATTTTAATGATAAATCTCAGTTAGTAGTTTATGTATCATGTGAAAAATGTAATACTGTCCATTTCTTTACTTGTAGAATATGTGAAGCCTTGAATATAGTTACCTTAGAGACATTGGCCACATTCTTTCTCCGAAGAAACAGAACAAAGAAAGAATTCAAGTTCTATTGGGATGCACTGAATATATCTCTTATTAGTAAGACTTAAAAATTTAAAATCTATGTACAGAAAAGTATAAATATCCTCAGAATCTATCTCATTTTGGATTCTATGTAAACTTCATCCACTCATAAACTCCAGTATGTTTTCTTCTCAGAAGTCTTGCTCAGACCCTACTCGTCTCTGTCACTTTTATTTCACTACAACAACATGTGCTAATTTCTCTTTTCATACATATGCTTGACTTGAGTTCACCTTTGATTTGGAACTATTTCCAATATTGAAATATTCCCTCCTGGAGAGAAGCATGAGGCTCCTAAGACTTAGAATCTCATGAAAATTCCAAGGTTTAGGAAGCTCATAAAATTACAAGTCTCATGAAATATAAGATCTAAACAATTGCTCAGGAAGCTCAGAAAATTACCTGACTCATGAAATATAAACTATTGCTCAGGATGGTTGGACTGTTGGGTCCAACTACCTGCAAGATATACAATGAACTACCAAGATATAGCTTTTGTCATTCATCACCAAGGCTGGGCTAGGAGTTTCAGTGTATTTGAATTACCCATGCTTCTATAAGTAATCAATCACCTATGTTTCTTGCTTTTAACCCTAATAGAATAATTGGTTCATCAGGCTAGACTTGGGTAGAATCATTTCTTTGGTTTCTCATCATTTGTCTAACTTGGAGGAATAGATGTTTGTTCACATAGTCCCAGAAAAAGCCATTTGAAATCTTTATATAAATGAATTGTAAATTGTATGTTCATCAGAATTTGGCTAAGTATGTCTATGGATAGTTTACTTATTTTGTTGTTTACATCTAGAGTTACTGGATTTTGTTTAATATGCAATATCTAATTTTATTATGTGTTTATATTACTAAGGGCAAATATTTGAAGTATTTTTCAAATTCTGGACACTAGAAATAACATAATAAAATTTCTTATGAATCATTTTTTGTGACTAAATTAAAAAACTTCCACAGAGTATACGCTTATATTTAACTGCAGCAGGACATTCCAAATAGACTTTGATTCTCAACAGAATATGAGACTGCTTGTACCTTCACAAATACTTGTACTTGCCCGTCTTTTCTTTAAACCTCTTAGGAAAAGGCATTTCAATAAATCAATGTTGTTTCCAAAAGTGCATGCATTAGATTGCCAGTGTGGTTGATCACCTTTCCACTTTTCTCTGAATAAGTAACTCTTTTACTTACCATCTGGTATTAAAATAATTTGTATATATTTTTCCCTGATTTATACTGTCTTCATATATATGTTCAATACAAAAAATCATACCTAGTGACTCCAATTTCCAGCTTCTATGTCTTTTGAAGGAAGAAATTGTGATTTTAAAAATCTATTTGATTCATGTTACTACCCCTGTGAGAAAGCTAGTTCAGTGTCTGAACAACGACTTCCATGGATGACTTGCCTAATAGTTATACTTTGACATTTCCATTTTTTATAAGAAAATTAGGCATGACCTCCCAACAATAGTTAGGATTATTGGCTGTAATTGAGATGTCTCAATATTCTAAGGTATACTTTTAAAATCTAATTCAGAAAAAAAAAATCCCTTCAAATGAACAATTATTTTAATAATCTTTTACTGTGAGAATTCAGTTTAAACACTGGTAGTTCTGGTGGATTTATGTTTGAAAAAAAAATTCCTTGCAGTCAAGAGGAACTTGGTCACACAGCAACAATATATTGTGTTTATTCTTATAACCTGATAGTACCAGAGACTTTAGGTTCTGACTGGTATTGATCAATTTTATTCTTCTTTGTAACCTAGGGGATAAGCATTCACAGTTTCATAGGAGACTCAACCCTATCAATTTTCTCTAAACATTTTTAACACTTCCATGTCATATATTGAAAAGTTATATTTCAGATTGTTTCTGAAGAGCTTATACTTTCTTTAATAAGTAAAGATCTTAGCAGTAGTATTTTGAAATAATCATCTCATTTATTCTTTCCACTGAAAACTAAAAAATATATATCAACTCTGGATCTTAATGAACCTTAATTTGGATTATAAGAATATTTACTTCATGCTTTTCCTAAGCACGTGTTATTAAACTTTCTCTTTGGGAAAGGCAGACCAACTTAACCTGCCTCTCTCCCCCTGCCTTGCAACCCAAAAAAGTCTCCCCAGGCCTTGTAACAAACACACAAATTTTTCCACTCGCAGTTAAACAGATTCTAGCTAGTTTACTTGGGCTTACTAACAGAGCAATGGGTAAGGGGTTACTTACAGAACACGCCGCCTACCCACTCCTCTGCAAGTTACATTTGTAAATCCAAGTGGCTGTGATCTTGCAACTTCCAGGTGAACAGATCCAAATGGCCCATGGGGGAGGGGAGAAAAAAGGCGGGCCTCCTGGCGCCCCCAGTTTAAATACTTTTAGCCCCTCTTCTTCTCACATCCAAGGCCAATAGACAGGGTGGGTGGGGCATAGGACTTTCCCAGCTCCTCATCTTTCTGCTCAAGGTGGTCCTGGGTGATACCACTCTGGGAGGGGTATTTGTCCACCTTTTCCCTTGGAGAATCAATCTACTCTACAGCACATTATCTTACTTTTTTGAGAATTTACTATGATGAGTTTTATGGTGAAAGATAGAGAAGGAAAAGAGAGAGAGAGAGAGAAAGAGAGAGAGAGAGATTATCTCTAGATTAGACTGACACCAGTAGTAGAGAGGAAATTTCATAGCTTCTCAGGGAGGAAATTTCATAGCTTCTCAGGGAGTTTGTTTTGGAGAGTTGACAGATATCACATTGCTAAGTTTCCTTATAGGAAAATCTTTCTTTTAGTTCAGACACTGAAAATATATTATGTCATTAATTAACCAAAAGCATGACTCAGGGCTTAAGAAACAGAAATGTAACACTAAGGAATCAGTCGTAGCATTTCTTTTTCATTTATTACCAAGTTTTTAATTCTTTAAATAATGAAAAATATCATATATAATTAAACCCATAAGAGAAACTGAGGTAAAAAATAACTTAGAAACAATTTGTTTAGTATGTCAATGTTGAAATTAGGAAGAAAAAAATGTAGACTGATCAACTACCTCAGAATCTTAGAGATATCAAACATGTCTAAACAACAACCAACACATTGGGAAGGGGATTGTATCAATTGTCTGTCAAGACTTTAGAATGCTGTGGATATAGGAGCAATCTTCTTGGAAAGAGAGATTTATATAGTGAGGAGATTTCACTATATAGCTTTACAGGCTGGCCTTGAACTCATAGTGATCTGTTTGCTTCTGCTAAGAACAAAGGGATGCACTACTACACCCTGTCTGAGACTGACAATTTAAATTAGATAGATGATAGATAGATAGATAGATAGATAGATAGATAGATGACAGATAGATAGATAGATCCTCAGAAAGTTGTAGGGAGGGAGAGTGTACAGCAAATAAATTTTTGGACTTGGAAAGGAGTTAAGAGTGAAGTATCCTGGTGTTGGTAATTTTGGCTTTTGAATATTTTATCTCTCGCCATGAAAGACAGAATGCAACAATTTGTTCTGGAGGGTTTTCACTACTAGATGGGAAGTCTATTCAACTTGCTGAGGACCAAAAGTTTATTTGAAGATATACATAAGTACAACTCGTTCTTTTATGCACATAGTTCAGAATGATTCAATATGCTTTTTCTTTTTTTATTTTAAAAATAGTTTATTTTTTACTTTTGTTTTATGTGCATGAGTATATTGGCTGTGTGTGTGTTTTTGTGTGTGCAAATGCATCTTTATCATGCAATACTTGTAGAGGTCAAAAGAGGGCATCAGAGCCTCTGGAACTGGAATCCACTGAGGGGTTGTCAGCTACCATGTGAGTGCTGGAAATCACAGTCCAGTCGTCAGCAAGAGCAGTCAGTCCTCTGAACTCCTGATCTGTCTTTCCAACCCCAATCTGGTCAAGTTTTAACTTTCCACAAATGTTTGAAATGAATAATGAATATTTAAGAAAGTCATTGCAACATATTGCATATACTTCTCACTTTCCACATGTAATCCTGAAATTTGTGAATCCCACCAACAGAAGTTAGTTATTAAATGTTCCACAAAGAAATAGGAATTTTGAATTTGCATACAATCTTATAAAATAAATGATCACACATCATAAATCCCCTCTAAACCTGAACACTTGCTCTAGAATCTGATGGTGTTTGACATGCTTCTGTGAAAACAAGGCATTCTGAAGAGGTATAGTTTGTTATAAGTATAACCAATAGCTTCCATTTCTACAGTGTTTTGTTTGAGTAAATATGAGTGAGGTACAGTTTGATTTATAATGCAGCATTCGCTTTGGGACAGTATATATCATAATTTCATCAGTCTGTGTAAGAATAAGCTCAATGCAAGGAAAAAGGAAGAGACAAGTCATGAATTACTCTTTTACATTTTTTATGTAATCTAGATTCTTCACACTTTATGTAACCTGGATTCTTAATTAAGGACCCTGTTTTTGTCATAGTTTTGTGAGAGGGCTAGGAAGCTTCAGTGAAGAAGTTGGAGTTTTTAATACCCGTTCAAAGTAAATTAAATGAAGGCTGGTCAATTTGAACTAATTTATAATAAAGTTCATCTGATAGTATCTGCTATGGTTTGGATAAGTACTCCAAAGCCCTGGTTGTTAAAGTCTGTTCCCTAGATTGTCGTAATATTGATACGTAGAAGATTCTTAAAGAGGTGAGTCCTAGAGCTGGGGACGTAGTTCAGGTGGTTTGGTGTTTTCATAGAATGCATAAAGCCCTGAATTCAATCCTCAGAAGTACACAAACTGAATGTGATGGCACCTGTCTGTAATCTCAGCTCTGGGGAAATGATCACCCTTGCTTAAATAGAGTTTTGGAAGCCAGTTGTAGATACATAAGGCACTGTCTCTGATACAAAACCAAAACAAATTACAAAAGAAGTAGCAGGAATATTGGAATGCAATCCCTTTCTCTTTATTTCTTTGCTTCCTGGCTGCCACAAGATAACCCAATTCCTAGACCACGCACACTGGAAACTCCAGGCTGTCTCATTAGAGGTCTCAAAGCAAGAGAACCATATAACCACAATTGGAAAACCTCAAATATACTGTGTACCAACATACACATATGGAGATAAAGAAATAAACAGAAGACTTCCCTCTTTTTCTGTTATCTCAGGTATCTTATTAACAAAAATGCAAATTTTGCTAATGTATTACTCATCCCTATCTATCAAGAGAGATGCAAGGAAGATCACAAACCCTCCAAAACAACTTCCGTATAGCTAAAACCATGGTTTTCTAATATATTTAAAAATCATCATTTATCCAGCATATAATCATAATCAAAATATTTGCCACCAAATATGTAGCTATGACATTTGTTAGAATTCTAAGAAGCAATAATGACATTCAGCTTGTAATATTACCCCTGGGCTACATTTTACACTGAACCCAACTAATTAACCCACTTAAGAGCACAGTTTTCTCTAGTTAATGATAGAAGACTTAGCTGTCAGATAGCATGCATATTACCATGATTCAATGGAACATGGAATAGAAGGTGCCCAACAATTCACCTTCCACCACCACAGGAAACCAATATAGACCCTGGTGGACAGCCAACAAATAGGGTGCTACAAAATAGTCCCGGAACCTTGATAGCTTAGAAGAATTCTCCAGGATTTTCATATAGGTGCCCCAACAAGCCAGTCATTGGACTTACCTTTAGTGACTCTCAGGCAAAGAATCCATACAAGTCCACTAAATTTATGGTCTGCAGAACTGCTGAGATAATAAATCAGTATTGTGACAAGCTGCCAAATTCATGGTAGTTTGTTTCACAGCATTCCAAACTTAATAAAGTCTTGAAATGGGGTGCTGTCTTAGAAAACCTCTAAATCATGAGATTGTCTTTGGAAGTGATCAGCAAGTGAGTTGTGAAGTTTAAGGACCATGTCACAGAGCCAAGATTTCCTTGAGCAAACTTTCAGTAGAAAAATATGGATATTACAATATGAACACAGAATAAATAATGACGAGCCTGTTACTGGGACCTAGAAGAAGGAGGCTCCTATACAGAGTGGCATAAAGTTCATAGAAATCTCATTGTCTCTGATGGAAAAACATGACTTCTAAAAGCTGAAATAGGATATTTGACTGAGGACACATTCAGGTTGAGTGTTCAAGATAAAACCTAGTCTTTGCTTTTCTTGTCCTAACATGAAAGATAAAAGCTATAGATAGTTGGAAGAACTATCATGTAAAGTGAAATGTACACTTCATGATTTAGGAAAATTTTCATCTTTTCAAATATAAATGAACAGGCACTCTCTGAATATGTGGTTCTAGAAATAATGCACCTATTGCTGACCTATATAGACTACAACTACTCATTGATTCTCAGGTCAGAAAGTGCATTGAGATTAATGAAATAGTTTGAATTTTCTCAGAAGAACTAAAGAGTCCATAGGAAGTTCATCAGCATTAGCTTCTGTCCTTCTGGAAAATACTCAAACATATAAAATGTTTCCATAAATTTTTGGCAGTGATTTTTGCCCAATATTGATCAATCTGAAATCCATACAGAACTGGGGAATTTATATCATCAGAAATAAAATCAACATGTTCTGAATTTTCTTATATATAATAAAGACATCCAAGAAAACTTTGAAGCCCCAACAGCCCAAATCACCCTGAAAGAAGAGATTTAACTTCCTGTTATGACCATAACAATCTCCAAATACCATGTTAAAATATCAAAGATAATACTTATCCTAGATCCTCTAGATTAGTTTAGCTGTTATCTCTCAGTGGAGAAACTTCTTTTTGCAGATGCCTGTAGTTAATACAGAGAGCATTTCAAAGTTCAGAGAGCAAGTGACTGTGTAATACTCAGCGCTATATGTGGACACCTATATCACACCCCTCTCCAAAGGCTCAGAGACCATTATGCAGGGGGAACAGAAGATGGTAAGGGTTAGAGATTGGGGCAGACTGTTAGGAAACAAGTGTTTTCTGGACATGACAGAACTTTTGCACATAAAAACACAGAGGCAGTAGTTGCCTACAGAAGTCCTGACATGATCGAGCTAGTTAGAATATCAGTGTGAATGAGAGCGAGGCTCCAGAGCCTTCAAATGTAGCTGGGGAACCACTAGCAATTGATGGTTAATGGGGGGCGGGTATGAAAAAGAGAGTTTCATTCAGGGATTTGGACGAGGTGGGTTTCACATGCTTCAGAGGATAGTCCTACATCTATATGCATATGAACAGCAATAATGGACTTAGTGGCATGATGGTGGTAGTCTGGTAAGAATTGGAGGGGAAGGAGTGGCTGCTGGCTTTGGTCAAAATACATTGTGTATATAAGGGGCTGGAGAGATTGCTCAGCAGTTAAAAGCACTGGGTGTGCTCTTTCAGGAGATGTAGGTTCAGTTCCCAGCATCCACATGATGACTAACAACCATCAATAACTCCAGTTCCGAAAGATCTTTTACACTCTTCTGACCTCCTTTGGCATTATGTGAATTGCTGCACTTAATATACATGCAGGCGGAACACACACATTAAAAATAAACAAATAAGGATATTTTAAAAAATAGATTATTAACATGTATGAAAATTAGAAAGAATAAAAATTAATAGTTTTCATTTTATAATGAGTCATGGAAATCAATATTTCCAAAATCAGAGTTTGAATGAGGTCCTGTCCTTTCTTGTGGTCTTAAAGAGTTTTAAGTGTCTTTTGTAAACGAGTTTTTGTGTATTACATGTCATGCGTCTTGATCAAATCTGGACTCTCCTGCCACCCCTAATCCCCCATAGACACCTCCCACCATGTATTGTGTCATATATGTTAGGTCCTATCTCATCAAGCTTTTCTTTAAGGGAGTAACACTTGATAGGCTGACTATACTCCAGTGAATGAACTTATATTGAGGGACATTTGGTGGCCCAAATTTAAATTTACTCATTGCCTTTTCCAAAGGAAAAGATGTCCTTTAGTCCATGGTTCCTTTACTGGTATTTTCAAAGCCAGTGGCTAGAATTTTCAAATTATTCTTTGTTTCTGATCCCTGCTTCTGAGATTACATTGTCTTTTCTTTGACTATACATTCTCCTCTTAAGGACCATTGGAATTACATGGATCTCAAGTAAAGATAATTTCCAATACAAAATTTTTACTTTAGGAAAATCTGCATAGATACTTTCCATGCAAGGTAACAAATCAGTTCTCTGGGAATTAAAATACAAATTTATTTGAGAAGGGACTTTTAAAAGCTTACTGTCATACATTATCTGACTCTCTAGATTTATATATATTCTACATACAAAATATGTTTACTTTTCTTCTAAAGAGTCTCATACTATTACTTTGTTAAATCAAATGATTTGGTGTTATTGAACCTCACCAACTTAAAATTTTTATATCCTGTCATCTAAATCATTTAGGTATCAGTGAAATTTTGGTTACCCTCTATCCTGAGACAAAATTCATTTTCATATATGGATCTGAACACCTAATAAATAAGCCCCATTCTTTGAAATCCTGGTGAGGGGACAAGCAGTGAAATAGTTATAGAGACAGCCATGCAAAATGGGAAAAAGTCTTGTGCAATCTTTAAACTCAGTCAGGAAATTTCTACAAATGATCAAATCTAAGAATAATGCTTTAAAGTTCATGACTCTTCAATCTGAGAGTACGTTGCTGCCAAATACTTTCCCATTGCTTGAAAGATGAGTTTGCAGATAAGTAGTTTAATCTGCTTGTTTTCTTCTCTTAGAACTTGAGAATGCAAGAGTCCCCCCTTGTGCCACGTTATTTCTGTCCCTTTTAGCCTATATTGTCAGTGCTTTGGAGGTGTAAGCCTGTCAAGAACCTTGTGGGCCTGCTATATATGTCATGTGGATTCATTGCATTCCAAAATACACTCACCACAGAGATTTTCTGAATAATCCAATCTCTATGGTTGGCTTCTCCTGAGATTTCTGGGATATTCCATGAATCAAATGGCAAATCACTCTAAAGAGCCCTGTGAGTGATTGAAATTTGTCTGACCTTTTCATCTTTCTGCAGCAACAAGGAAAGGTGGTTCAATTGGAACTTTGGCTTGTTTCCTATACACAATTGCCTGACAATGCCACTTCTCAGCCAGACGGATAACTTCCCAAACCGTCCAATCCTGACTCTTTTATCTTTAACACTTACCAGGTAACAACTTATTTCTTCAATTTGCTTTTTTTGCGCACATTCTGCTATAACAACATGCATATTGGAATCAACAGTCTAGCAAATAGAAATGAGAAGCACATAATACAGGAATAAAGATAAAAACTTAAGGCATCTAGTTAAAAATCCAGGAAGAGAGCAGAGCCCAGATCACAGAGATAAGAGTCATGAGATTTATCCCCAGCTCTTGAAATCGGTTGTAAATTTTGATTTGGACTTTTATGGAAGGATATATTTACAGCATTTGAACATTGATTCCTTTTTACTTTCCATTTTTTGCTGTTGGAACAAGATTATCTATAACCATTTCTCTATCTGTACCAATGTACTATGTGTTAAAAGCAGATAACATTTTTCTCTTTAGATTCGTGGTCCCTTAATGGAAAAGAATTGTGCCTGGGAGCAGTACTGAATGTACTGTTTAGACGTCTGATCCATTCCTGACTTAGATTGTTTAAACGATAAGTTTGTGGGATTCTGAGCTGTTCATATTTAGTTGAACTCATTTAATTTAACTGTTTGAAAGCCTTTTATATAGGGAATAGTGAACTGATCCTTTGAGGCCAGAGGGTGAATTGTGGCAGGGGGAGTTTCCAAGAGACTTCATGGTTTCCCCACAGGGTTAGTTCCAATGTTTTTCTATTCCATATATCAAGATGAAGACTCTCTAGGAGGATTTGGTCCCACATATGTAAAATATTTACACAGCACGTTCTGGACAGTTATGCTTGGTTGAAGTAACGGCATGTGGATGATTGTTGTTTCTTGTCAATAAAACAGATTTCAGTAAGGAATATGAGGTAACTCCAGGTGTATAGAAGAGACCAAATATGATAGAGAGCAAGGATACAACAATCTTATAATCCGAATCACAAAGAACAATATTCTTAAGATTGCAGTAAGAAGTAGCTTAGAAAGTGATTTTTCCTTAAGCCCCAAAGTAAGAGTCTATTGGCTTATTCTTTGACCTTAACTTTTGAGTATTTAGGCACACAACCAGTAAAGACTTACAATTCTTATCCAGAGAACAGTTAGAAAAGAAAAGGAAGTTGGTTTAAGACATTAAATTATGCTAATTTCTTATTTGCAAACTGAAAACTAAATACGGACAGTAAACCACTTGATTTAATGACATCAAGAATACTATAGTAATGTACTATCCAGTGAATTCTTGTAGAGCATAAATAAGAATTTTAAAAAACATGGTGGATTTGGGAAATTCCACTCAAATTTTTCCTTGAAGTTTTTGTAATGTCTTTTACATAATATCCAATCATATTATGTAATGTAGAATGAGTTCATTGTCCATTGTTGAGAGACTTAGAGAACGAGGTATCTGACAGAGACAGAAATATGTAATATCAATAGAACAGATTCTGGGAATTCCTAGCAAAGCTGCATGTACTCTCCAATGTAAGGTGATATTGTTATTAGTGGCCAGGGTCCATGTTAGGTATTTCCTTATTTTTTTTTTTTACTTCTTAAAGACTTGAAAATAAAAAGTCATATAGTTTTACAAAAGTAGCAAAGTAAATTTATTAGGAGCAAAGCAGTATTGCAGTTTAGAGAGACACTGTCAAGACTGGCCAAGAATGGGAGCATTCAAAGGCCCAGGTTATAGCCCTGGGTCTCTTTTTATGGTTTCTGAAAAGAAAGAGGGACTGTTTAGAAGGGTGGCAGTTTTGGTGGTTCTCAGTTTTAACTGATAAGGTAATATATCCATTTTTCCTATTTCATAAACCATCCTTTCCATTAGCCACAAGCTAATAAATTGGGAGGGAGGCATCTCCTTAAAAGTTCACTTTAAGACACAGTTTTGTCATATTGTGCATGATTCCAAAACCAATTAAAGCCAGACTGAACTTTTCAGCCTTTCTATCAGATATTCTGGGAATATATGAGACTAAAATATAGCTGTCTAGGGGCTAAAATGATGGCTCAGAGTTTAAGAAAACATCCTGTTCCATCAGAAGACCTAAGTTTGGTTTCCAGCACCCATGTCAAGGTGGCTCACTATCACCTGAAAGTCCAGATCTGATGCTCTCTGTTGCATTGTTCAGGCTCCTGAAGTTGTGTGTGTGTGTGCGTGTGTGTGTGTGTTTGTGTGCACATGCACATGTGCGCACAGTCAAGTAAAGTAAAATAACGTTTTTTAAAAATCAGAAAAAGAAACCATATATTTGGTTGTTATTAGCTGAGGAGAATCTTATCCCATTATTCAGCTATGGATGTAAACATATTCTGATGCAAGTTGGGGCCTGAGGTTGCCATATATTTTGCTCAGAGATGGGTATATATACATAGTAACTTTAGCTAAGAATTTAGGATACCACGTACATTATTGGAAAAAGGCAGAGAATAAAACAAAGTAAGTAGAGTTCCATGTTGATAATTATTTCCAATGCTTGCCTGCCTCAATGTTATATTTATTTTGGGTAAGGGTGATGTTAGTCTAATTACTGCTTATACAAACAGAGGAAGAAAATCAGCTTATAAAATATCTGAGAGATCATTTTGTAGTATTTTTAAAAGAATGTTAAAGATGCCAGGAATATTTGGTAATTATACATTAGTGTGACCCAACAGTATTAACAATACTATGTTTTGGGTAAATGTCATTTTGGAGAAAAATTAGTTAATAATAATCATGGCATTAAACTTTACAAAATAATTTAAGTTTTCTCAAGTGTACTTTAATATAATAAATTATATTTTCCAGAGGTGTAAACATATTCTATATTGAAAGGAAAATTCAATAGTTTAGTTTTTGGAGGAAATATAGTGTTTGGGGAAACTGTGCTGGATATGCTATAGCTATCAAAAAAATAAAAAATTAAAACCCTGATGACCATTGAGATTAATATCATTAAAGTTTGTGACTTACACACAATTCCTGAACTGACAAGGATAAAGCTTTAGTATCTGTACTGGTTAATCTTGGTTATCAGCTTGACAGTGTCCAGACTCATCTAAAAAGGTTTCTTCCTCTAAGGTTTATTCAGTTAGTTTATCTGAGGCGGGGAGATTCACCCTAAACTTGGCATCATAGATAAAAGGGAGATAGAACAAGAAAACTTTGCTTTTTGCTAGAGTGGCTTCTCTCCTGCTGCTAAGTTCAGCTGCCCTGCTGCTGTCACCATTGTGTTACATTGCTGATATTAGAACCACTTTCTGCCTACTTCCAATGTAGACTGAAGTCTAGTAGCAAAGCATGAATATTCCAGGCCTTTATAACAAAATTAAGATTATTAGGAGTCATGGACTGAGTGACTACTGGATTCTTGGCTTTTCTAATGTGAGACAACAATGGATGGGCTTTCTAGACCTATTTAGGTAAAACAAATCTGACACACCCTTTTTAATGTATCTTCATTGTATTGTTTCTCTCTGTGTAGAGAACCCTCACTTTATCAGGAATATGTAAGTATCTTAAATTAGTTAATATGGAAGGTGTACATTTTAAGAAACTATTTAATATTTAAAACAATTTTGTTTCTTCTTGCAGCAGATGGAGGCTTCTGCAGAGTGCCACAAATGGTCACACATAGTGACTATTTGTATGAGAGATACGTACCTGCCCCCTAGGTGACATATCTACAGTGGAACCTCTACACCTACAGCTCACGAAACATAGTTGAATAGAGGGTGGAGAGAATACTACTGGTGCATCGCTCACTCAACTCTCACCAGCAAAACTTCCTGTTAGAACAGAATTTGGTGCATTCAGAAATCCACAACTGGCTAAGTTTTAGAGAATAAGAAACTGTAGAGTGTGTCTCCTTGGACAGGACCCACCCACAGCTCAGGAACCACTCTTGAAGAGGGGGAAGAAATAATGTAAGAGCCAGATTTGGTCTGGCAACACAGGGAAGCAGAGGCTTTCAGTTCACTGGAAGCTTGCTCATGTTAACTCGCTACAAGGCTTCGAGCAGAAGAACAATGTCACCTTAAACAGGAACCCAGAGTGGAGTGAGGGAAATGGATGCCAGCAAGATCTAGCCTGGGAAATATTCTTGAGACTGATCACTGCCGTTGAGGGAGAGCAGACCTTCCTTAAAAACTCTAGATAGGCTGACTACACTACAGTGGATGAAATTGCACCAAAGGACGTCTAGGTACAAATGCTTGATGGATGGAACTTAATATATATGGCAGAGTGCATGAGGTTTGGTGGGGAGAGCGTGTGGGGCCGCAGATGAGGAGAGGTTCCGCAGATGAGGAGAGGTTTGAATTTGATTAAGATCTGTTGTATGGAATGAACAGAAACTCAAAATTCTTTTAACATTTTTTCCTTAATATATAATAACCCACACTGCTAAATGAGTGTGCTGTGAGGTTTTTGAAAGACAAAATTTGTGTATTCTTTAGAGCGCATTTTCTTTTTTTAATATTTTTATGGCAATTTTGAGATTTTCATACAATAGAATTTGACAATATTTAGAACATCTCAGCTATCTCTACCTCCCACATTGCTCCCTGCCCAATTTAATATACTCTTTTATGTACATATAATACAACATGCAGAGTCTTATTTGTGACTCCGAATGTCGTTTAATGTGGTTCATCCACTGAGCCCAATCTGATTCCCATCACAGTAGCACACTGTCTGTCCTCCTCCTAGGAGTCATCGATTGCCAAAAGTTGGGTTGGGTTAGGATTTCTTACCCACTTGTCCATGTCTATGCTGAGATTTTGGATTGTTTGAACTTGGATAAGACTTGTTCATGTTACCACCATTGTTGATTGTTGAGGGTTTATTTGAGTAACTCATCAGCTGTTTGGAAGGTTCTGTTTCCTTGTGGTCATCCAATCCCACTGGCTCTTACAATTTTTTTTAACCTCCTCCACAATGATCACTGAGCCTTGAGAGTCAGAGGTTTGAAATGGGTGTCCTATTCAGGGATAAACACTCTGTAGCTTCTTGTTTCTGTCCAGTTGTAGATGTCTGTGTTAAACACTATCTGCGGCATAAGGAAACTTCTTTGTGGAGAATGGAGAGACACCTTCATCTTAGATGTAAAGTATGTAATAAAGATGTGTCATTAGGATTAAGCGTCTCATATACACTAACTCCCTGCTTTTGACCAGTTCTGGAACTCTATAATAGTCTTCGTCTGTTTAGAAATGAAGCTTTTATTATGAAGAATGAAATGTACACTTACCTGTATATGTAAGGTTGCATATTTAGAAAATGTAAGAAATTACATTGTTCTAAGTATGAAGCAAAAGAACATATTTTCTTTTTAAAAAGTACTTATTATATTTTCTCCATAGGTACATGTGTGTCTGTGCATAACTGGGTTTGTCTTTACCCATAGAGGACACATATCTCTTGGATATAGAGTTACAGACAGTTGTGAGCTGCTTGATGTGGATTCTAGAAACGGAACTTGAGTTCTCTGGGAAAGCATCATGTACTCTTGACAGATGAGTCATTCCTTCAGTTCCCAGAACTTATTCTTTATTATATTCAACAGAATTTTTAAAAGTTATCAGAATCATATTTCCTTTATTCTTTACTCACCCTGTTTTACAATTAAATGTGAATTATAATTTGTGAAAACATAATCTTTCAACTTTAAATCTAATAGAGTGAAATTTGAAAGATACATTAAAAGATGAAAAAGATTTAACTAAATTAGCATTTTCTATATAATCAAAAATGTGTGATCAGCTAAGAATGTGCTACAAATGCCACATTTTAAAAATAAATTGCATTTTCACTCAAGTACTTTGGACTATCCTATTTCTTACTAGCTATAAATCTTTTGTTAAATCAGAAGATCAGTATGCAACTGTTTTATACTGCATGATAAAACACATTGCAGTTAAAATTCACTTTCAGCCTACAGACAGCAGTAGAAGTTAGTACAAATTTTACTGCATTGAATTTTTTTCACTGAGAGTCATAAATAAATAGAATCATTTCCAGGTGGACTTTAATTTGTTGCATATATGCAGCATCAAGGAGCATTCTTGATCAATAGTACTTACAATATAAGATTTATTCATCATTCTTTCTTCAGAAATGCAAACAAATCATATTGTTTTTATTGAGGATACTTATGATTACCAGTGCTTCATCACTGTGATAATAAACTTAGTGTAAACAGCTTAAATAGGGAACAATTTGGGCTCATAAGTACAGAGTTGTCAGTCCATCCTGGTAGAGAGGGTGTTGTGTTAGGGTCACACTCATGTCACGCCATGCAGAAAGCAGAGAAACGATGCCAGCACCAACAGATCATTTTCTCCTTGCATTCTACAGCTGTTCCTCTCATCTATTGGCTAGTGTTACACGTATTTAGAACAGGGGTGGTCCTTCCTTTTTATTAAGCTTTGGAAAACCTCTTGCAGATACACCCAGAAGTAGACCCTACTGTTCTCCTGATTTCTTCACTCAGTAAACTGACAATTAATAGTAATCATCTCATGTGATGACAATATCATTTGCCAACTTGATGAGCTCCAGAACCACCTAGGATACCAACCTCCCCCCATGCTTGTGGGGGATTATTTTGATAAGATTAATTGAAATGGAATGATATACCCACAATAGTTGAAATTATTCCCTGAACTGGGATATCAGAATGTATTTTAAAAGAGAGAGGGAGAAAGGGTGCTGAGCCCAAGCATCTGTCCTTTGTCCTTCTGTTGAGTGTAAGTGCTTGTGATCAGTTGCCTTCAGTCCCTGCTCACTTGGCTTCTCCACCATTATGATATGTATCCTTCAGCTAGCCTGTGGACCAAAATAAATCCTTCTTTAACCCCCTTTTGTCAGTGAATTTTATTGGTGAAATAATAAAATTACTCAAGTCAGTTCAACAGCAAACTTAGCTGGTTTATTTTTAGATAAAATAAGCAGGTATACTTTATACCAAATGGTTCCTGATCTTCTTGTCTTTAGATCTGTTTCTTTCTCTGTCTTAGCCTCTTCTTCATTCTCAGTCACTCTCAGTGTTTCATTCTTTCTTTTATCTTTTTAAAAGAAGATTGGCTAAAAAAATCACCTTTACAAATCAGCTCTAGGGTACCATGGCTGGTGAGGAGGAACCCAGGAGTGGAGATTTGGAAGAAGCAGGTGTTACTGGGGAGGGTGGGGATAATGCGCACTTGGACTGGGGAAGAAAGAGATGATTGGAGGGGTGGAGGCTGTGGAGAGAGAAGGGTTGAATGGAAGATGGGTGGTGTGAGAAGACAGTGGGGAATGTGTTGGCTTGGAAATCCCCTGATAAATACACATATGGTTTGTGAACATTAGTGCCTGTGTGTACCTGGGGAATGGATGGAAAGGAGTGCAGTGTCAGAGAGAAGAGACCTCCCTCTAGGTGACTGGTCTAAGTAGTTCAAGAAACTCCCAAAACAACACAGGCTATATTGATAGAGTCTTTGGTTATCTCCCAGAACTCAAATATAAGATTCTACTGATGAATATAGGACATCATTAAATCCTGCTGCTGAAGCCAGGGCGTAATTCTGACACAGGACTTGGAGCAGTAGCAGGAACTGATTTGAAAGCCTTTTCACTGAAGACTAACTCTCATGGTTCTAGAGGAGCTGCTAAGGGAGAGTATCCATCAATGATCCAACCTATCCTAAATCCGAATACCCATAGCTACTGGCACAGCAAACTCTTTCTATTGGTGCATCAGTGTCCATGTTATCAGGGTGGGAAGTAATCAGTAACTATCTAATTGGACTTAAATCCCTCTCAATGAGAGGAACTCATGAGTGGCACTGTAATTATAGCTAAATATATATGGCTGGAGATAGTATAGATCCTGTAGGAAACGCTATCCCTTGTCATATCTCTAGACAAATGAAATTTCTTACCATATGCTAAATATGGATCCTTATATTTACAGACAAGTATACAGTGAACCACTGATCAAAGGTTCTTTTTACAAGAGACAGGGGCTACTGTAGATTTTGACAAATGGTCACACATGCACACATAGAAAATATTTGTCTGAAAGATAACCATCCCTATGCAGTGGAACCTCTAAGGCACACAGAACATAGTGGAGCACTGAGTGGAGAGAATATTAGTGCATCCTTCATCTCTCACCAGCAAACCTTCTTTACACAACAGGGTGATGCACACAGAATGCCATGACTGGTTAATTTTTACAGAATATGAGATTGCAGAATGTTTGTCCTTATATAGGACTCCTATATTAAAACACACCCACCCGTGGCTCAGGGTTCATTTCAGAGAGGGGTTAGTCATTGCACATAGAGAAGCAGAGGTTTTCAGGCCACTGGAAGCTTGCTCATTTGAATTTGTGATAATGGTGAATCCAAGGAGGAGACCCATGCTAAGTCAATCAGACAAGGGAATGGTCCATAGTAATGTGAGAGAAATCGGTGCTGGGCCTGCCTTACCCTGAGAATTATTGGAAACTGATTATGGCTAAGAGGACAGTTCATCTTCCTTAAAACCTCTGGATACACTAATCTTGCACCAAAGGACATTGGTGGCTAAAATATATGACTGAATGGTATTTAGCATGTATGGCAGAGTGCATGAGGCCTCGTGAAGGGGAGGTCAGGGGACATGAATGGGAGAGTGGATCTAAATTTGATTATGAATTATTGTATGAAGTACACAAAAGACCAATAAAATATTTTTAAATTTAAATGCTAAATGAAAAGGCAAGGAAATGTTTCATTAAAAATAATTGTCAAACATGTTATATATTTTTAGAGTATGCTATCAATCATAAAATGATGTAGTATACATTTATAATGTAAAATTATGGTTTCAGTGCATAGTTTAATACGACCAGTTAGGAAAATGAAATAGGAAATTATTTATATTATTTCCTCCCAAAATAGAATGTGTATTTTACAATTAATTTTATCTGAACTAAACATGAAGAGTTTACTAAACTTGAGTCAAAGAATATCTTGTACACATAAAATGATTTTTTAATATATTAACTGATACAGTTACGAAGAACTACTACTAAAGTTCTATAACACATTAAATTGCCCATTCTGAAAATAAGTTTTGTATATTAAAAATATTTACTATTATTTTGAAGTTTGTGAGTATAAAAATGATAAACATTTGAGAAGTTTGTTATGCAAATTACCCTAATCTAACAATGATATCAGAAAATCTAATGAACATTTATATCCTGCCTCAGATATATTTACAGTTACAGGTCAAGTAAAATTAAACTACAACTCAAAATAAAAATGAATATTGAAGCTGATTGCATTTATTATTATTTACAAAAATACACATGCTTATTGCATTCTATATGCTTTAATGCATATAGACATTGCATGATATTTAAATGAACACTGATGGATATAACTCCACAAATATTTACTTTTTCCCATCAAAAAGATTAAAGCTCTTTCCTATTCATTTGGGATATACATTATTACTTCCTGCTGTTTCTGTACTATGCAATAGGAAACCAGAATTTCTTACACCTTTTTAACTATAACTTCCACTGGTGAAGCTTCCCTGGTCCTGCTCCGCTATTGCCATTTTCTCGGTAAGCTATTCTTGGTTCCTATGACAGCACCTCTTTAAGAGCACAGATATGAAGCAATGAGGTAGCACTTCTTTTATTTTTGCCTAGGTTATTTTACTTAATATATTAACACTACTTTCATCTACTTTGTTGGAATGGAGGCGCTTTATTGCATGTGGTTGCTTCATTAATGAGAGGTGAGAGATTCATTAGTGTCTTCTTTACCCCTTGTTCTATACTGAGCCTTGGGTGTGGAGGCTGCATTGTAGATGTGCCATTTAAACACGGGCAATTCACAGACAATGTCTGTGTGTGACCAGCTGTGATGCTCTGTATTAGTCTCTGTCTGAGTCTGTGTGACTTCACTTAGCATAACAGTCTCTAGTTCCATCCATTTACCTGCAAAGATCATGATTTTGTCTTTCTTTACTGCTGAGTAGAATTCCATTGTATAAATGTACCACATTCTCATCATCCACTTGTCAGTTGAGGGGACACTTAGGTTGCTTCCAACTATTGGCTATTGTGAAAAGAGCAGCAACAAACAACGATGTAAAAATATCTCTGCAATAGGATGAGTTCTTTGGATATATACCAAGGAGTGGTGTCAATAGGTCAAATGATAGATTCATTTTTAGTTTTTAAGAGTTCTCCACACTGTTTTCCATAAGGGTTGCACAAGTTTACAACCCCACCAGCAGTGAATGAGAGTTCCTCTTTCCCCACATTCTCTACAGCTTCTGGTATCATTTGTTCTTTTGATCTTAGTCAGTCTGACTGGATTAAGAGGAAATCTTACAGTGGTTTTAATTTTCATTTCCTTAATTATTAATGATGCTGAATAGTTTTTAAGATTTTTCTCAGACATCTTTATTTCTTCCCTTAAGGCTTCTCTGCTCAGATCTTTAGCCCATCTTTTAATTGTTTTAAAGATTCTGGATTTATAGATCTAGATTCTTTGTTTTTTGAGTTCTTTATATATTCTGGATGTTAAACCTCTGGTGTCCTTGGTGAAGACTTTCTCACCCTCTGTGAGTTTTCTCCTCACTTCCTTGGTTATTTCTTTTTCTGTACAGAAACTTTCCAATTTAATGAAGCCCCATTGGTTGACTATTGACCTTAATTCTTGAATGACTGCTAGCTGATATAGAAAGTTCTTTTCCACACCTATGTCTTGTAGGCACCACCAATGTTTCAGGCTTCACATTGAGGTCTTTGATGCATTTGGGTTGGTTTTTGTACAAGGTGAAGGATAAGGAGCCAGTTTTATTCTTCTACAGTGGAGACTCAGTTTTTCTAATATCATTTGCTGAAGAGGCTGTCTCCTCCATTGAGTGTTCTTAGCATCTTTGTCAAATGTTAGGTAGCTGAAATTGTGTTACTCATAATTGTGGCTTCATTTTTATTCCATTGGTCTACAGGTCTATTTTTTGTGCCAGTGTCATGCTGTTTTTATAACTATAGCTCTATAATATAGTCTGAAATCTGGTATAGTAATCCCTCCTGAGTTGTTCTTTGTACTCAGAGTTGCTTTTGCTCTCTGGGGTCTATTGTACTTCCATATGAAGGTTAGGATGGATATTTCCTGTAAAAAATGTCATTGCGATTTCCATTGAGATTGCATTGAATCTCTATCATCTACCTATATTGCTTTTGGTAGAAAGGTCATTTTCACAATATTAGATCTTTCAATCCATGACAATGAAACTGTAGGTTATTTCTGTGACTGAATATTTTGCGTGTATCTCACTTTTTACTTATTCATCAGTTGATGGATACTTAAATTGCTTTTATTTCATGGTTATTGTGATTAATTTTGCAATAAACTTCAGAGTGCAGATATTGCTTCAACATTTTGATTTTATTTCATGGACGCACATTTTAACATTGTGTTAAAACACATGTTTTAAAAATTTTTAAGTGCATTTATTTTCTTGTACTTTTTTCTTAAAGAAGTGCATCGTTCTCGCCAGTCTTAATTACCTTCCCTCATAGAGAAGTGAAAACAATTATAGCATTAAAACCTGTATCTTCAGGCAGAAATTATCAAGGTCAGATCGGAAGTTCTAACTGATGGCATTATAATTGTGAATGAGTTCTTAAATATCTCAATGAATGTTCAGCTGTAGTGCTCTTCTATTGCGGGAAGTCCCGTTTTTCCATTTCACAGTATGTCCCACAAATACTACTGCACTATTCAGAACTGAATATGCTTGGAGAAAGTGTTTGGACAATGTCAAGAATAAAGAAATCCAAAAAGTAACCACTATTAGTATTGACTTATAGTATAATCTTGATTAAATTCTTCATTACTGTTAGTCACCTCTATTGTTATTATGAGACGTATTTAATTTTCATGCCGAATATGCCTATTATTTCATTTGGTAACAATGTTTTCTCATTTAAGTTCTGTTTCAGTAAACTATCATGTGTGCGCAGGGAGCTAATGCTTTTATTTGAATAAGTTTTCTTTGAAAGCAGGAAACGAAGATGGGAAGGTGCACAGGGAGGAAGCGGAAGAAAAGGGGAGACGAGGGGAGGGGCACTGAAAAGGATACAAAAAAAGCACACGGGAACCTACTATATTGTAGCCAACTTTTTTTTAAAAAGTTATATTAAGAAGAATTTGAAGGAGCTGGTCATGATGTCGCACACCTTTAATCCCAGCACTCTGGAGGCAGAGGCAGGTGGATCTCTGTATCTCCAAAGATACCCTGTTCTACATAGCAAGATACCTAGTTCTAGGCCAGTTGGAGCTACAAGAAAACAACCCTGTCTCAAAAATACCAAAAAGAAGAAGAAGGGGAGGAGGAGGAGAAGGAGGGGGAGGAGGAGGAGGAGGAGGAGGAGGAGGAGGAGGAGGAGGAGGAGGAGGAGGAGGAGGAGAGGGAGGGAGGGAGGGAGGGAGGGAGGGAGGGAGGGAGGGAGGAAGGAAGGAAGGAAGGAAGGAAGGAAGGAAGGAAGGAAGGAAGGAAGGAAGAAAGGAAGAGAGAAAGAGAATTTGAAGGAAGATATCCTGCACAGCTACAAAATTGTTCCCTGAAGGGGTGGATGGCACCTCCGTATCTTGTGTGGTATACCTCTTTTATCCGTTTAATGTGTTGTTGATCAGAAAGGCCCCGATGTTCCCCAACCAATACAGGCCCTTGCTATTCCTCTTGGTTCTCTATCAGTAGTAGATAAAACTCTATTTCTGAAAATATCACACACCTAAGATGCATGATACAGAGAAAAAGAATAAGGAATGGAGGCCTTCTCCTTGTGAGCTTGATTTTAGAGCCTTGGAATTTGCTATGAACAATGCTCCAGGAGAAAAGTCAACAACAGTCTTCCCCAGTTGTGAATCCTGAAATCTATGAGACCAAACTGCCAGGCAAGATATGTGCACCTGTGCAATATTAGAACTACTATATGGAATAACACGGTTCTCTGGTTGTATTTAGATACAGGTGGCAATCAATATCTGGTACTGAAAATCTGGTAGAAATCCCATGATAGCGGAGATCTTAGAGCCTATTGAGAATGTAAATACCATTGCTTAGCTAACCTGACATCGTGTCTAGCTGCTTTCCCTATATCTATGTTTTACTCATAGTCAAATACACTCTGTCAACTTTAATCAGAGAAACCTCTTCTTTCAGTGAACAAGTGAGAATGTGAAAAGTCATGACTGCACAAGGTGCTGATGTTGTGCAAGGTGAATAACGATCAGCCATAAACAAAGACATCTACACCACCTGCTCTAAAGCTCGGGGGAAACTGCAGAAGAGGGAGTGGGACAGAATTTAAGAGTCACAGAACTAAGAAGGGCAAAATCTCACCGTCTGGGCAAGACACAGTCATTGCTGTCTGGAACTCAAAGCAGTGTCTAAAGCAGGCACAGCCTCTGTGAAAGAAGGGTCTTACCAACCTTAGGCTGGAGAGACTCAGTGGGTTCCACCCTTCCTTGCAGAAATTGTTGCTAATGACATTTTCAGGAGGTGGAGAAACCATTGTCTTCAGTTGAGTACCCATCAATGACCTCAGCAGGCTCAAAGGGACACTTCCAATTCAATAGTTACACAGATGGCCCTGGATAAAGTAAATATGTCGCAAAGAAATCCAAAAGTCATCGTCAGGTAGGGATGGGGAGCGGGTTGTTCTGAATGGGAAAGAGATAGGAGAAGGTGGTGAGTAGAGAGGAACCAGAATAGTTTATATACATATATGAAATTGTCAAACAACAAAATTAATTAATAAAATGCAAACAACTCCACACATATTTAACACACATGGGCAGTTGTGGAATTTTAAGTTAATGTTTATAATGTATTTATAGGCATGCCTTTTGAACATTCAAGTCATGTAATTTTTTATGACAGTAGATATCAGAGAAAGAGCTTGCTTAGGTTACATTCTATACTAATTTTAATCCAAAGCAGTTTCAGTCAGCCATACTCTGTGTTCCTTAGCTACCATATATGGTGGAATTGTTCTGTTGAGTAGTCTGCTGGCTCCTTCAGACACATGTGAAACTGTGTAGGTCCTGTTTCAGTTACTTTGAATATCCTAAAATGGCTGTCTAAATCCAACTTTACAATATTACTAAAACACGAGCCATTCCTGCTTTATACTTTTAATTTTACTGCAAAAATACTGCACTTACAGATGCATAAATTAAACCACTGCTAGGACAAAACTGCCAATCATTGAAAGTATATTTTAATTTTTCATGCCCATCCATAAACATATCTAGATGACTGGAGCTTTTTTTTTTCAGCATTATGTATATAAACAGGCATATATGTACAAAGCAAATTTGGCAAAAATGCCCATTTTCTTTAGAATGCAATGGCAAAATATACCTTTGAAAATTACTTTATTTAAATACTGATGTTATAAATAATTTAGACATAAAATTTGTATTATAGATTTTATTGTAAATGTGTGATTCCCTTATTATTTTGAGTTGTATGACTTTTCTCCCTTTACTGTGTTTATTGTATTTCTTATTTGACAGTTTCGTACATTTGTATAAAAGTTACTTCATTTCATCTCCATTTTCCTCGCTCACTGGTTCCCCTCACTCTCCTGCCTCCTCCTAGGTGGAGCTCTACTCCACAAACCCCACCCCTTCTCATATTCTCCACTGTATGATCCACTTAGAACTTTGTGTCTGAGCATGGGTACAGGGTTATTTACAAAGACAAGACTGAAGCCAAGGCTAAATTACTGAAGAACATGATCCCCTAATCAAACAGCAGTGGTCCCTCATGGAGGAATAGGGACTCATTAGTTTCTCCACATCCATGACGAAATATTGGTGAACTAATCTTTTGCAGATTTTCTCTCTTTATTTTAAAAGAACTAATAGACAAACACACTGGAATTTTGGAACTAAATTATTTACGTATCTTAAATATTTTCCTTTATGATGTTTTCCTAATATAATTATATAAAAATAATGAAGTATTGGCCAAGTCACTTTAAGTAACAACACATAATAACTGAAATATAAAAGTAATTGGGTCAACCTATTATACACTTGAGTCATGCGATTGCTATTTCTCTTCCATTTATTTATTTTTATGTTTTTCATCCCAGATCTAGATTTTGATTATAGAGAAATAATTACACATGGGAAATAATCCATAATTTTCTGTGAGGTAATATAATCAGTTATCTCAAGCTATTTCTACCATGACTGCCCTGTTTGATAGACTATACCTCTGAACAGTGTGTGAACATAAACTTTCCTGCCTTAAGTGGCTTCTTGTCAAGTGTTTTGTCACATCAATAAGAAAATAACTAACCACCTTTCTAATTTCTTGAAAATATCTTTCTATGTTTCCTCTAGTACTTTCATAATCTCAAGTTTTACATTTCGTTGTCTATTTTAAGTAGATTTTCTTGTAAAGCTAAACTTAGTCTAAGTGTATATTATAGCAATCAATTCCTAGGTATTTTCCAAGTTAGTTAATTTACATAAAATCTAGTCTTGAATGGTCCCTTCAGTTTTACTGAGAACTGGTAAAACCTGGAAACAAACCATAGTTTAACAGAGAGTGATCCATGATATATTCATGCAGTGGAATATTTTTCTGCAGTAAAAACAGCAATTAAGCTAGGAAAAGAGATGTAAGAGGCATGTTACTCTTGCTAAGAAACCAGAAAGAAAGTGTTGACGCTAAATGACTCCAACTATATGAAACAATGGATAAGGCATGACTACAGGAGCAATAAAAATTTTCATTGGGAAGAACCCAAGGATGACTAGATGTAGTATAAGGTAAATAGAGGTCAGGAAAGCTGTTGTATGAGATTCTGTGACAGGAGGGACATATTATACATTTGTCAAAACCATTTAACTAGACAACGCAGTAAATATGAAGTTTAGACAATAGTTGTGTAGTCAGATTGCTTAATCAGTTTTAGTAAGTATGATCATATTGAAAAACTGATAATAGAAACTGGGATTGGGGAAGCCATATACGGAAACGTTTGGTAGTTTCTGCTCATGTTGTTAGAATCTCAGAACTGTTCTTAAGACGTGGCTGGAGACATGACTCAGCAGTTAAGAGTGCACACTTCTTTTGCAGAGGACACAATTTTAGTTCCCAGAGCCCACATCCAACAGTTTATAATTGCTTGTATATACAGTTAAACAGAATCTGATGCCTTTATCTGCACTCGGCAGGCATTGAACTTGTGCAAAAATTCACACAGAAACACATGCATACACATAATTAAAATTAATAAGCACATGTCTTTAAGAGTGGTATGTATCATAGGTATAAATGTGTTGTTTTATATTTTATTTATGTTATTTTTATATTTTGCTTTTATTTTAAGTGTATGGATGTATTGCCAGCATGTACGTAAATATACCTGTGTCATGCAATGCCCACAGAGGTCAGAAATGGGTGTTGGATCCTCTGGAACTGGAGTTGAGATGTGTGTTTCATACAGAGCATCTCAATAACTTTTAATCATCTTTATATCCCTTTTCCTGTCAGCACCTTCCTCTGTAACCCTTAACTGACATCCATGCATTCTTTCATCTGTGTAAGGTCTTTGTTTCAAGTTAGTGTCCTCAAGTGACCTCAGTGCAGGTTCATTCACTGAGGTATAGTTAGTCTACACAGAGTCCCTCTCTTTAGGAAGATTAGCACATCCTCACACAATAGTATTCAGTTTCCAATAATTTTTAGCAAGGCCTGGAGTCTGCTAACCATTTCCCCAGTGCCATGCCTGGTTTGTGTCTGCTTGAGTTTTCATGGATCTTGAGTATGCTTAAATGATTGCTATAGGTTCATATGAGCAGGGTCCCAGGAGCTAGTAGGATTCTATTTCTGCATGGTCATGCCCCTCCTCACTGGCTCTTACAATCTTTCCGTCCCCTCGTCTACAATGATCCCAGAGCTTTGAGTGAGACTTAATATAAGAGTCCGGTCCAGGGACACACACTCTGAAGCTTCCTAATCTCCGTTTTTTAGCCATTTGAGACCTTTGTGCTACTGGTCCTTTGTTGCATGGGATAGCTTCATCAATGAGGGTTGAGAGATTCATTAGTGTATTCTTTACCTGTTGTTCTATATTGTGTGAACCTGGGGTGCAGAAAATGCATTGTAGATGTGCCATTTAGGTACGGGCAATTCACAAACCATGTCTGTGTGTGACTAGTTGTGGTACTCTGTAGTAGTCTCTGGTGCAAAAGAAGCTTCTTTGATGAGTGATGTTTGAGATATTTGTAAACAAAAGGATACATATTTTGCATTTAGTAGGAAGTTACATTAGCTTAGGAATGTGACAACCTTTGGGATTTGGCTAGGATCTATGACCTCTTCTGCCATATGTATTTGCCTATGAAGTTTTCCTTCCATTATGTGGGCTCTGAGGCCAATTAGGTATCTGTTGACTGGCCCAAGATAAAAGTGCCACAACTGCACCAGTGTCAAATGCTGTGCCAGTCATAGATGTGGTTTAGGTGGAATAAAAGGAACCAAAGAGAGAAGAATAATAGGAGATAGATGTTACTAAGGGAGCAATAGATTCTTTAAAAGGTGCTATTTAAATGGAAGGAAGTAAAAGGGTTATATCAGAAAATATGGGGTAAAGGGAAAGAAGGAGAGCAAGAGAGGTGGGGGGTGTGGTTGGAGACTGGCATTGCCAGGGAAGAATTGGGGAAAATTAAGGACACTTTAAATGGGAAGGCATGGAGGGAATATTAGGGAAAGAGAGAAAGAAAGATAAAAAGAAAGGAGAGAGATAAATAATGCCTAACTTGCAGCCTAATTAGTGTGAAACACCAGAGGAAATCATATTAGTCGAACATCCCAATGACAACTTCTATACACAATATCTATATATGAGCCCATTTGTATAGCTGAAGGCTGCATAACAAGAAACAGTGCCTAACAGGAGAAACTTTCCTTCAGTTCTTGGTTCAAGAAACCACATGGTGGTTGCTGGGAACCAAAACCCAGTTCTCTGCAATATCGGCCAGTGTTCTTAATCACTGAGCCATTTTTTGGTCCTGTTTGTCAAACCTTGACAGTTAGTATTTTGGAAAATTGTGAGTAAAATAACATGAATGTACAGTGTATGGAGAAAACTAGAAATTTTAGAAAGAAATAATTTTGTAGTGTTATGACATAGAATTTTTGTCACAAATATATAAAAGAATAAATTCTAAAATCCGTTATTTCTTTCTCATCTGTTGATCTAGAAATGTGAAAGAAAATCAATGAATATTCAACATAAAACTGTTCTTGAGATACAACATTTTGAAAGGATTCAAATCTTTTAATATTTCTCCTCCTTTTCCACAGTTAACTGTGGATTGGCTTCTTTAATGCTTTGGAGATCTCTCGATGGTCTAGAGCTTTCTGAAATTAGTTTTCACATTTCTCAAGATAAATGTAGAGCTCAGCTATCTGTCAGACACAGTGAAATATTCAAAACAGAGGGAAAGTCAAGAGTGAGGTGGGCACATGAGATTAAGAAATTCAGGGGAAATCAAATATGATACTTAAAAATAAAATTATTAATAAAAAAAGAAAATTATTAATGAGAATTCTTTCTTTTGTTCAAGACAGCATCAGCTCCCAGACTTGTTTTACTTGCTCAAAGCTATAACTTCATTTGAGTCTTTTAGATCTTTTCAGACTTTGTTACTTATTATATCCAAGTTAATTAGAATGAGATATAATCTTATTAACAGAACCCATTTCCTAACATTCAATAGCTTTTGATATATTTAAAATATCTTCGTTTAGTTTGCATAGTGTATGAATTAACTATCATAAACTAACATTTCTTTTCTGAGTCAGACAGTGATGATGTTTTAACATGAATTAAATACTGTATTCCCGAATGCCATTCTATATCTTTAAGGATATGTCATAATAGTACTTAGTGGTTATTTGGTGCTTTAACAATAAAGTTATTAGATAACTATTACAGTGCTTCTTTTCCCAGGGTCTTAATTTTTTTATGATCTATAACAACATGACTAAAGCTGTACTCCCTTATATGACTATGGGTTTCCCAGTCAGAGAAAAGTCTGAAATCTGCATTCTCTGAATTGTTAACATTATTTACATTAATGAATTTATTTAAAATTGTGTATATTTTAAAATATATTATTTATTATTTGTATTTTTTTCTTTGCATGAGCATATTGCCTGCATGTATGTAGGTACACCCACGTAGTGCAGTGCCCAGGTTAGGTTAGAAAACAGTGTTTGGATACCCTAGAAATTGAATTACAGATAATTGCTACCCATCCTGTGTGTGCTGGGAATCAAATTCGGGTCCTTAAAAGCAGTCAGTCCTTTAAACGGCTGAGTCATCTCTCCAGTTCCTAAGATTGTATATTTTTTGATCATTCTTAATTTGGGTGTATTTGGAGTACTAGCTTGACAATATTCCACTTTTAAATGATGGTTATTCACTTAACAAAATCAAAACTCTTATCTTTGGTTCCTTTTCCATGTGAAGAAAATATTCTATATACACAGTGAATCAGTTGGTGGTGGTTGATTAATACTTAGGGGTAAACTTATGTGCAAAAGCACTGGCTAATTTCTGGTAAATTTCTTAACAAATTATTATTTCTGACTTCCAAGAGGTCCTTTACAAAATGCTTAGCTCGATACATTAACACTGATACAACTAATGCTAAAATTATGGTCAAAATATAGGAAAGGTGTATTAAGGAGTAAAATAAGCAAAACCAGATCTTGATTAAGATTATTGAGGTTAATTTGCAACAAGTAAATAAAATGTCCTTGACTGAAAAAATGAGAAGTGTTCCTAGCTAAGTGTACTCCAATCAGTGTTCAAACAGATAAGTATTAAATATTTGAAGTTCTGGAGAAGAATGAACAACTTGCTCATCCAAGAAGGCAAGTATGTGGTAAAGACGGGAGGAAAAGCAGCCATGTAAGATGCAGGAGTAATAGTCATGGGCCAAGGCCACACCATGAGAACTTCAACCCAAACTGTCTCAAATTGAGCATATTTATTTCAGACAATCACAGCAGAGTCAGTCTGCCGGCTCATAGGTGTATCTGGATCACTTCATTGTTGAGAGACTTGCACTCTTGAAATTTCCCTATACCATTCCACCTCCCAGAGCTACCATTGCCAGGCCTCTTACTGGATACCTCTGTACAAATGACATATTTCTTTCAAGCATTCTTTTTATGCATGCCTAATAAAGCAGAGCTAATAATTAAAGAAGTACACACTGTTGAAAAACTGCAAAACTATACAAGACACAATGGTGCTTGCTTTGAGTGAAGAAACAATGAGAACCTCAGATTATTGTCATTATTAAGAGTAAAATCAAAGGAGAAGGAGCTATGATGGTCACTAGGTCATGGCTGCGTGAATGGGTGAGCAGTTGATAAAAGAAAGGAATTAGAAAAGACATTCTGCTTTTACTATATTCAGTATTTCCTTTAAAAGAGGGTTCACTTAGCCCATTCTGGCCTATAGCTATGTAGCAGAGGATGATCCTAAATTTCTGATGCCCATCTTCCATATCCCTAATGTGAGAATTAAAAGCATTTGACACCAGGCCCAGTTTATGTAGTATAGCAAATTCAATCTAGGGTCTCATAAATGCTTGGTAATCATTCTCCCAACTGATCCATGTCTCCAGTCCTTGTTTTTATTTTTTTTTAATTTTTGAAATTAAATTTAATTTTTATTGAATTTTTGCTATTTTCATACAATATAGTTTGATGCTATTTAGATGTCCTCCCCTAATCACATCTCCTTTCACTGTCCCCACCTAATGTACTCTCTCATACAAATGAATATATGCTCTAATATATTTTCTCTCTCTCTCTATATATATATATATGTGTGTATATATATATATACTCTCATTACACACTATATATATATATATATATATATATATATATATAAACAGCCATCAATTGCCAAAAATTCTTTAGGTTGGATTTGGGATTTACACACTTCTCCATATCTATGTTGGAATTATCTTTTTTGATCTTGCATGGGAGTTGTTCATACTTTCTCCATTGCTGTGTAACTGATCAGCTGTCTGGAAAATTCTGTTTCTTGTGGTCATCCACACCCTGTGGATATTACAATCTTTTCACCTCCTCCTCTTCAATGATCACTGAGCTTGGGGAGGCAAAAGATGAAAAGGTGTCCTAATCTGGAATAGGCATTCTGCAGCCTTTTGTTCTCTGCATGTTGGCCAATTGTGGGTTTCTGTATTAGTCACTATCTGTTGCATAAGGAAACTTATCTGGTGAGAGATGAGAGATATATTCATTTTATGTTTAGACATTGCATTGAACATGTATCATTAGGGTAATCTCTGTGTTTGACCAGTTCTTAAACTCTCTCTTTCTTTTTATTATTTCGTTTTTTTGTGAATTTTATAAAATATATGTACCCCCTTTCTACTCCCACCAAATATATGCATATGCACCTACAGAGTCAGATTTGGCAACCAATGACTGCTGGCAAGGGGAAATTAAGCCTCAGGCAAGGCTGAAACTCAAGGTAGTTTGATTAGTGGATAGTCAATCGATAAACTCATGTTGAAGGGCATTTGTGGATCTAGCATTCACTTTTAATTTTTTAAATTTATAAAATCTAGTATGAGTTTTTCATGTGATACCGAAATATATGGCACTTTACATAAGGGATAAAGTGATAGGGATAAAGTGATGCATTGTTATCTTGGAGCTGAACTAGAGGAGTTTTGTTAACTACAAGCAATGATTTTTACAAAGATCTGAACCAGTTCTACTAGGAGAAAGGAATATAACTTGTTCAGGAGTAATCATTCTTACAATAGAACTTTTATCACTTAGAATGAGTTATTCACAGTGATCTATTACATCTTATATCCCAGGAGAAGCATTTTTATATCTAACCACAGATATAGTCACCTGTCAAATATGATGTATCATAGGTATTCATTTTAATTTAAGGATGTTGGCCTTGAACTAAAATGAATGATCATTGCAGGAACTCATAATGGTGCATGCATGCTAAGAGCTTTGTCAGAGCATGTTTTATAGTTCTGGAAAATATAAACTATTTTTATTTTCAAGGGTTGTGGCTGAGAACATCTCATGGCTGACAGGTCAATCCTAATAAAACAATATATCTGACAATCTAGATGGCATACAGAGGGGAGAGATCAATCCTCAACTTGTAAGGTTGATGGAAGATGTCATAAACTAAGGAGACACAATAAAATTGTGACCTTGTATTTAATAAGTAAATGATCCATAACTTTTAGTGACTTGAATCAGTACCATATTAAGTTCTAAATATATTCTTTCTATCAAATGAAGTTATAAGAAAATATCATATATATTTAGATAAGAGGCTTTCTATAATAGAAGCATGTTATTTCTAAAAATGTAAAAAAAATTTTAGTATATTCAGTTTATGTAATATACAAAATTACAATAAATTATACTGCAGTTGCAGGTAATATTTTTCTTAATAAAGGAATTTTTATAAATCTTTAAATTTCTTAAGCAATCAACAAATTAAATGATTGTATATTAACAAAATTAAGCACAAGCTTATTTTTATTTTCAAACAATTTAGATATTTTCCTTACTTCTTTTGTATAAGTCAGCATCACATTAATATCATACTGAAAAAATAGCTCAACTAATTATGCCCTGATAATCTGGGAAAATTTAAATTTTCAGAAGAATATTAACTCATTATTTGTTCTTACACCTATCAGATGTCATTAAAAACTTCATGTTGAAAATCAAAGTGTCTCGTCTTCTGAAAAGCATTATTAATTTATGCAGATTTAGACAATTTTAATCTTCCAAAAATGAAATAAGCATATATATATATATATATAAAGTCACTAAAAGAAAAATTTGGTTGCATCTATATTCAGACTATTATCTATTTATAAACTTATTCAGTCACTGCTTAAGAATTAACGATTCCTGTTCATTCTCTAGAAACATTTGGAAATAGTTTGTGAAGATAAAAGAAATAAAAGCTTAATGGTTTGTGAGCATTCTGATGAGCTCTTAGTTTAAAATTCATTTTTTCCTATGTATGCCTGCTTCCCTTTTTTCTTCAAGAATTCAAACGTGACAGAGCAGTATTGTCAGACACATTATTTTGTGCTCACAAGAAATCTGTTAAAAACTGGGTGTGGTTTAGTGACACATGTGTTTAATCTCAGCACTTGGGAGGCAAAGGTAGGCAAATTTCTGGGAGACTGAATCTGATGAGGGAATTGCAGTCCAGCTGTGGGCAATATGGAAATCCCGTCTCTCAAAAAAATTAAATAAATAAATAAGTGACATCGCGATATGACAAAAATACAAATTCACTTTTGTTCTTTGACAAGTTAAATCTTACCATCTTAGATTTCCAAGAGCGTAACTAACAAGGCTCATTTGAAATACTGCAGGTCAGTCAGTTGTGTCATATATGATTAAAAAACATGTATAATTTTTTTTCTGTGACTGAAATTCTGAAAGCTATATATATTTGTTTGTAATATATATTTTTAAATTTACTTTATGTGTTTGAGTGTATTGCCTGCATGTATGTAAGTGCACCAATGTCATGTGATGTCCATGGAAGTCAGAAAAAGGCATCAGATCACTTGGAACAGGGGTAAAGGACAGTTGTTAGCCACCATGTGAGAACTGAGAATGGAACCTGGTTCTTCTGTAAGAGCAGACAGTGCTCTTAACCATTGAGCCATCTCTCCAACCCCTGAAGACTGTATGTTTTATAGTGTAATTGAGAAAGTAATAGAAAACATCAAATAAGGCAATAGTGGTTTTATCAGTAGAATGGAGACACGTGTCAATATAAATCAGGCAACTGTGATTAGCCAAGAATATCCAAAGAAAGAAATAAAGTGTGAGGAAGCTTCAAACTAGAGATCAGTTCTGGATACCATTTTAACTGCTATACAGATACTGGTGGATCCATTGCTTCAGACAGGTTACTGTGTAATAAAAAGGTAAAATATTTATACTCATACTTTTAGATCATTTGGTAAAGGTAAAAGTTGAAATCTCTGTCACTAGCCATCTAAATGGAACACCTGTTTAATAAAACTATTTCCTAAATAAAAAGTTTTACTAAGCAGTAATTTATAACAAATTTAAAAAATAGGCTTTAAAACATGTTACCACAACCATACTACATTTCCACAATATGTTCCATATTAGGAATAAAATCTTTTACATCTTTGACTACTATCAAGCTAATTTAAGTTCACACACCTATAGAACAACTTCTTCCATTCCGTTACTTGCTCCATCTGTGTTTGTAAGCATATGATTGGCATCGACTGTACAATCACCAACGTGCACTATTTTTTCGGTTCCCCTTGGGACTGGAGAGACGACTCATCATTGAAGCACTTACTGTTCTTCCAGAATATCTGGGTTTGGTTCCTAACATGGCATAATGATCAACAACTATGCATAATTCCATTTTAGGAGCTCTAACAACATCTTCTGAACTCTGTGGCTGTGGCATCACATAAATGTAATGATATGTATGCAGGCAAAATATTTATACACATAGCAAATGAATGAATTGATTTAAAAAGACTGCTTCCTCAGTACTTCAAATTATACAGCCTTACACACCACACGCTAGCAATCCTTCCTGACTTGTCATTAGTTTTCCACTTGTTTCATTTTATTATGACTCTACTTAATGAATTGTGCAAAAGTTTTTTGTGGTTGTGGTCTAATTCAGATAATACCTAGTATACAGCATACAATACTAAATTTTTCGCTTGTACCTATAGGAAAAGATGTGCATTCTATTTCATCCTACATGATATCTCTAGGTCCTTATTCTCATTTGATAAAATAAAATTTATCTCCATTCCATATTCTCAGTTGTGTAACCTTATCAACATTTTTTTCACTGGGTTATGCTTCTTCCCAACATTGTTTTGTATTTTTTCTCTTTCTGAAGAGGACTCCCAAAATTCAGTAGTATGCTCTATATTTTCCCTTATGTAACTAATGGCCATGTACAGAGAGGCTGTCTCTGTGCTTCCACATGGAGCATGCATTCCCAATGTTTATTCAAGTAATCACCATAGACAATTATGTTTTCCTTATTCTTTGATTATAGGACTTCATTCTACAAAGATGTCCTTAATTTTCCTCCTTTTTATATAATCTCTTTTTGTTCTTTCTCCATCAACTATTTTCTATACTCCCAGAAAGTTATTCCTGGGAGTCACTATTTAAAATAACAACAAATAATGAAAAAAGGTGCTGGGCATTTTTGAAGTAATTCAGTGTAAATAAGCTTTTCCCTCTTCCATCAGGGGTTCAATTTCTATAGGTGTTCTAAATATAAAATGGAACATGTGCATGTGTAACAGTACCACATCTGTTGCAGACAAAGCATTTAAAAATTGGAAGTCAGCTTAATAATTTCTAATTTCGATAAGACAAACTAAAGCTATCATATCACACAGCGATAGTATTCCGGAGTATATACCTGGATGACACCATATACAATCGTTGAGGTATTTGTCCATTCAGTCATGTTTATTTTATACTACTAACAATACTTAGAAAGGGACCCAGACTAAATTTCAAGGAAAATCGAAAAAGAAAAATATGATATATATGTTCAATGAAATTTTATGTAGTCATAAAGAAATATTAGAATTATGACATTTCAAGGAAAATTAATGGAACTAGAAATCATTTGAAGTGAAGTAAGACTACATGGGAAATGCAAATACCATATTTTCTTTTATAGGAAGAGCCTAGATTGAAATTTTTATACATTATATATTACATATATAGTATATACATATGAGATCACAATAGCAGAAAAATAATGAGGTGGAAAAGTGATCTTATGGGATGAAGCAAGGACAACAGAATACACGTGACAAAAGAGGAAGACAATACTAGGAGAATGGCAGCAGGAGGCGGCGTGGGAAGGCAGGCAGGGAGCAGAGGGAATGAAAACAATGCGCATATACAATTAGGAAAAGTGCCACCATGAAATCCAGAACCTTATGCTATAATCTAAAACTTCCTTAGAATGCTTTCTTAAAAACTGAAATGGACAATTGTATTATTTATTTGCTTACTTCGTTGTTTATGCAACATTAGGGACTTTACAGAGGGCCTTGTCCATGCTTGGCAAGCACTTTACCACGAATTCTATCCTCAGGGAAGGCAAACAATTTAGGGACAATTCAAAAATACTCAAGTAGCAGTCAGACACGAAATGCATCAAGCATTTTCAGCATCATTTATAATTAAGGACTTGAAAATTTAAAACCCATATAAATGATATTTAAAAGGCCCACAGTAGTGAATCTTTAAAATAAATGAAAATGCCAAACATTGTTCAGCATAAAAAAAACTGAGTGTCAACCATTGCTGGAGGACCGTAATTGACACTTTGCAGAAATGCTTTGGGATTTGTTAAAAAGTTACACTGAGCTTATGACCCAGAAATTCTCGTAAACAATAAAAATTATAATGCAAAACTTTGTAGAAGCCTTCATTTTAGTAATGCAGCACTAAAACCAGACCAGCTGTCCTTCAAGAACAACAAACTATTGAAAATATTTTACCATATTTAGAAGGAGGGATACCAGGACTACGACACAAAGGAACTACTGACAGAGGAAACGTGGATGCATGTAAAATATCACTGAATAAATTACGCCTGTAATAAGAAACTTATACTAAGTTCATGAAGTTTCTCTAAAATGCAGCAATTATGTAACAAAACAGATGGAACGCTATCATGACACAATGTGTTTAAGTATCAAATCATCACATGGTATCCTTAAGATGTGAGTGATTAAAAATAATTCAGTGACTCTGAGAATTCATACAATGTATTTCTGTCATTTTCAGACTTCTCCCCCATCTCCACATCCACCCAACACTACCTCAGACTTCATTTCCTCTATTATTATTTTTCTATTTCTTATAGGCACATTGTGTCCAGTTAGTGTTCCCCAAATGCTCTTGTATCTCTGTCTTTCCCTTGGAGACTATTTCACCCACCAGGCATCGTATCTTTAAAGAAAGCTAGCTATCAAATGCTATCAGAGTCTGAACAGAGCTGGGATTTCCTGCTCATCTCCCTTATCCCTATTAATATTATGTCTCTCTGGGGCTTGCACAGGTTTTGTGTATACTCTACATCTTTAACTTCTCTGCCATGTCACAACCTCACAGTTCCCTTGGATTCAGTCCCCATCTCAGGCTCTTACAATATTTTCACCACATCTGCAATGATTCCTGAGACTTGGGAGGAGAAAGTATGTTATAGGTACCCTATTTTATTGACAATTATTTATTTTTCTGAGAATGCATATACATATATGGTGACCAGAAGTTGACATTGGATGTCTTCCTTTATCGCTTTTTTGAGACATGAACCTCACTGCATCTGAAGCCTCAACATTCAAACTTAAGGGCATAGGTATTTGCAGTATTTTAAAGTTTTAAGTCTTAATGCCTAGGTAAGTTGGTAAATATTGCTATATTCAAGAATCTGAAAATGGATCGTAAGGAAGAAAACAGGTCTTTGTAAAAACTGAACCTGCTTTCATTTAAGTCCTTTATGATTTTGTACCAGTTTTTAATCTACCCTAAGAAAATATCATTTTAGTAATAATTGTGATAGTTTCAGCTAATTACTTTCTTTTAATTCATGTATTTCAATTATAATTAGATGAAGCAAGTAAACAAAGGGATAATATTTACTTAGCCAGTTGCATTTTATTATTTCATCATCACTGCTACTTTACTTATCTTGCATCACTTACTGAGTGGAAAAGGATGAGCTGTCTTCCTTGGGTCCAGAATTATCCTAGAACTACAATTATAATAATAAAGTCTTTTACTCCTTCCAAACAACTTTAAAAGCCAAGGAATGAAAAAAAAAAGTAATATTTTAAATCATACTGAGATTTTGTTACTTTGGAACTAAAAATATTATTCAATATTAAAATTATCTTCTTAGCTTTTAGACCACAGTATTGTGTATGTATTGCTGCATGACCCCAAAAGAATTCTCAACCCACAGAAGCAAAAAGAAGCCAAATATCAAAGGGATATCAATAACATGGCAGCTCTCTCCCAGCCACTGCTGACAAGGGCTTCAAAATCCATTCCCTTGAAAGATTTAGAGATCAAAGAGCTTTCATCAAAGCTCCTGCTGCGTGTGTGATCTTTTTAAACATTATACGAATCCTGGCAAGAAATTCATAGTGTAATAATCTATGTTCTTATATTCAATGATTTATGGTAAGTATACCTCTTTATTCAGGTTACAAACTGAGAATTTTCAAATATTCATGTCAGAGGTTTAGGGAGGAAAAACAATGTTAATTTTGAGTATCTTGTCTGTAAATTTATCTTCATATATTTTGTTTCATATATAGTTTTTCATAATTTTGATTAGTACAATTTTAAGTTAATAATCATTCTGTCATGATTAATTTTAAGTTATGTGAATGTGTGATTATAATTTATCAATTAAGTTAATTTTCATTTAGTTTAACTATTGAAAATTTCATACATGTGCACAATGTATTTTGATCATATCCAAACCCCAGTTCGTCCTTCCTCATTCTCCAAACATGTCTCCTTACCAATTAATTTCTTTTATCCTTTCCAATTAACCATCCACTAAGTCTAATTGGTGAGGATCACATGCTCATGGGTATGGACCCATCTATTAGACTTTGGGCACTCTATCAGCAGCTGTACCTCCAAAGAAAAGTGTGTCTTCTTCCCTCAACATTCAAGAACTGCCAGAAGGTAAGCAGCTAGGGCAAGGACTTTGAGGGCCTCCTGCAACCTATCCTGGAAGTTTTACTGGCTTGATGCCTTATGTGCAGGTCTCGCGCAGGCAACCACAGTTGCTTCAGTTCATGTGCACAATAGCCTTGTCAAGTAGAAAAAATAGCTGTTCATGGTACTCCCCCTCATACCCTGGCTCTTTTTTTTTTTTCATCTTCTCTACTGTGATGTTCCCTGAGCCTTGGGTTGTTCTTAATATTTATATTTATATGGATGGATTTATGCTGCTCTCACACTTGGTCAGAAAAGCTTTGTTTTGCAATGGTTGGTGGATTACACAGTGAATCATAATTGGTCTAAATGCTTAGAGTAATTGACTCTGAGTGCTAACCCATAGATGGGTGATCTATTGAACATATCTATTTTGATTGATATAAAAATAGCTGACAGATTATACTTGTCTCCACTTTCTTCTACTGTGATGGTAATTAACTCCATTGTGAATCATGTGCTAAATGGAGGATTTCTAACCGAACACCAAAATTTTAGTCTTCAGGCATTTTCTAAGTTATGATGGAAATATTTTTGTTCCCTCAGCATCTCAAAACTCAACCCTCTTATTAAATATTAGACATCAGGTTGTAACAGCCAGAAAATGAAGTACAAGACCATATGGAAGATGAGTCTTACAGGCTCCTGGGACCTTGTTCAATGGTGTCAGCATGCACAGAAGCCATCAAACTGAAATACAAAACCAAAACATAAAACTGTGAAAATGGGCAGCAGACCCCAATCTTAAACACCAGTGGATGAACTTGCACTGAGGAATGCCTGGGTGCACTATCTTGACTGTACAGACTTTAATATAAATGACAGAATGCCTGAAATACAGTGGAGGAAATAAGCGACAGTGTGGACGAGGGGGATTTATAAAGATGATTTTAAAAAGTTTTGTATGAAATACAAAAATATTCAATAACAAATAAAATATTAAAAAGAAAACATTAAAAATTTAGACACCAACTTATATTATTCCCACACCTTACTTTTTGCCACATATTCAGTTCTGTAATGAAGACTGATTTTGTAAGATGCAGTATCCTCTCTTCTCAATGGGTTTGCTCATAGTTGCAGATGGGTGATGTGTGGAAAATCATCAGATCAGAGGCTGTATAAATAGCAGAATAAGAAAAATACCTTTAGTTTATTTCAAACGGTGTCACTATACAGTAAAAAAGGTTATTCATTTGTTCTTAGTGCAAGAATTCTAATTTGAAAACGGAGAGAGGATATTTGAATATTGAAAATTTTCAAATCAAGCTATTCATTTATAACTTGTTTTTGATAAAGGGTTTATTTCATTGTAAACTGTGACAATTGGCTGAATTCCTATTTTTTTATCATTGGTATCTACTGAGAGCTTGGCTGAGTCTAAATGTCAATTCTTGTTTTAAGTATTATTCTAGTTCTTTTTTTTTCTCTTCTGTAATTAACAAAGTGGCAATTAAAACTTGTATTATGGGAAGCATCTGTTCAAATCAGTTTAAATTTATGTATGTATATACTTTCTAAAAGAATTTTTTTCAGTATAATCCACTGGGTTCAATTAATGCTGCCCATATGTGCAATTCGTGTAGGGCACCATCCACTGGAGGCTGAGCAACCTACAATGGACCACACTTCTGATAAAATCTTACTCCCTCCTCCAGCAGCCTTTGACTATCAAGTGCAGCAAAGCTAGGTCTGGGATTTTCCTATGGCCCTCCCCTCTTCACGCTGGACCTCACTCTATCTTGCTCAGGTCTTGTGGGTCCAACAGTAGCTCCTACGAGTTCATGTGTGGAACAATTCTGTCATGTCTGGAAGACATTAGAATGTTTTCACGGCCTCAGGCTCTTATAATCTTTCTGGCCCCTCTTCTGTGATGATTCCTCAGCTGTTGTGGGGAGAATAAAAATGTTTATTGTGAAAAATAAATAAGATTATCTTTAAACTTCTCCCCTTACAGGCCCATATTTTAATCTAGATAAACATAAATGTGGTTAAATATTAATATACAATTTCTCTTATGAAACTGCCAAAATACATTTACATTTGGACTGGCTTATTTTATTAGAATTTTTTTCTGTTCCTATTAGTATTTAATTATCTCATATTTTATATCTTATGAATCCGATGCTTACACACACATTACAAACATGAGAGCATGCAGACGTCAGTATATGTTCTATTTGTACATGTGTTTCCATTTTAATAAATTTGAACATTCTGAGAGATGAGGAGCACTGATCTACTATTATCTATTATTCTAATTATGCCGAAGACTGTTGTACAGCAGATGTTCATAAGTCTGTCTTCAGGGTTTCCTATGCCTCTGATCTCCATGAGTACTCACACTCACATACACATACCTCAACATAGATTCACATGGACATTCATGACTAAAAATAAAATATTTTCCAAAAAGTATGAGTTACAAAGTAGTCCCCATGTTTAGTACTCGTTAACCTATATTTGTGCAATAAACATTTAAAAATTCTGTTGAAATTTTAAGTTTGTGTATTTTAAAATGAATATTAAAAAGTAAATAAGCCAGTTTTTTTAATTGAATAAGCAACTTAATACCAAATAAATCCAATTTGAGTGTTTCCTTTTTTATAATCTCAGACATAGCCATTATAAGAATTTTATTCAGTATAAATTCAGTTCTGTGGGTTTTAATTAGAAAATCATATAACGAAATAAAATACTAATATTTGCCTTTGCAACATTCAAAAGAATCAATACTGCTAAATCTAATTGAAAACTAAAGCTTTGTTTCACTCCAAAGGGGACTTTTAGTCATCTAGCTACCTAGCTAGATATCAATCCATCTTCTATACCTGTCCATCATCTATGTATATATGTATCTATGATCAGTCTACATATGCATGTATCTGTTGTAACAATGCTATTATTTTCCACAGTAATATTTTAAGTTTAATTTATTTTTTATGTGTATGAGGCATTTACCTGTATTTCTGAAAGTGCACCCCTGTTATAGAATGCCCATGGAGACCAGAAGACAGTGTTGGATCTCCTGAAACTGGAATTACAGTCAGTTGTTACTCATAAAATGAATCTAGGTTCATTGCCAGAGCAGCCAGTGTTCTTAACCACTGAGGAATCTTTCTAGGTTCTCCATAATCATAATTTAGATTCAAACATATAGGACATTTTATTTTCTAGAAAGGTCTTTGCTACACCATCTCCTTAGTCTTTTTGTTACTATTCTCTTAGTATGGAATATTAACAAAATAAAATTATCTATTTTGATAAAACATTGTTTATCTGAAAAAGTCCACAACATTAGGCTGGAAATTGATATATTTGATGATCAGAAACATTTAAAATTATACATATACCAGTTAATTATATTTGATTACTGTCAAAAGAATAAATGAGAACATACTGAACTTAATTAGTAAGAGTTGGTAATGAATAGTTGGTAATATGTATTTGGAATAGGCATATCTTTAATGAATTTTTAGGAGAAGAAATTATTTACTAGTGAATTAAATAACACAATGAAAGCCTAAACTATTTTTTAGAATAAGGACATTTAATATATGTTAGCATAAATTCCATGAATCCATAAGTAATGTTTTATTTACTTATGAGATTTAATATCATGTTAGTATAAAATCTATATTTAAAATATTTATATAGAATTAAAAGTAAATGGAATGTGAATGTGATGATAAATTATACTTTATTTATACTATGCATGTAATGTGTTAGTTTTGTTTATTCTGAAACAAATTTCTGTTCTGATCCAAATATACAATTTAAAGATTGTATAGTATATTTTCCCCTTTCTCATTATTTAGAAATGAAAAAAGTATAAAGTAATACACATTCCAGTCATGATTCTATGCTGACATGATCCATTTATGTTCAATAACTCACCTCTTCTCCGTCACGCATACCAACTTGGTATTCATGTCTCCTACTTACTTGACATTCACAGGCCTTGTTCTCTTCTTGGTCAGAGATTGAGGAAAGAAAAATAGTCATAAATACTTCAAGCTGTGATCTGAATACACAACGATTGGCATTCTTGCAATAAAAATGCTCTGTGCAGCAAACATCCAAAGCAAAGTTTCTATACAAAGCTTTGAGAGAGAGAGAGAGTGAATAAAATGGGTCGGGGGGAGATTGCGTCTGTTTCATTTGGGGATAAAACATGTCAATCAGAAATGGTAACTTAGGGGTCATTGGAATACAGGGTTCTCTGAGAGTGCTTTGTAACTTAGCATTACAGGCCCATGTCTTTTCACATGTTCTAAAGGAGAAATGAACATGCAGACTTGTCTACTGGCTAAAGGAGTTTCCTAGCTGCCTGTTTGTCCTTCATAAGAACTCAGAAGAAGTGGCAATAAATACATCTTCTACTGAGCTCAATTCCACATGACAATTTTTTGAGGGGGGTCTTTATTGAGACAGAGTTTCCCTCTAACCACAGCTGGCCTGGAACTCGCTGTGTAGAGCAAGCTGGCCTCGATCTCACAGAGATCTGCCTGCCTCGTTCCTGCTGGGATTAAAGGAATGTGCCACCATACCCAGATCAATATTCCATATTCTTATCTGGCAAATATATTGCCACTAAGAAAAATAAAATAATGATAAGGGAAAAATTATCTACATGGTTCTTACAATCAATAGCATAATGGGCAAAATATTGTTCATTCAAACTTACTTAGTTCTGTGAACAGTTATTAAAAGTTAACCTTTCATTATTGCATTAAATCATTGGAGCTGCCTCTTTGAATAAGAAATCATGATCACAGTACATTTCAGAGATAAACTAGAGTTCAAAGTAGCATAACTAAAAACTGATGAATGTAGTTTTAATATATTTCTGTCTGTTATCAGAAGCCTGCTTAATAGTCTGAGTCACCAGCTCCTTACCAGTCTGTTAAAATGACGTCACTATACTTTATTTCCTCTATTAAGAATATAGTAAAAATGGAAAATCCTCATTAGAACAAATTTGAAATCATGAATTACCCAGAAAAAATATGATCTATGTAACTTGTTGTTTATGTCAGTGTAATTCATTACAAATACATTTCAAAAAAATATTATGTTGAAAATTTAGGCATTTCTCAGCCATGTCAAGGTTATGCTTAATATAGGAACAAACTGACCCTTAGCATTCAATGTAAGGTCAAGAAGAGACCTGAACTGCTGAAAACTTGTTCCTTCATATTTCTTTTGGAACTGTTTTCTCAAGCAAGGGCTTCCCTGATTCTTTTATTGAAACAGTATAACCAGCATCATTTAAAGAAGTAGACAGTTTGTCCCTTGATTCTTAGAGCTAGAATAATACACAGTCACAACTTCAAACAGTTTCTCTAGTTATTCACAATGAGATAAGTGCATCATTCGCAGATCTTTGATATGTAAAGTCAAACATCTACACATTTGTACACTAATGGTGATGGAGGACAGAGAAGCTCCTGAGGAAAGGCAGATGACCAGGTCATAAGAGCAGCGCATGGCTCAATGAGCCTGTCTACATGACAAACAGTAACTTCTGAGTTGCAAGGTTAGAGAAAAACCATTAGTCCAGATTATGACCATATTGTAAATAATTCCTACAGGAAAACATCTAGGCATGTTAAGACTTAGAAAATTTTTTGAGTTGGTCATTAAAGTCATTATAAATTAAGGCAGAATAATGACATGGAATACTGACTGTAAACCATGCATACCTCACTGTATATTGTGATTATCTTCATGATAAACAACACTTTATTCAGGAGGAGGGTGCCAAAGCTATTACATGCTTGTCTATTCTATCTATTTGAAATTTTGTTGGCTAATGAGCTTATCCAGTATGTCAGTGTTTGCTTATAATTATTATCTAGCTTATTTGCTCAAATATTGGAGATTTACTAGAGAACACGTAGTTAAAATCAAGCAGCACATGTTGAAAGTTTTCCACAGAAGAATATCTTTCATCTACACTCTAATAACTTCAGTTGTGGAGACTATTGTTTACTAAATTGTCTTTAATTAATTTTCCTATTCAAACACTTCTAAGGGAATGTGATCACTGGTAAAGTAATGCATTTTTGTGTATTGCTAATAAATCTGTGTCCAAAATCTGTGATCTAAATGGGATCCCAATGGACATAGAAGATATCTTCATCAAAATGTACAATCATGTCCTCCTTAGAGCTGAAAGCTTAGCATGTTTACTTCATAGCCTCAGACATGTGCTAACCATTTGGGATTTTTTTTTGTCTCAATTGAGTATAGCTTCTTTTGCTGTCATATATCACATATTTTGTACAATTCCAGTTTATAAAATGAATATCCCTAAGCAATTCCTGCATAAGATGCAATATTACCCACATTAAAAATCTTATTTACAGAGTGTTTTCTTTTTTATTGCTATTGAATTTTAGAAATGATTTTATTTTAAAATAAGTGCAGTTTCAATTGAATTTTTAGTTTTCATACAATATAATTGAATATTTAAATTTCCTTCTCTATCCCCACCTCCCCTTACTGTCTTCCACATAATTTAATATATATGACCTAAAAGAATCTAATTTCTTTCCCCCCTCCCATCAGCTATCAGATTGTTATGTCTATTCTTTGTTTTTTCTCTTGTTTTGCCTTGCATAGGACTTGTGCATGTTGTCACTATTGTTGTGAGTTCATGTGAGTAAATGAGCAGTTGTCTGGAAAACTCTGCTTCCTTGTGGTCATTCACCCCTTCTTGCTTTTCCAGTCTTTCCACCTCCTCTTTCACAATTATTCCTGAGTCTTGGAAGGCAGACATTTTAAAGATGTGTCCTAAAAGGTGATAAACAGCATGTGGCCCCTTAATCTCTGAACATTGGAAAATTGTGGGTTTCTGTGGTAATCATGACCTGCTGAAAAAGAAAGCTTCTCTGTTGAGAGTTAAGAGATGCATTCATGATATGTGTAGAGGCTGCATTGAAGCTATATCCTCTGACTCCAAGAGAAGAGCTACTTATCAGGGAAGAGGCTTCCAGGTCAGTTCCTGGGTAGATTATGTAACAGTAAATTTCCTGGCAATATTTAATTAATATATTTATTTATTTATTCCTTCATTCCTTCATTCATTCATGTATTTTTACTCATTCATACCTCTGTCAAAAATGGAAATTTTGTCTTTCTGAAACAATTGTTTTATGGTCTTATTTTTTGTATTTTCAGAATTTGGAGAACATTGACCTTCTTTCTTACATGAGAAATCTGTTATTTTGTGACTGCTTTATTGAACTAAAATATATGCTTATGATTGCAGGCATAATGTGTTCTTAAAATTTATGTGATACATAAATATATACTATATATATATACACTATGTATGGCATCTATTTAAAATATATAGTACATATGATACATACATTAAATATATATCTAATCTATTATTTTAATTGTTGATCTATACTATATATTATAAATACGACTTATATAGTTTATATTGTAGATATATGCTAAACGTATACATATATATGTATATACACATGTAGAGAGAGAGAGAGAATAGAGAGAGATAGTCTTTTCCAGGTGAAAATTCACTATGATATTAACTTGACAATACCCACTTCTGAAAATAATATCCAAATGTAGATAATCTGATGCCCTTTAATAGGTAATAAATGGAAAGATTGTCTCAGTAAATGAAACACTCTAATATGGCGAGGTATATCAAAAGAACTTCTGAATCTCCTCACAATGATCTGGAAACATACTTCAGGAAGCATAGAAGCTAAACAAATTTGAGGCTATACTTAAAGCAATGAGCAAAGAAAATCGCTCATGTTCAAATCAGTTAGTTCATTGAGTTGTCCCTGAGTACAAGGTGATGGGGGGGCGGGGGTCGTAAAAAAGATTCGTTTGAAAAGAGAAGGGGAAACGAGTATGTTTTAAAAGGCAGTAGTTATCGAAGATGCTTGGCTTTTGCTAGGACCAAATTCTGTCTTGGACATAATCTAATCACCATGACACTGCACGGAGATCAGTATTCTACAGGCAAACTTTCAGTAAGCAAATGTTTTTATTTGAGTGAGTGTATCAGCCAACGAACACTAATGTAGACTATGTCACAAAACTCTCTGCTTGTTTTCTACTTTCAATAAAATATTAAACACTTATAAATATATGTATCGGTAACAAGAATAATCATAAAAGAGGACAAGAGATTATGAAGGAGTAGAGCACACTGAGCTGTCCCTCCGGCTCCTGCCCTTGTTTTTAACCAGTTGCTAAATTATTTAGTTCATTTTTATTACTCTCTCTTATTTTACCACGTTTCCCCTGCTTTGCCGTACCACTCGGTTTGATTCTTTTCTAAGCATGAAAATTGACTTGCCAACTCCATTTGCTTCACTGCTCAAATCCATTCTTTATAGTTCCACTTAAAGATTGATTTCTTTAAAACATGACCCTGATCAAAATACCCTACTCCCATTAACTACATGCATGATCTAAATAAGCAACTTTCCATTCATAACATCCACTCAGTATTTAGAATCTTTTTGAAAATGCATATCTCATGTGTTTCCACCTCACATATATTTTTTTCCGTTCAATAAACTTTCTTGAAACCCTGTGCCCTCTGTATGCCCACGGGATAAATATTTTCTCTTTTCCAGAATGTGTTTAGAAAACAATAATGTTCTTTGCTCACTGAAATGTAGATGGAAATTCCAAAGGACCACTCATGTATTCATCATTTTAAATCAATCCTATATATATATATATATATATATATATGCCAGCTACATAAATCAATTTACAGGATTCTGGAAGTGTCCTTTCACATGAATGTTAAACACAAGCTTTTGTAAGCATGAACTTCTTATGTAAAGATTAGGCATCTCAATATCTAATCCAATCCCCACCATTTGTTTTTAATATCTTATCATTTTCACATTTCCAGTGAATTGGAAATTATATGTGTTCTTATTTGATAAAGATGATAAAATTTTGGATAGTCACTGATGCTCAAAGACTCTTCATATGAACAGATGACAGCTTGATTTTTACATTTTAAAATGAATGCATCAAAGTCTTACATACTACTTGACATTTAATTACTTATAACATTTATGGATTATACACATGCAGCTATATGATGGCAATGATAAGTGATCAAGCTACTTTAGAAAGAAAACACACTCTCAAAATACTTTTGGGGGTCGTGAGAACCATTAAATGTTAAAACAGATGGAGTAATTCTTAATGGCAGAAGCAATGAAATGCTGGTCACACTTTTTTTAGTAAAGGGAATACAAAGCTTGGTTAAGTGAAAGTTAATATGGAGAGAAAGAGTCCTTGGAAAGCTCATGGACTTAGAGTGGCAGGGAATGTAGTTAATTTTGCAGGACTAGGTGAGGTGTAGAGAATTTGGATTTGGTAAAATCATGCAGAATCTTTTAAATGCAACTTGTGATAAGAAGATTGTTGAATATATTAGATTTATTAATTTAAAAAGAGAATTAAAATATATTATGTCAGTTACATAGAAATTAAAAGAGCCACATTTTTTAAGTTCAGTTCTATAGAAGAAATTGAAGTCAAAGATGTTGGCTTATGCCTGTATTTCAAATGCTGATGGAGGAGGATTGCTGAGGAATCAAGGCCAGCTTCACCTGTACATTGAAGTAAAGGTCAACCTGGAGTCTCTTGAAAAAAAAAAAAAAGAAATCAAGTTAAATAAGCAAACAAAGAAAAATTCATACCATCTCTTGAGGAATATTTCCATTTCCAAATCTTCAGGTCCTTCAAAACAATGCTTCACAAAAGCACTACCAAGAGATAAAATTCGAAAATACTTAGCAGTTTTCCTACAATACCATGACATTCAAATATCCTCAAAAGTTTTATGCTACCTCACTGAGCAAAAGATAGTTATCAATTAAACAGGAACAATTAAAAAGGGACAAAAATTGAGAAATGTTCAAAATAATAATACAATAAATTAATTAAATAAAATGAGGCTAACAGTAGTATGTAGAGTCTATTTCAAGCATATCTCTGTGGGCAAGTGTGTGTGCATATATGTTGCATGTTTGTGTCCTATGGAAAGATTCATCACAGGGTCATAAGTATCGTAATCACATTTCCATACTCCAAACTCATTTAACCATTGTTTTATTATTTTCCACCTATACCGATAACTGAATATAGGCTACCAAGACCAGTGTTTCAGATATTACTTCTAATTTCTAAAACATTTACTCTCTCTACTATACTATGTACTTGATTTCACCCCAGTTTATTTTGTTTCTACCTTTAATATACAAATAGTGTTGGTATGACTATTGTATTTATGTTTACAGTTTTTAAGTATTCTGAGTGAAACTTAATCAAAGAGCATGTGAATTATCAATGTCCTGAAAATTGTCAAACTATACCATATACGTCAAATTGCATAACTCCGTATAGCAGTGTATTAAATTTCTTTTCTCCATGCTGTTAAGACATAATACCATTTTTTCACATTTTATTGAGTTTTATATATTTTGTACAACGGTTTTTAATCAAATTTGACCCCATTCCTTATCTATCCCCCACACAAATCCCACCAGACCTCATGTTCCACCACACATATTAAGTCCCATCCAGTCAAGCATTTGTGCCCACATGTCCTTTAGCAAAAATTCATCCACTGGAGTCTGGTCAGGCAGTCTAGAGATTCTAAGTAAAGCATACTCTCCCTCTTCAAGTAGTAATCAGTCTCCAGTAGTTCTCAGTCTAGGTCTGGCCTGTCACCAATTTTTATTGATCCACACTAGGCCCTTCTCTAATTTGAGTTGGTGTGAATCCTGTGATGAAGCATCTATAATGCCATATTTTTAAAATCTCATCTATTTTAATGACATCATACTAATTTTAACTGAATTCTTTTGTTCTGAGCAAAATTGAGTGTCTGAATTGTTTATTTAACAGTCTTCTATTCTGGCAACTTTGCAACTCTGGCAATATTTCTATAAGAGTGTTGACATTTTTTTCTTTGTTATTAAAAGTTTTATTAACATATATTGATTGCAGATAATGATGGGTCTCATCATGAAATTTTCATACAAGTGCATCATATATTTAAACCATATTCACCCCTCGTTACTCTGCCGTGTCCCTCACCATTCCAATAATCCCCTTCATCTTCCCAGCTAACCTTACTTCTATTTACAGGTCTTGTATATGTATTTTTGTTTTGTTTCACATATCTTATTGTACTTTTGTGTATCAACATCTTAATCCTCTTTGTACCTGCTCTCGTTTTCCTTTCATTGATGAGACAAAATACTCTGACCAATAAAAATTAAAGAGGAAAAGGTTTATTTGGCTTACATGCCTTAGGTCTCCATCCCTGAAGGAGCTCAAGGGAAGAACTCAGGGCATGAGCCTGGAGGCAGGAATTGAAGCACAGGGCGTGGAGGAATGCCGCTTACTGGCTTGCTCCTCTGGTTTATGCTCAGCCTGTTTTCATACACAATACAAAACAGTCTGCCAAGGGGCAGGACTACCCACAGTGGGCTGGGCTCTACCACATCACACAAAAATCAAGAAAAAACCCACAGAAATGGCTCCCTTATCCTATGTGTTATTATCCCGAATAACAAAGTTATTCAGCACAATTGATCTACTGTCAGCTTGACACGCAAATACATCACTATTCAACGGTAAGCTTTCCATTTCCACTCCCAAGGTATGATGTTAATATTTATATCTTAACGTAAGACAGTACAACCTTAAAAGCCCCACAGTCCTTAAAAAATCCAAACACTTAAAAATTCACAGCTCTTTTAAAAGTCTCTTAACTCTGAGCTCCTGGAAAATCCAGATCAGGTCAAGTACTCTTATTTCAATGGGATCAGGTAAACCTAAGTTCAGCAAAGCACTTCAAGGCTGGAAATCTGGGATTCACACACTGATCTTCTGGGATCCAAAGGGTTTCAGCAGCTCCACTTCTCTGGTTCTGCCTTCCACAGCACACACAGCTCATCTCACAGGCCCAGGCCAGCTCCATTCCACTCTTGCTGCTTGCTGCCCTCGGTAGTCATCTCATGGTTCTGGCAACTGCAAAAAGCTGGGGTCTCCACTGAAACTGAGTCTGAACCCTCATCAATGGGCTCTTCTGGCCTCTTGGGGTGCAAAGCCTCAGATTCACTTTGTGACCCCTGCAATTCTGGTGTCTTCACTGCAACTGAGACGGCACATTCAACAATGGCCTTTCCTGGCTTCTCAGCCTCAGCTGCTCTCTGTGATTCTTTCACACTTTCAACACCAGAACCATGCAGGTTACAGATTACCAAGTACTGTTTCTAGCTTGAGATGGAGACTTGGACCTCCTCTGGACCACAGCTTCTGTGTGCTGACCCTGAGGAAAAACATCCCAGAAAATTTTGCCATGGTAATGCTAGTCTCTTGTTACTTTCAGCTTATTTTTCAGCCCCAACTATCCAGTATCAATTGCCCCAGTAAATAAAGGTTTCACTTTAGGTTCTGGTCTCTTCTTAATCACAGCTGATTCTTCATACTCTGCCAACCAGAACCCAAAGATTATCAATTTAAAATACCAAACAAATAGCCCTGATAGGTTCTGCTTACCTTTGAAGCTTCACAAGCTAGGCCTCAATTGCTATAACTCTTTTAGCATAACTTCCAAGCTCCACACCAACAAACCTTAGGCACTCAATAACTTTTCTAACCTGTAGTTCCAAACACTTCCACAGAACTCCCCAAACTCCAAGTCAGGTCTGTCACAACAATACCCCATAATCCTGTTACCAATTTCTATTCTAGTTTACATTCTATTCCTGTGACAAAAGACTCTAATACCAACTTTGGGAGGAAAGGGATTATTTGACTTAAATCTCCCAGATCACAGTTCATCAGTGAGGGAGCCGAAGGCAGGAACTCAGGCCAGGAACATAGAGGCAGGAGTTGAAGCACAGTCCATGAAAGAATGGTACTTACTTGCTTGTTCCCCTGATCCATGCTCAGCCTGCTTTCTTATACAATACAAAACAATCTTCCCAGTAGTGGCACCACCCACAGTGGGCTGAACACTCCCACATCACTCAGAAATCAAGAAAATACCACACACAGACATGGCCACAGGTCAGTCCAATGGCGGAAATTCCCCTAATGAGGCTCCCTCAACCCAGGTGTGCCAAGTTGACAAGTAAAGCTATCCAGCAATAAGAACTTCCCTATAGGCACCCTCCCATACCCCTGCAGGCTCACTGGATATCACACATTCTGTCATTTATGTTAAGGTCTATTGAGTCAAATTAGTGTTCCTTGACATCCCTCAGTGTAAGTTCATCCACTGGGGTCCACTTAGCCTATCTGGAGTCCCTCCATTGAAGATCAGTTCTTCCTCAACCACCAGTAATCAGCTGCTCATTAGTTCTTTTGTTAAGATTGGGTCCTAATGCCCATTTCCAAAGTTCTATGCTGGGTTTTTGTCTGCTTGAATTCGCATGGGTCTTGTGCACACCGTCATCATTGCCATAAGTTCATATGAGCAAGTTCTCAAGTGCTTGTAATATGTTTCCATACAGTCATGTGCTCTCTGTTGCATGAGGGAGATTTGTTAATGAGAATTGGCAGATGCATTCGTGTTGTTTCTATGCCTTGTACCGCTATGCTCCATGAGACTTAGATGCAAAGGTTCTATTGTAGGTAGAATATAGGGTTGGGAATTTCACAGACACTATCTCTGTGTGTGACCAGTTGAGGAACTCTGTAATAGTCTCCATCTGCTCCAAAAGAAGCTTTTTTGATGAGTGAGTGACTAGGATACTTGTCTATAAATATAATGATTCATATTTTGCATATAGTAAGAAATTATATATGTCTAGGTATGTGACCGCCTTGGAATTTCCTTTTGTACTGAGGTTTTGTAATTTTATGTAACAGTTCTCAGTCAAGTCCAGATCCAATTTCCCATCCATATCCCCTCAACTCCCTGCTAGACGCCATATACTCCACCACACAGGACAAGTCCCAACCAGTCACACCTGACTCAGATGCCCTCACCAGACATCCACTCGTGTCCAGTTAACCCATAAAGAGAGCCCAAGTAAGGCACATTCTTCCCTCCCAGTAGCAACCAATCTACAAAGCTCTCAGTCTACGGTGAGCCCACCACCCATTTCTCTCTTCCCCTTTGACTCCTGCTTAATTGTGCAGGCATGGGTCCTGTGCTCAATACCAACATTGCCACAAGCTTACATGTGCACAAGCTTCTGGTGGCTGGAAAGCCTCTGTTATCCTGTGTTCATTTCTTCCCGCTCTTCTACCTGAACCGTGGCTGGGTGAGATTCAGTATAAGAGTCCCATCCAGGGATACACACATCTTCAGCCTCATAGTCTTTAAGGCTTGGCCAGTTGTGGCTGCCCAGTTTGCATTACACTCCATTATGTACGGAAGCTTCACTGGTAAAGTTGTGCAATGCATTATTTTTCTCTCTGCCCTTGTTCTACTATGTTCTCTGAGACTTAGCTGTTTTCTTTTAATAACTATGACCTCTCCAGCTATGTGTATTTTGCTATGTTTACAGTTAAACATATGAGTTCCTACACATTAAGTGGATTAGGTCCAATAAGTAGCTGTTCATTCACCCCGGATTCAGAGTTCCACTACTGCCCCTTTATAGTCTGCTGTCTTAGTCATCATTGTGGTTGTTAGGACTTAAAATGGGGTTTGACCATCTATTGAGGTTATCCTTTAGCAGCTTGCATAGTGTCCTCCAAAACTATGAGAGTTACTCTTCAGGGAGGTGTCTTTCAGGTCAGCTTCAGCTCCATTGCTCCATGTCCTGTATGTATTGTCTTCAGTAATAGGTCTTACCTTCATGTTCTGGGAGGCAATAGCCTGTGTAATTTGGGGAGTCTCTTCCGCTACTCTGCTTAACCAGAGGGTTTCTCTTGTCTGGCATCGTTTCTTGTAATTTTTCAGTAGGTTCATTCAGATGGTGGACATTTAGATGCTTATTTTAGAATTTCATGTTATGTTCATTAATACTTGCTGGCTATGATGTAAAATGTAAAGTCAACAAGTTGCTCATTTTCCTATTTTGTAGTGTCCTGTGGCAGATAGAATTTTGTGTTCTCATGATGAAAAGATGTTGAAAGACTTTTATTTCAAGCTGTTTATGATTTTTTCTGATTGCTCTATCATTATGATGTGAATTGTATTCACTCAATATTTGGTCATGCTGCAGGAGTTCTGAGTGTTTTTTCGGTCAGTGTTTGTTGATTTTTCTATGCTGATGTAGCACTTCCACTTAAGTTGACCTTAGTAGTATGTCTAGGTGTATGGTCAGGGATATTCAGTAACATTGTGATTGTTCAACACATGATTATTTCTTCCTGTTTTATTATTCTTATTCATTTTGGAAGTAGTGACTAACAGTTATTTTTCCAAATCACTCTGTAGTGTAGCTAAAGGTTCCTCATTTCCATTGTCTAATTGAGAATTCACAACTATATAGGACTGATTTTTTCCAGTCAGTGACATGTTATACTTATGTCTGAATAATTTATTTTACTCTGTCTAAAATAATTCATTTTTTTAAAACTAGGCTAATGAGTAGAGACTATAAAATGACAATGCTATTTTAAAATTTAATTCAAATCAAGACAAATATGCTGAGCACATTTTGTTTGTATTGTGTATTTTATATTTTTCTTTGTATTTTAGAGTAGACAATAATAGGGCCTCGAAACAATGTACAGTGTTATCCTTCTCTATGTATTAACTTGGTTTGAATATATTTAGATAATTTTAGTATTATTTAATTCAACATTCAAATTATGACTCATATTACCATTAATGCAGAAATATGTTAATAATATTTATACAATGCTCTATTTGTGGCATTTATTCTTTATAAATGTTAACTTTGTTACCTGATAACAAATACTACTAGATTCATTGCCATGGGGCTATATTTTTCAATGCATATTAATTGCTTGCTAAGACTCTGTGTTAAAACAAAAGCCAGTTATTTCTGTCCTCAAATAATCGTGTGCAATATTTTAGAATATTATGTAAATATCAGTGTCATAGAAGAGATCCAAACATGATGTCAGATTCTGTGAATTCTGAAAATAGTATTTATTTCATTTGTGTATGGATATTTTTATTCCATCCTAGGCCAGCGCATTTTTATTCATTGATTATTATATAATTTTTATTTCATGTGATTTAGATTTTAATGGTGACATAAAATGATACATTTCAATAGTGATAATGATACATAATGTAGAGAAGGAAGAAGAATTGATTTTATGAAAAACTATTTAGAGCTAAACAGAGGCTATTTTTATTACAAAGAATTAGCCTCTTAGAATTTTGCCAATGAGATATGAGAAATATTCCTCTAGTAATTAACTCTTGTAACCCTTTAATGAGAAATCCACAGAATCCGGACAGAGGATGTAAAAACTGAAAAGGTAAGATGTTACAATAATCATTTTTGAAAGCATATAAGCCATAGATTTATAGAGGACTAGTTTTATTTAACCTTTATGATACTTTGTTTTCACAATATTTTTACACTGAGTTGATTCTATAAATTATCCATTATGGACATTAAGTAAAATGATATGGAACATGTCTTAGGTCTTAACATACAGATAAACACTGAGAAATACAGAATTCGGTAATATTAAATGTTACAGGGAAGAACTCCTTTACATGGACAATTGATGATTTGAGGTAAAACTTACTTCAAACAATCATCATGATTGTCTTTAAAGGGCAGATTTATATGCTGATGTAGAGTGGCATTTTCCTAAAGTTAAAGATATTCAGAAAAATATGGACTAACTTTAGATTATGAATGTCCTAAATGTATAGTTTTCTCTTTCTCACACCATAGTCTAATATTCAAATTCAAGCATCTTAGCTCATGTGGAACTGATCATGTTAACACCCACTATAGTTAGTCATATCCATGTCATTTTTTTCCCCAGATGCAGCATGGCTGAGACATCATCTTCAGTCTTCCATTATATGTCATCTCCTCATTGAAGCCTTTCCTGTTTGATCTATTATTTTATATTATTTTGATTTCGTGAATAACATTTATCTCAATCCCAAATCTTTAACGTCCTCATTATTAAGTTTTATTACCTAAGATAAGCTTTCTTTTAAGCTCAGTATATGCTATTAGCTCTTCAAAGAGCATTTAAAAAGAGAAACTTCCTTACCTGTAAGGATTTTCCAACCCAAAGGGACACATCTACAATGGAACCTCTACAACTAAGGTTCATGGAACATAGTGGGACAAAGAGTAGAGAGAATACTAGTATATATCCTTCAACTCTCACCAACAAAGCTTCCTCATGAAACAATGGATCATGAGCACAAAGAGCCACAAATGGCCAAAGCTTAGAGAATAAGAGCCTACAGAGTTTGGGTCCCTGGACATGACTACTATATTAAACTTCACCTACCAAGGGCTTAGGAACCATTGCAGAACAGGGGGATGAAAGAGTGTAAGAGCCGGGGTAGGAGATGCATGACCATATCAATCAAAATAAGATTCCTACTGGCCCCTGTGACCTTACATATAGGAAACTACAGCAGTGGTGTCAGCATGCACAAGACCATGCAAAGTTATCAGGACAGAATCCCAGGATAGAACTGTGGAAATGGGAAGCAGGCCCTAAGTCAGCTGAAGAACTGCTGACAGCTGATGACTGCTGTGCAAGAGCTGATCTTCTTAAACGGAGGGACTCTACATAGGCCCACTACATCGCAGGGAGTGAACTTGCACTGAGGGATGTCTGAGGACACTAACTTGATTCAATAGGCTTTAAGCCAAATGAAAAATGCATGGATTTTTTTTTTCTAGTAAGGGATTGGAATGGTGTGAATGAGGAAGGGGGTATAAAGATAATTAAGATGTTCTGTATGAAATACACAAAAATTCATTAAAAAGTTTACAAAAAAGAGAAATTTATGTACCTATGCCATTAAGCAAATTCATATTACAAACTACAGGATAAGGTTTGGCTAGATTATTTTGAGAGTTTTGGTCTTGAATTCTAAGATACTATTTCATAACAATGGAAGTGATATCTATTTCAACCTTTATATATCTATCTATCTATCTATCTATCTATCTATATATATATGTGTGTGTGTGTGTGTGTGTGTGTGTACATATATTGCACAAATTCTTTCCAAAGAAAATTTCCAGGATTTTATTTATCATAAATAAAATTTCCATTTGATGAAAACTGAAATCAGGTGCAAATATTTTCTAAAATATTGCAGTTATATTCTGTATGTGATGATGGTAATTGTTAACTAGTGGACTTTTGTAATGTGTCATATTTTAGAAAACAAAATTAAACAACAAATTTTAAATTTAGGCTATACATACAATCTGAGTTACTGAAATGTGCTACTGAATTTTCCTTAACCACATGAGATTAGATTGCATCTGATAAATAACTGTTTAAGCACATCCATTTTAATATCAAATTCAAATACCATCTTGGAAAATGTCTAACTAATATTTATTCACAACAAAGGAGTATTTTTACTTAAGAAGGTCAACGAATTCTGCTTAAAGAAGAATTATCTAAGTGTCATGGGAAATAGATCATAAATCCATGACAGTTAGTTGGAGAAAACTAGTGAAAGTTCATCTGAAAAAGGTAAATTAGCTTATAGTTTAGTCTATAGGGATTATAAATCCATCAATACATTGAACATAAAATAAATGCACTTGGCTTCCTTATAAAATTTAGTCCTCCTCAAAGGTTAAACATATATTATTTCTGATTGATTTCCAGGTAAGCAATTTCAAAACCTGAAATGACCCGGCAGTGGTTATCTCCTCACATATAAGGAAACTTTTATTATATCTAACCTAAATCTCACCTCCAGTGACTTAATCCATTGCTTTGTATTTTGTTGGTAGAGGATAAGTAACAAATCATCATCTTTATTTTCTGTGAAATAAGTGGATCTCAAGTTAGATGCAATTTTAGATTAATATGAGAGTGAGTACAGAAAGCAATGCAATTCTGCTGGACAAATATGGACTCCATCGCTTTTATATCAGTAGTGCTTTACTTGAAGATACAACAGAGAATGGTAGAGTAAGTGAGGAGGAAGTAGATATATTGGGGTAATATAAGGACCTTTGAAAATTTTCTCTGGTTTCCCAATTTTTCACCTGAATATCAGCCTTTAAAAAATCCATCAGCAATTGGATACAAAGATGTAAAATTAGTCACTCTTGGACATAAAATATCAAAACCAAAAACAAACAAACAAACAAACAAAAACCCAAAAACATTGGTTTCTCTCACCACCATCATTACTGTAGACAGTTCATTAAGCCAAATGTTTCCATTTTAGTTAGGGAGAAACTCATTATGATGACAATAGTTTTTCTGTGTGTTTAAAGACCACATTTGGCCATTTTGAAAGTCAGACATATTTATTTTCACTTTCATCAACCTGTTAAAAGTGAAGAGGTTATAGTAAAACTTATTAATTTTGCATACTGCTTTAATTGTTTATGAATTTTTCCCATACTTTGAAGCCCTTCTAGCCAGATTTTTAAAAATTATTCTTTCTGAATTAAGCCATTTGAATCACTCCAGTTGTTCAAGTTGCTTCTGAATAAATGGTAAGTTCATTTGACTTCATTTCATAAAGAGAAAACCTAGTCTCTGAGATGCAGCTGCATTAAAATGAAAAAAAAAATCGGACTGTAGCAAGAGTAGCTTGCTACATTGACTCTGACTCTGTACATGACATGTAACGTTCAATGTAGGAGGACCATGAGGCGTAGTACTTGTGAGAATCAACCCCCTGAACAATTGTTGGCTCCAGTTTGGTGTTATTTTCTTCTGACAAATAGGATGTGATCTTCTTGAGATATGCCAGGGGCATGACTAGATTACAAAAAATTGGCTTCACTCTTATGGGCTTACTCTCTATGTAAAAGAATATAAAAATCTTCGTGCTGGCATTTCATGAATAATTATAAGATTTACAGGGCTTATAAGCCTTGAATATAGAATATCTCAAGTGATGTCTTAGATCCAATTTGGGAGACTGACATATTTTGGTATGGGAGTTGTATGATCAAAATTATCATTCTCACTATTTGATAAGTCTGTTTCATGGTAAGATCTTTCTAAAACTATTTTATACTTAAAATATTCATGTTTTCTCTGATATTATGCCAATTATGAATGATAAGAATAAAAATTAGTGTTTTTAATTAAAGACAGTATTGAGGTGATGCTCTATGGATGGATGAAAGACTAATAATCAGGGCAAATATATTTGTCTTGATGTTATACAATCTATTCAACCAGGTACGTGTGATGGTTAGCATTCACTGAGAACTTGAAGAGATTTAGAATTAAAATGGAAAAACTTCTATAAATGTGTTTGAGAGGGTATCTTGGGATGCCTTTAAAGGATCAAGGAATACCCACTCATTCTTAATGTAGCAAGTTCCATCACATGCTATGGGGTTCCAGTTTGAATTTAAACAAATGAAGAAAATGAATTGCATACCAGCATTCATCTCTAAGTGCTGATGAGTACAGATGCAATATTTCCAGCCAACTCATGCTCTTGCCTCCATATCTTCCCATCCATGATGAACAGTATCTTGCAAGAAAAAATACCTTTCTTTTCTTAAGTTGCTTTGTTGGGTATTATCATATAGTAATAAGAAAATTACTTAATATAGTATGTTAAAATTCCAATTCTCCTTCCTTGTAAAGTGAGTCACTGGGTAAAGACATTTGACTAATGAGATAGGAGGGAACTGACTCCCGCAGATAGTTCATACCTTTGCGTTGGCACACAAACACATGTATAAATATGAACCCACACACAACAAACACATACACATGACACAGACATGTACAAACACTTATATACACAAAATGTATTTTAAAATGTAATGAAAATGCCTCTTCTTAAATGAAAAATAGTAGTATAATAAAAATAAAGGAAATTCAGCAGCATGACTGAAGCTATAATTTAAAATAGTAACACAGGACCTAGAGAGATGTCTTAGGGTTAAAATCACTTGCTGCATTTGCAGAGGACCTGGGTTCTGTTCCTAGCATCTACATGGCAGCTCACAATTGGGGAGCAGAGAAGAGGGCTTCTAGGTTGCATCAATTGAACAAGAATAGAATGTGAAATGAAACTATGCATAGTTGAGAGGAAAAGCCGCACCAGGAAGAGAAGAAGCACGGCACACACCGAAACGAACCAAAAAATGCTACCTGTTTCAATCAGCCAGAATGGAAGGAAAAATGACTTTCAATTAATGAGCTACTGGATTAAATATTCAATGCTGATGAATAATTAACCCCAGATTTAGCACCACTCTGGAAACACACAGCAATTCAGAAGGCAATAGAAATTAAGGCTATCTATAAGGAATTACATGTCTCAGAACCAAGGTAAGGATTCAAAAATCGGAATGGTGGTAGATGAATGTAACTTCACCACTTGGTGGAGACAGGAAGATGAGGACTTCAAGGAATTTGATGGCTACAGAATGATTTCCAGTCTAGCCTGAGCTATATAAAATCATATTTCACAAAACAAGAACAGAAATGATTTATCAGGAAGACGAACATCTTCAGTGTACTGAAAAATCTAAGCTGTCAACTTAGTAAACTAGAATCAGTGAGAATATCTCTGAAAATGAAATGTATACGTTAGGACACTTGGTGAAAGTATCACCATCAGAACAAATGAAAATCGTTTGCATCCTCAGAACACCTGTAACACAAAATGTGCAAGTTCCTTTGCCCATAGATTATTCAGTGCTTTTTGAACATCAAATTATTTTGCCTAAGTTAATTTAGTTATGAAATCAACTAATCAGAGTTAGCCCAGAGTTATCAGGTTAAGAGTACAGTGTCATAATAATGTACCTGATTTTACATGCCAGTTGAAACTAGCAGGCCTCAAAGTTACCAACATCTCTGGGTAACTGGGTAATGTGCTGGGCTTGCCTACTGGTCAGCAGTTTCTCTAACCTCCTCCTCTTGTATGGTAACTTTCATTACATCTTCTAGAGATCAAGGAAGTACTTATATTTACTGATTTTCTATGAAGGCTCTGGGTTAGGAACAATCAAATGGAAGAAATTCAGTGTGTGAGGGTGTGAGGAGTGCTCCTTCGTTATCATTTTGTTGAGACTCGCATACAAATGTACCATATACTCAATACTCTATAAACAATAAATATGCAGTGCTCATAGGTAAGAAGGCCTGAGAACAGTTCAACACAAAACCACATTTAGTATACTGATAATTTCCTTAGCAGTTCAGAAATGTTTGTAAGTAATGACAATAGAATTCAGAGGATCGTTAGGGAGTTCTTTAGAAAATCTATATTCCAATAAATTTTTGAAAATATAAAAAAAAATAAATTCCTAAATATATATTACATACAAACCCAAATGACATAAAAATCTAAATCCACAACATTTTCTGAGATGGAAAAAGTAATAAAAAAATCCCCCAACTAAAAAAAAGCTGATATTCAAATATAATCACCACTTAATTCTATTTACCAGACCTTCAAAGAACTAATAGAAGTCCTACTTAAACTATCCAAATAATAGAAAGAAAATGATGCCCCCCAAATTTTACAAAGTCAATGTTTCCCTGAAATCCAAACAAGGTAAAGATACAAAAAAATTAGCAATCAATCTCACTGATGAATGGGGATGGTGAAACAATCAAAACAATTCTTGCCAAGAAAATCCAACTACACAGGTGGCTTCCTTTCAGGAATTTAAGGATTATTTAATGTACACAAGTCAAAAAAGGTAATATAGCACATAGACTCAAAACTGGACGTCGCATGGTCATCTCAACAAGTACAGAAAAGATTGTTGAAAATTTCAACAGTACAGACTCTGAATAAACTAGGAAGACTTCTCAAAATAAAATATGTTATATACAAAAGACTTAACTCTGATATTACAGTAAATGTGAAAGCTCAGCTATTTCTCTGAAATCATTGGCAAGAGACAAGGAAATGCACTCTTTTTACTCTTATTCAATATAGTCTTCATATCCTGGATAAAGGAATGAAGAGAGAATAAAACAAAACAAAAAAAGATTAAAAAAGGAAAGATGTAATTTATCACAATTTTCATAAAATAGCCTCCTATACCTAAAAGACCACAGGAGGGCCAGGCAGATTGCTCAGTAAGTAACACTTCCATGTAGGCCTGACTTCAAATCCACAGAAACCTTGTAGACCAAGCTGTGATGATCAGTTTGAAAGTCTATTGCTTCTACAAGGAGATGGGAGCGGGAGACATGAAATCCCTGGAAACTGGCAGGCTGGCTATGACGGCACAATCAGAAGTGAATACCAAAATGGAATGTTGTTTTCTGACATCCATAAGCATGTTATGGCACATATAAACCTACATTCTTACATACAAATACACATCATATAAACACATAAGTAAAGATCTTAATGAGTTTAAACTTTTAGAATTAATAAACACTCAACAAAACTGAATAACATATCAATATACAAATATAATTTACCAGACAGCAAGATGGGTTAGTAGGTACAGGCACTTGCTAGCAAGCACAATGAGCTCAGATATTTACTCAGGACTTTAAAGGAGAAGGAGAAAACTGACTCCTACAAGCTGTCCTCTGACTATCACAGGTGCAGTGTGACTCACACACACACACATGCACACACAGAGCAAATAGTAGTAATATACGTTAAATAATATATATTAAAAGGTGTATCACTTTTCCAAAAGATTAATGCTGATAAAAATAAATAGGAAAGAAATATCTTTCACAATAGTTACAAAAAGTAAGATATAAAAGAATCAGTTGTCTCTTGCTAAGGGAGAAATAGATAAAAGGGGGAGTTTTGAAATGGGAGGTGGAGGGGAGGATTTTACAAGGAACTATGGAGATAAAGGGCAAGAGGAGCTCAAGAAAATTGGGGCCTTAGAAAACTTGTATCATCAAGAGAGAGATGGGGAAATGGGGACACTTTAAATGGAAAAGGCATGGAGGAAGGATAGTGGGGTTGGGGGAAGGGAGAAAGAGAAGAGATAAACAATTCTTAGCTATTGTTAAAAAAACAAGATGTACTCATACTGATCTAACAACCTAATGACAAATTCCACATACAATATCTGTACATTAATCCATGTATATGACTGAAGGCTATATGACCAAAAAAAGTGCGAGACAGGAGAAACTTTCCTTTGAGTTGTTGATCAAGGTGGTCAAAGAGACTCCCAAAATGACATGGACTATTGCCACAGTCCTTGATTTCTCCCAGAACTTGAAGTTAAGATCCTATTGCTTAAAACAGAACATATTTCAGAGATAGGATTTGGAGCAATGGAGCTTGAACTAACCTTGAAGTCACTTCCCCTGAAGGCTAGCTCTCATAGCTCTGGAAAGCAATATCCAAACAGCCAAGGGATGGCCCATCACTAACTTCATGACCAAATAGCCATATCAGTAACCAGCACAACACTGGACAATGGTGTAGTAGTGGTACTTTTATCTTGGTGCCAATCAAAGATTACCTAATTGGTCTAAGAGCCCACTTAATTGAAGGAAACTCATGTGTGGTAATCTAAACCCAGCCAAATATACATGACTGAAGAGGTAACAAATCTTAGAGAAATCTCCAAGCCTGTCACATACCTAGACTAATATAACTTCTTACTAAGTGCAAAATATATATCTCTTTTGCACCAGATAGAGACTACTACAAAGTACTGCAATTGGTCACACACATTGTCCATGAATTGCCCATGCCTAATTGGCACATCTACAATGTAACCTCTATACCCAAGGCTCACACAGAATGGAACAAAGAGAAAGAGGACACTAATGAATCTCTCAACTAATGAACTGATCTTTAACTCTCAGAAATGAAGCACCCACATGCAACAGAGATCCAGTAACAGAAAAGGTAAAAAGTGGAGAAAGAATGGAAACTAAGAATCTGAAGAATGTAGGTCCATGGACAGGACACATATTATGTTTCATTCATACAGGGCTCAGGGGCCATTGTGAAAGAGGGGGTGGAAAGATTATAAGAGTCAGTGAAGAGGTGTGTGACCATATTGAAATAGAATCCTAGAAATTCCTGAGACCCTAGTCATATGAACCTACAGTAATGATTTCAGCATGCTCAAGACTTATGGAAACTGAAGCAGAAAAAAAAAACAAACAAACAAAAAAACACCTTGGAACTGGGGAAATGGTGAGAAGACTCCAAGGTTTGCTGAAGAAATATTGGCAACTGATTACTGTTTGATGAAGATGAGATAATCTTCCTAAAGTGAATAGGTAGACTAGTAGACATCAGTGAATGAATCTGCACTGAGGAACATTTGGGAACACTAACTTGATAAAATGGATTTTAATACACATGGAAGAATGTATGTATGGATTCACGTTAGGGGAAATGAGAGGGTGCTGGTGGGGAAGGAGGTGTAAAGACGATTAAGACTGATTGAGATGTTCTGTATGAAATACACAATTCAATTTAAAAATAAAGGAATAGAAGTAACCAAGGAAACAAAACACCTTTACATTGAAAATTCAAAACACTAAAGTTAAAAATTATAGAAGCTTAAAGTGGAAACAACTCCAGTGCTCATGGTAAATAATTAAAGTCATGTTAATGGCTATATTATCAAAAGTAAGCTATAGGTTCAATGCAATTCCCATGAAAGCTGAAATGTCATTCTTTAAAGAAATGGAAAACCAATCCTAAAATTGATATGGAAGCCCAGAAAACTACGGATAGACAAAACATTTTTGAGAAAAAAATCAGCACTGGGGTTGTGAGAATATCTGAAAATACTATAGAGCTAAGTATCAAAAATAGCATGATACTGGCATAAAAACCAACATACAGATCAATAGAATACAATAGTGGTGCGAGTAATAAACTCATGTAGTCAGAGCCATCTTACTTTAAAAAAATGTGCCAAGAAGACACTTTAGAGAACAGACGGTCTCTTAACAATGTGTTCTTGAAAAACTAAATTTCCACATGGAGAAAATAAAACCTGCTTTCTATGTCATGTATTGTACAAAATCAATTCAAAGCAGATCAAAGGCCTTAATAGAGAATCAGAAAATCTGAGCATATTAGAGCAAAAATATGTAAGAAAACACATTAAGGTATCAGCAAAGCAAAGGACTTTCTGAAAATAACTCCAACAATTCTGGAAATTCTATCATGAACTGACAAGTGGAATTACATAAAATTAAATGTCTTTGCTTTGCAAATGAAGAAAATGACTAAATGAAGAGACAGCATGCAGAATAGGAAAACTGTCTTCTAGTTGTATATCTGTCAGTGAAACAATATCTAGAAGGTCTAAAGGAATTTTTAAAAATGATATTTAAAAACAATTGATCCAGTTGATAAACCGGCAAACTAAGTAAACTGAATGTTCTCAAAAATTGAAGTACAATTGTACAATAAACTGATGAAGAAATGATAGTCATTCTTAGCCAACATTGAAATGCAAATCAAAATCCAACCTAAAGCTACACTAATAATTCATTTCACCCTAGTCAGAAAAGGAATCATTTAAAAAAAAGAAAGAAAGAAACAACAGATACTGGGAAAGTTGAAACAATAAAAAGAATCTTTACAGAATTCTGGGAATAGTGGATTGCTACTATAGAAAGGGAGGCTGGCGCTCTCTCTCTCTCTCTCTCTCTCTCTCTCTCTCTATATATATATATATATATATATATATATATATACCACTTAAGGGAATGTAATTAATTAATTAATGGAATCTAAGTTAGCACATTATACACATATTTTCACATCTGTGCTTATGCAGCACTAATCACAAAAATGAAGTTGTGAAATTAGCCTATGTGAGTCCTAGATATTCTATGCATACACAAAATTACTTTCTTATGTATACCATAACAAAATAGAAATGAAAACTGGGACTAGAAGGGAACTGCAAGAGTGGTAGAAAGTGGAATATATGGGGTTGAGTGTGGTTATGTGATATTCCTGGCTAAAATTTCTTAAAGTGTTTGCTTGGGAATACCAATATATAAAAAGCAAAGGAATGCTTGATATTCAGCTTTCAATCTTAGTCTTCTTTCTGTTGGCTGTTAGAAAAATACTGATAAAAAGCAACTTGGGAATGGAAGTGTTCATTGGATCTTACACTTTCAGGTGACAGTCCATCACTGAGGGAAGCCAGGCAGAAACTCTGAGCAGGGATCTGAAGACAAGAGCTGAAGCACAGACCACAGAGGAAATTGCTTACTGCTTGCACCTCAAATCTGAGCTCAACCTGGTTTTTATACCATCCAGGACCAACTGCTGAGGAAAGGAAATGCATGAAATAGGCTTGGCACTCCCACATCAATTGGCAATTGAAAAAAGGCCTCACAGATGTGGCCACAGACCAAGCTGATGGAGGAAATACTTCAGTGGAGGCTCTCTCTCTGCAGGTGTCAAGTTGACAGTGGCCTCTCTTGTTATATTGCTATGCTATGAGTCATCCTTTGATATATGCTAATACATTTTATATATTTAGGTTCCCTGATATCAATACATACACATTTTTTACTCTTATATTTCCCCATTGTTAAGCATGTAACTGTGTTTAAACAGCATTTACTTGAATCTTTTCTTCTCAAGAACACCCAGTCAACACTTTATGTCTTCTGATTGGGTGGAAAGGATGCAGATTTAAAATGTTTGCTCTCTTGTCTGACAGCTCTGTATTCTTTTTCATTTTTTTATTTTAAAAACTGTATTTATAATTACTGTGATTTGGGGGGGATGTTGCATGCATGCCAAAATTATTTGTGAAGACCAGAGAATGTTTTGTGGACTGAGCAAACTTATGTGTGAAGATCAGAGAACGTTTTGTGGACTGAGTTTTGTCTACCTTTGTAAGCATTCTGGGACTTGATCTAATGTTGTCAAGATTGTACAGCAGGAGCTCTGCCTATTGAGCCATTCTACCAGTCCTGACAACTTTTCTGATCTTTTCTTCTCTTGGTATCTTCATTTATGCTTCATTGATCTGATTTTTATTGAGTTTTATACAATTCATACAACAATTCTTAATCAAATTTAGACACCACCATCTATCTCCCCCCAATCCCCACTGGACCCCATGTATTCGTCCTAGATGTTAAGTCCTATCCAGTCAAGCATTAGTTGCCCAGATCTCCCTTAGTGAAAATTCATCCACTGGTGTTTAGAAAGGTTATCTAGAGATCATAAGTAAAGACACTCTCCCTCTCCCCGTATTACTCAGTCTTCAATAGTTCTCAGTCTAGGTCTGGCTTACCACCAATTTCTATTGCTCCACTCTGAGCTCTTGTCTAATTTGAGTTGTTGTGGGTCCTGTGCTCAATACCATAATTGCCACAATTTCACATGTGCAAGCTTCTAGTAGCCTGATAAACTCTGCTTCCTTAAGTTCATGAACCAGCTCTAGCTCTTAGAATTTTTCTGCCCTCTCTTTCTTAATGATCTCTGAGCCATAGGTGAGTGAGGTTCAGTTACAGGTTTGTTTCTGTTATTTCTTTGAGATGTTTTGATCATTTTCTAGTTTCATTTTCATTTATGTTTCTTTGTAATTATAACAATGCTTACATGTAAAATTATATAACTCAAAACAAAATAAAATCATGCATCACAAATAGAAATATAAAATCACACTCTGTGGAATATGAGTAGATATTAAATAGCAAAAGCTAAATCTAATTTTATCGTGTGATTCTTCAGTAGATTCAAAGTTCTACTAGCATGAGACCATATCTTTACGATATACAAATGTTTCAGCCATCTACATACATGTAAGCAGTCATTCCTTCGGGGGTGAACTGTTGCTTTTATTTATTTATCTTGTGTCATTCTCTCATCATTATAATCATCTTCATTTTAAAATAGTTACTTTTAAAATGAGATTGTCTCCATCCACACTGTGTAGTTCCTATACCCTAGAATACTGTTTCTTTCCCCTTGCAATGTGTATTTAACATGAATTTAATAAATAAGAAACTTTAAATTCTTTCAGGGCATTTTAGATCACTTTAGAAAAAGAGATGACAGATAAACCATGATTTATACTGTTGAGTTCCGTGGGACTTGAACCCCCGTCACTTCAACCCGACGCCTTGCCCTGGGACTTGAACCCAATGGCACCAGGGCTTCGGGACTCGAACCCTCAATGGCCGCCTGCTCCGGGACTCGAGCCCAAAGGCAGGGCCAAGAAGACCAACGCCAGATGCAAAAGCAAGAGGTTTTTATTAAAGCACTTGTACAAGCGGGCGCCCTGCTTCGGGATACAGAAGCGCGCCTGCTTACAGTGGCCTGTCTACTTTTAAAGCTAAAAACCGCAGGCGGAGAATTCCAGAGCCATTGTTACTTTCTGAGAACTTACAGTTTCGGGGGAAACAAAGCAAAGCGGGTGGGGTGGTAACAGTTTACAGGTTACAGCAATAGGTTACAGGATAATCCAGGTGATCTTATCACAAGATTTCTCAAGTGTGCTCTTATACATTCTATGGTTTTAGAAGTTTCCCATTGTCTTAGGCAGTTTCATGTCTCAAGCAGTTTCACTTCCTTAAGGGGGCACACAGTACATTTCCACAGTATTTTAAGTATTTTAAACTCCATTTTATTTTTCAATACCCAAAACAGAATTTTTATAGATGCTTGAGTCATCTGTTCTTACAGAGAAATACTTTCTTTTGGTGTTTTTGTTCTCAGCTTTCCCTTCTGTGGTTTTACATGTGTCCTTGGTTTTCTCTTCTCAATGCATTAACAAAAATTTTACTGAGATTTTCAATTTTCATACACTATAATTTGATTGCATTTAGGTCCCCGTAATCCATATATATATATATATATATATATATATATATATATATATATATATGAAACTTTTGGAGTCTAATGTCCTAGACTGTGGATCCATCCACTGGACATCCTGGTCAACCTACCAATAAGAGTGCTTTAATGAGACTGTCTCTGCCCTCCCAGTAGCCATCTGTTGACACAATTTCCTAAGGTAAGTTTGTAACTTCTTACCTACTTCCCTTTGTCTATGCTTTTTTTTTTTTTTCTTCTGGTTTGAGCTTGCATAGAACTTGTGCACATTGCCACCATCGCTGGGAGTTCATATGATTAACTGATCAGCTATCTTGAAAACCGTTTCCTTGTAGTCATTCACCTTCTCATTCTTAGACTCTTTCTGCCCCCTCTTGTATTCCTGAGCCTTTGGAGGCAGATGCTTGACATAGGTGTTCAATTCAGGGATAAGCATTCGACAGACTCTTGTTCTCTGGACACTGGGCAATTGTGGGCTTCTGTGTTAATCACTGTCTGTTGCATAAAGAACTATTGCTAATGAGAATTGTGAGATTCATTAATCTATGAGTATAACAAAAATTCATTAAGGATCAGTTTAATACAATAACTAGTATAAAATTATTATTAAATTCTCCAGGATGTCATGTGCTCTGTTTAGCCTCAGGTATGGGCCCTGCCCTACAAAGTGCACCTTGAATCCAAACCAAAGAGAGGTTGGTTGCTATTATAATATTCGTGCCATTATTGCACAGGTGGGCACATTTTACCAGGCAAGTTGTTATTCTAGTTCACAGGATGCACAGCTGGCTAAGGGAATTGATTTCTTTTTTTTAATTTTTTTCCTGTAGCATGCATAGAAACTTCCAGCACTGAGAGCTATCCAGTGAAGACAAGGCTCTGAAGTTAGTGTCAGCTTGATTTCTCCTTTTTGCTCCATAGCTCATATATGTAGTGTCTTCAGTAATAGGGTCTTCTATCCATACAAACACAAATTTTAGCTTTCACTTTCTTATTTTCCCTCTATTAAGCATAATGATTATTATGATGTTTTATTTGAATTATTATTCTCTCTCTCCTCCAGGAGGGAAAGGTACCAAGCATAAGATGCTTGGATGCAAGGCTTCTCTTAAGACAGTGCTAAGACGGGGTTTAATATGAATTGTCCTGTTTATTGAAATTTTAAATTATCAATGTGGCATGCTTCTTCATTAGCAAAATTAATAGTGCCAAGTTTGTGCCTTCATTCTCACCCAATATATAGGATATTTAATACTAATGGCTTCTTTTTCAAATGTAAATGCACATCTATTGTCACTTATATGTCAGTTTACCTTTTCTAAATTTGTTAAAGTATAGTTAATGCACAAGGTTAGTTTATAGACTGAGCATTCTGTGTATATCATTAATTCTTTGTGAGGAGAGTGAAGGTGCATTGTAATTGTAATGTAACTGAATTTGTATTATCATAGTTCTTCATCATCTCCCAGGGCACTTCTGTTTGTTTTTAAAAAATATTTATTAGAATTCTGTGTGTCCATGATGTGGTATGTGTACGTGAAGCACATCCCACAGTGTGTCTGTGCATGTGATAGTCAGAAGATACATTTGTGATTTTAGTTCTGTTCTTCTAGCTTTATGGGAGTGTTCAAAGTCAAACTCGAGTTGTCAGTTCTGCTCAGCAAGCACTTTACAGGCTGAGTCGAAATGCCAGCCTAATTTGGAATGATTCTGTCATAATTTTATACTTCTTAGAAATATTAATTTTAAAGAACAGCTTTTCCTTTAAATTTATATCTTAAATTATTTTTTAATTCTTTTAACATTGTCTTCTCAATCACAACGAAACTGATATATATATATATATCTTGAATACCCACTTATTGTAGAGTCCTGTCTTCGTTCATCAGCCGAGTCCTGATCGGCGGAGGGCTGCAGATTGAATGACGCACACATAAGACAGAGAGAGAGACACACACACACACTAGGTAGGAGGAAAGGAGAACGACTGACTTTATTGAGAGGCATCAAGCCTTATATACCCTGAGGGCGGGGCTTTACAGGAGGTTAAAAGTTCAGGTTCTCAGGAGACGTCTAGCCACATGACACACACCTGATGTAAACTGAGGAAGTCTGTAAAGGTCATGTTGTTTACTTCGGAACTGCAACTGACAACATGCCACTAGCGTAGAGATCAAGTTGTTTACTTGAGCTTTGTCTGAGAGCCTATAGCACTAAGAGAGAAGGGCATGCAGGGGGCCAGACCCTACAACTTATTTAAATTCTTTCTTACCTTTTGACCTTATTTTGTAAGGTAAGTTCTAACCTTACTGGACTAAGAATTTCACTTTGTGTTCCATGCTGTTGTGGATGGTAACAATCTCTCACCTTCCCCAATACCAATGATTATAGGCATGTCTCAATATACCTAATTTTCTAAAGACAATTGTTTCTTCTATTTGAACTTTTTATTTTGTTTTAAATATTTCATTATTATTGACATACTTTTAAAATCATTTATTTGAAGCATAAATGTCTACTATCTTCAGTAGTCCAACTGTGATTTTCCTTTTCAAAACACTTGTGATTACTACTTTTAGTAATTAATTTTTCAAGATTTATTTTTATGTATGTGAATGTATGTATGCATGTCTTTATGAACATATGCCACATGCTTTCAAATACCTGCTGAGGTCAGAAGAGACTCTCAGATCCCCCATAGCTGGAGTCAAAGGCATTCATGAGTCAGCTGACATGGTTGTTCGGAACAGAACTCAGGCCCCCTGGAAGAACAAGCATCACCTAACTTCTGTGCCACCTCTGCAGCCCCCATCTCTTCATCAATGTTATGATTTTAATTATAATATCTTTCTCTTGGGAGCTGTTTCTTTATTTTGAATTCAGCCCTTGCTCCAGAAGTACAGGGGTGTGTTTTAATGACATTTTGTGTTTTCGTCTTCAGATCTATCCAGCACGTTGATGTTAATTTCTTAGACTCATGTCCTGCAGTGTATGTTGTTTAGGACCATCAATGTACGTAAGTGTTCACTCAAGTTTCTAATGTCTCAAGAGATATACTTACTTTTTCCACAAACTCCTAACAAAAATAAGCATTATTTTCAAATTCTTGGACTATTAGTAGGAAATTATTTATTAATAATATTTATAGTCCTTAAGAATTGTCTGGGCTTCACCTTCAAGTCTCACAGTCCCAAGGCTTGTCTATGTTCCTTTCACAATCAGAAATATATGATGCTAGGAGCATCACTGTGTTCAGTGACTTCACTGCCACTGCAAGCCCGGTGCTGTCTAGGAATTTGTTTGCAATTTTAGAACATTTCATTTCCCACCTGTGGATTCTTTCTGGCTTCTATGATTTCATCTTTGTGCTTAGTTCATATACTGTTCAATTAGAAAAATGAAGCCCATGCCAGGCTGTTTTATAAGAAGAAAAATAAAAGTGCTGTAAATTTCTGAAAACTTGGTTCTGTGTTTGTACCAGTTTTGAAATTTACTGTGATACATAGCTGGAAGCATGTTTCTTGACACACTAGGACCCCATCCTTCGTAGCATGGTGTTCAAATCTCATCCCCAATTTTTGAACATTTGTATGTATTTTACTTCCCCAGAATGAGACTTAATCAAACTGTGTGTGTGTATGTATGTGTGTGTTTATGTGTGTGTGTGTGTGTGTGTGTGTGTGTGTACGCATGCACTGTATATGGTTATACATATACAGATATGGATATATATCTAAATCTTGAGGGTAACAGGTGGTCAGCAGTCCTTTATGATTATCTCAGTGAACATGTAACTTGGGTTTTTTTCATCCAGGTTATCTGGCAAGCAAGTTCCTGAGATTATCCTGTGTCACCACCATCTTCACATCCTAAAATGATGAATTATGCATCATAAGTTCACATCTGCCTTTTTACATGATTACCGTGGATTTAAATTCAGGTACTCATATTTGTGCAGGGAGAGGTTTTACCAACTGAACCATCTCCCCAGCCCCATGTTCATCAGTTTTAAAGGATGTTACAGACAAATATTGTTCATACTTTTGAAGTTTCAAACTATATCCACTTATACTCCAGTTAGTCTGTTTCCTTTCCCTGAAATAGGGAACAGACAGAAGTATTTCTTCTCTTTCTCTTTCTTAAACAAGTATCATTTGTCTTTCATACAAGAGAGAACATGGGGCTCAGTGGAAAAGAAGGCTTGTTGTACAAGCATATGATTCTCAGTTCATATCCTCAGTATATACATAGAATGCCAAGCATACTGGCGTGAGCCTGTGACATCAGAGAGAACTTTGAGGATCATCAGTGTAGTCCTACAGTGTGATGGTCCAGGTTAATGGGAGACCCTGTCAAAAAGAAATAAGGTAGTGGGTGAAAGAGGAGGAAAATGAAAGTGACTTCTGACCTCACAAGTACCAACACTGGCTAGTACACTCAGACCCACACACATGTACATGTATAACATGGACAGTGTGACTCAAATTGGAGGATAAGGCTTACCATTTGCAGAAGGGAAAATTTTCCAGTTGGTTCTAATCAGATAGTTTGTACTTTCTTTTATCATTTATATAACAGATCTATGGGACTGGCTTGTTTCATAAGGCCAGAGATTAGCTAATAATTATCCCATATTGTTTATGTGAAATTTAAATATTTCATTTTTACATGTTAATAACATGTCTTTCAATAAAATAATTCACTTTATCTAGCATATAATGCTTATAAAACTGATCTAGAGACTATGTGCAAGAGAATGACCTCCTTAGACTTCCTGATCCGTTTAATTTCTGGAATATTAGGCCAATTTGTGACTCATTCTAATGTAGGAGTGGATATATATTTGATAGAAACAACTTAAGGTTGTCTCTATTTCATATTAACTTATGGAAAATATTTTGAACTTCATTCAGGTCAGGTTACTGGCAGCTGTCCCAGGAACCATTGTGGCCAGGAATGCAATCCACCAGTGGTTTCCAGGAAGGAGAAAATGACCTGCTCAAGTCTTATTTTTTGTAGAAAATATTTAAGAATTGAGTTTTGAGGATAACAAGAGCTCAAGCTCTGCTTTCGACCTTTATCTCTAGATCATATTTTTAGTGTTTCCTTGATCTTTTCTATAAAATTCCAAGTTCATTTTGGCTTCAGGGCAGTTTATTTTTTTCTTCTTTTCTTTCTTCTATCCATGTACTTAAAGATGATAAATCGATGTTTACACTGAGTCCTGACTGTCAGGGAGCCAAACCTATGTTGAATCCTGTGGAATTCTGAGGACATTATTCTAGACAATAATCTTACTTATGGAAAGTTACCACTACTTTTGTTTCAAACTTTCTATGTGATTTAATCATCTTATATAAATGCATGATATTACCTACTCATCTGGTTTTCATGGGGTAAGTATCTTCTGTATTTTATTCTTTGGAATAAGGATCACCGTCTTTGAAGCCATTTCTCTCTTTCAGATGCCGTGACAGATTTGTTCTCTAGAGACAGCATATGAATTGTTTCAGGCTCTTGAATAAACCTTCTTTATTTACCTAACAATGGAAACCAATGAACAAAATAGACCCATAATTTGCTCTGGTTTTAAAGAAGATTTTATGAAATCTCAAATCTCCCACTGGATCCTCAAACATTTTCTTCACTTGTGGTTAAAGTTTTAATCTAGTTATTCTATCATCATATGTATTATAAAGCAGGTGAGTTTGGCTGTCTAGTGAACACTCTTTTAATTTCTAAAGCTGGCATGGCTGTAATGGATGCTTTTTTACATAATAAAGGAAGTGATATCCATGTCATTCAGAAGAATCTTCATTGCATAACAAGTCTGGACGAGCTAATAAAAGAAACCTTTTGCAAAAAAGTATATTGTAGTTTTAGAAAATATGCTCTATTTTGACAAAATTTTCACATTTTGCACATGTGGAGGTCATGCTCATTTACCAATAAACACACAGATTATAGTTCACTGTAGCTGGTAAGAACCACAGAATGACCACACCCTGTTTTTTGAGAAGAATCTTGTTTAATTCATACTTTTCTAGTGAATCTTTCCTATGAATCTGTTATCCACAGCAATATCAAGATTAGTGACTATATTTACTGTATTGTTATGAATGTACCTGGTTAGCTGCTGTTTTAGGCTCTATGTTTTTTCAGAGAATATTTGAGGACAGAGAAAAAAGTGGGAAATAAACCTTTACAGTTTGGGATTTTTCTTGTCATAAGGGATAAACCCATCACATTTAATATTGGACATGAGATTTCAGTTATTTATATGCCAGGGACAAGTCATCTCATCATCGATATTATGCATACAGCTGAATCATAGAAAACAGAGTTAATAAATATTTGATTGTTTCTCAGTTTTGCAACTGTGCTAGTTTCTGCCTTTCTCTTTTTCATAGCAATGTCACGGGCAGGGTAAATATCAGTGGTCTCTCCTTGTTTCCTTAAGGAATATTTGCTGAGCTATTTGTGAGCTACATATTGCTTCACAAACGTGAAAACAAAAATGAATAATTAGGAAGTTGAGCCCACCACTAGAAAAATACCACGACCAGTTCTGCAATCAAGACTCTTAGTAAGATAAATCTTTATACAATAAAAATGAAACCTTTTTACAGCTAACTTAAGTCCTAATCCATTTTGCCTTGTGTTAGGGCTGTTATACCATTAACCATGTTAACACTCAAATACAGTAAGTTTGGTGAGTTCTAGGTAGGATACCATTACTGTGCTAAAACACTCTGCAAAAGTCAGCATAGAGAGGAAAGGGTTAAATGATTTCTTACTCTTCCAAATGACAGTCCATTATAGAGGGAAATCAGAGCAATCACTAGGGGCAGGAACCTTGAAGCAAGAGTTGAAGCCTGTGTAGGAACGATGCTTATTATTATCTCTCCCTTGGCCTATGCTCAGCAATCTTTCTTCTAGAACCCAAACCACCTGCTCGGGGTGGCATAACCCACAGTGGACTGAGCTCTCTCACATCAATGAACAATAAAAAAATGATAATACCTCATAGATATACTTACAGACAAGTTTGAGAGAGACAACTTCCAAATTGTGGTTCCCTTTATTCATGTGGGCTGATAGCTGATATCCAGCAGAGCGGCATTACAATAGTTGGTATTTGGAAATTTGGGATGCTTTGTATAAAACAGAACTAGACTTACTACCATACAAGTTTGTGAATACAATAGGTTTAGAAAATTCTGTTGCAGACTCTTGAGATTGTTCAGCTATATGTTCTACTTTTGGAACCACATTCATATATTCAGTAGAAATCATAGATTTAGTAAACCTCTACCAGGTTGGAAATGATCAAATTATTCCATGGAAAGGAACAGCAACACACTGCTTTGATATTCTTCTTTTTTATGTATTTTAATTTTTAAAAAATTTTATCTGTGTGAATGTATTGCAGGTGGTAGATGCACAGGGTGGTAGATGCACTCCTGTCATGAAAGCCTGATGAGGTCAGAAGAGGGTGTCGCATTTCCTGGTTCTCAGTCACCATGTGGGTACTGGGAATTGAACCCAGGTCTTCTGCAAGAACAGGCAGTGTTCTTAAGTGATAAGCCATCTCTCCAGTACTGAGTTGGTCTTCATTAAGGGAATGAAGCTATATAGGCAGATGAGAATCCAGTGTATAAACTCACACTTTGAGTGTCCATCACTGAGGATACAAAATTGACTCAGCAGACCTTAGCATATATGACAGAATGCATAAGTTCTGGTGGGAAGCCTATGGGGGTGCAGGTAAGGGAGGGAGTGGAAAATGATTAAGATGGTATGAAATGCACAAAAATTCAATAAGGTATACATTAAAAATGTAGAGGACTCTACTACATATAATGCAAATTCACTGTGTGTTCTGAGTGAAAAAGACCTTACAAAACATTACTCCCTGGAAGCTAATGTCTATGAATGTATCATGAACTTGTTTCCATACTGTTTTCTTTAATATGTTTCATTAGCATCAAATTATGTGATCAAATTTTCCTTAAATGGTTTCAAAGGCATCAGTTTTGAGAAACATAGAATAACAAACCAGCTCTCCCTTTGTTACATTTATTGGTTTATTCTTTATTTCATTTGTAACAATTCAATCTGAGTAGAAATAAAAGGAATAAAACCACACTTATATGCCTAAATTTTCCTTTGCATATAGCACAGAAGCAAGGCTTTTTCATAAATTCACCTTGAATAGTTTTAAACATTTCTGTTGTTTAGGAAACTGTACTGTTTCACTGCATGAAAGCCTTTCCTTGTCACAATGAAGAGATGTTGATTTTTATGCTGTTATCTATCTTGCTTTTAATTTGACATCATCATACCTTCTGAGAGTTCAAAAAATATTTTTGAAGTTAAATAACTGAGTGATTAAGTTATTTAATTATTAAGTTATTAAACACATCTGATTAAGAGACTGGAGCAACTATAAAATGACAGGTTTATTCACTTTTACGTACTTTTAATCCTGTCTTGGACAAGTCAACAACAGAAAGAAGAAGAGACTTCATCATAGATTCTTTGGAGGGGCTCCAAATTTTCTCACTGATAATGTAGACTCTAAAGCATGGTCTTCTAACCTATTGAATACAGTGAGGAAGTTGTCATCAATGGACAGGGAGCATTGTATTTTATCTCCATGCCATTCATTTTAACCAGGAAGATGAAAGTAGCCTCTTTAGAAACAAACATTAAATTAGTGGATAACACCACTTTTCTGAAGGGCAAATATTCTCCCTCATTATCATAGCCAAAGAATGAGATCAGTGAATATTCCTGTATACATGTTTTTAGGTAAGTAAAATATGAATACTGTATTTACAATGTTACTGTTTTTATAAGTTAGATGATTTTATGTTAGAAAATTTTATTTTATTCTGATATTTTCTATTATAATTATTGCCTTAAGATAAAATAATATAATAAAGTATGGTAATGAACAGCACCATGTTTGATGAGCTGAACGTCACATAAACTGAGAAAAAGAAAGAAAAAGAACATGAAGAATTGTGGAAAAAATTGGAGGATCTGGAGTTCAAGAGAGGTCATTGACATTATGAGATAATTCCAACCTAACAAAAACCTGACAGCAACATTACTAACCTGTGGAGTCTCACATTTATGTAGTAGAATATGGAACAATAGTTTTCTGTATTGTGCAGCTTTACAATAGATTTCACATTTGTTTCATTATTATAACAGCACTGTGTATAGCTAGCTGTCTTTAAGTAAAGAAAATAAATAAATAAATAAATAAATAAATAAGGACTTTCGTCCAAAGTGTGGACAGTAGGTGGACTTCTCAGAACTTTGCAAACATATTCACTGTTCTAATTCTCTTAAAAAGTGGTCTTCAGAGACATGTTGACGAATTTACTATGTTAAATCCCATTATTATTTCATTATGATACAATTTTCAAATGTCAACAATCTTAAATGTAGCTCGTCTTTCTGCTAAGCTGTTTGTAGAGTCCTGATCGGCGGAGGCCTGCAGATTGAATGATGCACATAAGACAGAGAGAGAGAGACACACTAGGTAGGAGGAAAGGAGAATGACTGACTTTATTAAGAGGCATCAAGCCTTATATACCCTGAGGGCGGGGCTTTACAGGAGGTTAAAAGTTCACGTTCTCAGGAGACATCTAGCCACATGACACACACCTGATGTAAACTGAGGAAGTCTGTAAAGGTCAAGTTGTTTACTTCGGAACTGCAACTGACAACATCCTGCTAGCTCTTGGCCCAGAGCCTAGCACTAAGAGAGAAGGGCTGCAGGGGGTCCAGACCCTACACTGTTAAATGTATTTATAGCAAAGGAAGAATAAAAGACTTTATGAAGAAAGGCTGCTAGCCCTGCCCATTATTCCAGTGCAAATCTGGAAGATGGAAGACAATGTTATTCTTGAGAATTTATAGGAATGTGTTTCTCACTACTGCAATGAGCGGTGGTATAATCGACTAAGAGTTTAGGTTTCTTCCAAATAAGTCTGTTGAACTTTCACAGCCCAATTAGGTTTGACTCAGTGTCCTCAGGTGCTGTCCTTACCAATGGTCAACCTAAGGCAGTGGCTCCCAGTTTCTTATCTTACAACTGTGAATATTAAATCACAGATGTTTGTAAGAGTGGGGAGTGGGAAAGCAAACTGCACTGAGGAGAAATAAATAAAAGTAATAAATTAAGTATATGTGAAAGAGTGTCCCAAGATATAAATGTTTATTTAGTGAGGAAAGACAAAACTCTGAGCACTAAGGAGAGATGATCCAGCAGGTTGCAAAATGTAGTTTAGGATTTCCAGAATTCTTTGTGGAATGATGGCTAATATTGGTTAATCTTATTGGGCGGCCAATTAGAGAACTCAATATCAGTGTCTTAAGGATTTCTTTCTGTGAGGCTCAGTGGCATGCAGGCCTGCCCTCCTCTTTAGGTCTGAAACAATAAAGAAAATGAAGTATGATTTCTCCAAATTACATTTGGGGACACCAGAGTTTATTTGGGCTTACTTACAGAGAAGTTGTGTGCGTGAGAGAGAGAGAGAGAGAGAGAGAGAGAGTTGGGGAGGGGGGTTCCTTTACTGAAGTCATGCAGTGAATTATACATTTCTGCGAGGCCCTAGTGATCCATGCTCAGATTCTCAATTCTCAGATTCTCCCAGCTTCCTCCTCTCACATCTTTGTCCCTCCCCACCCACACAACTCAGGTCACTGATTGGTTTAGAGGGGTAGCTGACACTGTTGGGTTCTTCCTTTGTCAGTCAAGTTGTTTATGCTGTGGTTGAGTGGATGTAGTCCATTCTGGGGGGAAGACCGATTTACTCAACACTCTACCCTTTCCTTCTGCTCTTACACACTTTCTGCCATTGTCTTTCTCAAGAATCCCTGAGTCTTAGAACGGTGTGACAGCTGTAGGGCTATGTTCTTTCCATTGCAGCATAGATTATCATTAGTTTCAGCGATACTCATTCTATTATGAAAATACAACAGCAACAATGCCAATAAAGTAAGTAACAGTTACACAAATACTGACTGCTATAATATCTAGTCTATGGGCATAAACACAGATATTTGGATGGTACCTAAGTAGGAGAATCGCATTCATCTTACAAAACAATTGCAGTGGTTTCTCCACTGGGGCCTATAATTCCCTTCACCACTGGGGGTCGAACTTTCTCACAGTACCAGATGCATGTTAGAAATTTGCTGGTTGTACATATACAAGACTAGCCACTTTTGCACCAGCAGGAACATCTTGCTTGGTATCTGATAGTGTTACATGCAGGATCCATCATTAAGCAGAACTTTTTGGGACCATTCCCCCCTACCAATTTGCATAGCACTTTCAGCCACTATGAAGGCTAGCCATCCATTGACAGGGGTTGCGGGGATTCCAGCTGGGCCCCAGGTGGATTGTATTTGCTATGCTCTCATCATGTCATGTCTTCAGCAATAGGGTCTTACCATGTTTCCAGTGTAGAATCAACACTAGTGGCAATGGCCTTTCTTGTGGAGGGAGACTTAAAGGCTTCCCTGCCCAACAACTCACAGGGGCATCCCACACCTGGTACTGAAATTTTTGGTAAACAATTGTATAAAATCTTTTAAATACTTTGATTCTATAGACTCAGGATTTTCTAGACGTTTTCTCAACTCTTATGGTAAATATCACTTGAACCTTACCTGACCATAAACCTTCCAAGAATTTTATAGCTATACACAGCCCTTGTATCCTGTGTAAATTTATGTTCTATCCTTGTTTCTTCAGATGTACTTGATGTCTTTCAAATGGGTTTCACATCTGTATAACACTCAGAAGTTAACATTATATAGTAAACCAAAAATAAACAAGGTCTAACAGAGTATGGAAAGCCTTTATCCATTTGTATCAATTATTTTCTCAAGAGATCCATGTTGGTACAATGGCAGGGAAAAGAGGCATTAATTTAGTCAGTTCTTTACTATCTTTAGTTATCTTCTTGAATCATCCCAGAATTTACTTGGAGCTTCCACACATTTTGTTATCCTTGATAAACTCATTGGTAATTCTCAAACTGCCTGGCCCTGCACAGGGTCAAGAAGAATTAGGTCCCACTTGCTCCTGTTGCACCTGTTGCTTCCAGGAGCCACGTAGGTCCTGGGTCTGACTTCTTGCTCTAGTCACATCTATTGTCTCTACATTGATCACACCTGGCCTCTGGGAGAGGCCCTGTCTGGGCAAAGTGTACCCATCCCTTAAATGACAATACACAGAAAAGAAATGTACCCTGTACATTTATTATTATCCAGTTATTATCCACCCCTCAGATAGTTTTTATTTTTATACAATAAATCTTTTAAGAACTGTTCCTCGGGTTTTAAAGCCCCCCAGAGGTACTTTAGCACAGAATTTGGCTCTTGTCATTTTTTTTTTCTTTAGGAATTGGGGCTTGACACAAGTCTTACCACATTTATATTTGAGTAACCCAAGCAGACCTCTTTCTCTGTTTGTCTCCTTTATACATATTGTTAAGTTGTTTTATTTTTCTACAGACATACTTTACATGCTGGTCTAAGTCACATAAATCTGTCAAAGCCTTTCCTCCCTTATAAAGGTCCTGTCCCACTAAGGGACTTAGCACAGACACTAAACCTCAATACCAATTTTGAGTTCCTTGCTCAATCAAGTTCTTCATTAAATCTTTATTGAACACAGTACCACCTGTTCCAGTGAACAGGGCACCATACATTGCTTTCCTCATACCTAATTCTCTCAATACTGCCTACCTCTTTTATTGTCCTTTTTTAAATTTTCAGTAAGAAAGTAACCTGTAGATTTCACCATGGTCACGTTTCCTTTATTGCTTACCATTACTTAGCTCCTGCCTGCCTCAGTAGAGAGGGAACTGACTAATGAAACTGGAGCATTTCTGATTGAGCGACCTCATAAAAGTAGAGAAAGAAAGCTGACTTCTCCCTTCTACTATGTGAGAACAACTAGATGGAACATTCTATCAACTGAAGAGCAATTTACCAGATACCAGATCTGCTGGTATTCCTAGCCTATGGAAATATGTAAGCAATAGCCGACCTTTGAAATCCACCCACTTTATGGTATCTTGTAATAATTCAAATGGACTGTGTCAACTGGCCTGAAAACCGTCATTGTTTTTGAAGTGAACCAATCAGGTGAAATAAACATGAGCCTTTAGTGTTGAGCCAAGGAGAGCATAATAGATTTTACAGGCATTTTGCTGCTGTTGTTGCTGTCCTAAGATAGCTTTTGAAAAATGAAGAATATTCCTTATGTCCAATACTGTTTGAAAAGAGATAATAAACAAGAGATGAAATTTTACACATATTTTGTATATACATATTGACCAAAGCAAATATAATATCACTGAACTTAAGATTTATTTACAATCATTGTAAATATGTAAATATGATTCTATTGCAGAAATTAATTTCTTTTGTGTACTAAGAACTTTAAATATGAAAATACTGTAAGATTTCAAATTTTTTACCCACAACTTTTTAAATAGGAGGTATTTTTCAAGATTTATTAGCTTTTGTGATTAAAAGAAAATCATTAGGAATTTAGAAAGTAATGGGAAAATAAAACATTGAGTATTAATGAAAAAAATAATGTTTACAATATGTTCTCCATAAGTTTATAGAATACATAATTTTTTTAAATTAATGAAATCAACTCAATATCATCTTAGAGTTCAATTTTTTAGGTCAAAGAAAAAATATATAGAGAGAAACATTCAGTTTCCAATTTTATCTATCTTGGAGTGGTGGAGTTGAAGTATAATTTTCATTTCTGTTCATAAACAAATGAATTTTTGTTTTGTGGTGGATGCTTTGGTAGGAATGAATTCACCTTCTAAGGTATATGTTAAGTTCATAATGTTCTTATAAAACAAAGTATAGTAACGGATGTGTAAGTTTTCAATGTGGTATTTTTACAGGAATGAAGAATTGATCCTCCTACTGTTTGGTGAATAAACTGAAGACTTCACCAGGTATTCATCCACTTCCCAGACAGACAAGACATTTCTATATCATGAGAGTGGAAAAATACACACACATGTAATTGATTTTAATTACATGGACTAAAATTATTTTAAATATCAAATATTTCTGGAAATTCAATCTATAAGGTTATTCTTCCAAACAAAATTTATAAAACTAAGGCACACAATCTTTGTCTGTCTCTCTGGCTGTCTGTCTGTCTACCAGTACCTTCTTCTCCTCACCGAAAATCTAATATAATTTTTTATATTATTCTGTAACATGAATTTATAAGGAAAACTTCTAAGGAATTTCCATGAAGTTTACTGAGAGTACCCTCCTCCTTTACTGTATTAATCTCTATATTGACTTAGCGTTTTTAAGAGGATCCAAAAAGCACACAATCTGTGGGGGATGTATTTGCCTTAATCCTCCTACTTTAATCCCCACAAATGCTATTTTCTTGGGTACTTATATCTGGTTTCAAATGTTATTGATTTTTTTCTGCTTTTTCTTTTGGGTTTAAAAACATAATTTATTTTTGGAATTTGGTATTTCTGATTTAACCCTTTCCTGAGATAGAGGACAAAGCACTGGCAGAAGAAATACTTCTTCATGCACAAAATGTAATTTTCAACATTTATAAAGATGAATTCATTTTACTGTCTTACTGAAGTGACATTTAAAAAATCTCTTCAGTAATTACGTACTTGACATACTAAGATGTATCCCAATATTGATAATACTTCTACTGAAATGAATTAAGAATTCATGACATTGATTCAAACTTTGGACAAAATTATGCACTTGATTATAAAATGATCCAATATTCCTATAACAAAGACATTTTCAAGCCATATTTTGTATCCACTTAAGTACAAGAAAATAGAACTTTTAAAAAATAGTTATATTAAAATGAGATCTCACAGGTACGAGGCCACAAAAAAAGGTGCTTAAATATTTTATGTTTTGTATTTAAGCTTGTATAGAATGAAATCATTCCCTGGTCTTAGTTTTCCCTTCAAAGCATAAGGGACTCTAACTATTCCATTGAGTTCTTACTATATGACTCATTTAAATCAAGAGAATGTATTCTGAGGTGCAAGAATAATTCAACTATATTTTTACTTGGGTCATTTGCAAATTACAAATAAATCTCAAACAGTTAAAAGGCAAGAAAATAATCAGATGAACATTAAAAGAACAAAACCTTTCATAAATGTCCCTTTCATAAGTGTACATTGAGTTTAAAAATTCAGGACCTACTGGAGGGAGGCAGACTTTAAACAGGGATGTGAATAGGACCTTGGAAATAAGCAGTGCAACAACAGAGTGAGGGTTCATTAAATGAAATGCATAGTTTAAAGGGGAATGGATATTTGTGGGGAAAATCTCCTACTCTAGAAACCAACCACAAAATAAGAAACTTAAGAGGGAGATAAGCTGCACATTAATAACACTTAACCTAATAGCCATGGGTTACTAAACAAAATTCGTAGTGCTAGATGCGAGATGCCTCCCTGTTGAATTTTGGGCCAGAGATGTTTCAGAGGCTCACAAAATATTACATGGTCTTGGTATTTCTCCTGACTGCCCACCAGAACTATTTAACAATATCCTGTCCTTGAAGACATCACAAACCTTGGTTGCAAGCTAAAAATAAATCAATCTGAAATTGAGCTGGAAACATATGTTTTGCAGGCCAGCTTTCAGAATTCAAGAAGCTATTATGAGGGTTGCTGGGGTTGAGAAGGAAATAGATGACATTACCCAAGTGAGAACTCAGTGAATGTGATAGCAAACTCTTGGGCCCAATGAGCCCACTGGTACAATAGTGGTTAGACTTTCAAGATGTAAACAAGAGGTCTGTCCATTGTTTTAAGCCTACACTGGAAATATTAAGGAATTCATGTTTGGCTAGGAAAGTCATAGACCATGGTTGTGGGGAGCTTAGTAAATTGACACAGCTCAAATGTTCCTCTTAAATATGTATGTATTTATAACCATAGACCAATGCTACTCTTGGTCTTAATTAGTTTAATAAGTTTCTCTTTGCAATGAATGGCGATGAATGCAGAGATGAATGGTTGCTCAAGGTGCTCAAAATAAGTGGTGGCTGAGTGGTCAGTCCTAAAGAGGAGCTCTAAAGACCTTGTTCTAGTTAGATTCATTCTTGCTATGATAAAAACACTGATCTCAAACAACACACAGAGGAAAAGGTTGATTTGATTTACAAGCACAGTACATCATCAAGGAAGCCACGGAAGGATAGCTGCATACTGGCTTGCTCTACTGGCCCAATCTCAACATGCTTTCTTATATAATACATGACCACTTGCCAAAGGGTGTTTCTCCTCACAGTGGGTTGAGCCTTCCCACATCACACTCATCAATCAAGACAATGTTCCTTAGGCATGGCCACAGGTCACTCCAATGGAACCAATTTCCCAGTTGAGGCTTCCTCAACTGAGGTGTCTCAAGTTGACAACTTAAGTTATCCAGCACAATTGACCCCCTGAAATTTTGATATACAAATATACTGCTATTAAATCACAAACTTCCATTCTTAATCCCACAGTATTAATTTCATTTCGTAACACAGAAGAGTATAATTTTATTAGTTCCACATTTCTTAAAAAATACAAACACTTTAAAAGTTCAAAATCTGTTTTTAAAATTGTTTCACTATGCACTCCTATAAAATTTAAAACAAGCCAAGTACTGAAGTATTTCAGAAGGGAAGAATCAGACACACTTTAGAAAAATTAAACTCTAGCAAAGTAACTCAATGTTGGACATCTAGAATGTTCCCCTGATCTTCTAGACTCCAAAGAGCATGGGCAACTTCGCTGCTCTGGCTCTACATTCCATAAAATACACACCTTGTTTCATAGGCTTAACACAGCTCCAAATCACAACTGCCTCTGCCCTTGATGGTCTTCCCATGATCTCGACATCTCCAACAAGCTGGGATCTCCCACTGAAACTGAAGCTGTATCTTTAGTTTCAATGGGCTCTCCTGGCCTCTCAGTGTGCCATGCCTCAGATTCTATCCAGGACCCCTTCACACCTTCAATACCAGAACCATACAGGATACTCTTACACATAACCAAGTTCTACTTCCAGCGTGAGACAGAGACATGGATGCCCTCTGGACAACAGCTTCTGTGCATTGACCCAAGGAAATACTTCTCAGATTTCACATCAATAATGCTGGTCTCTTGTTAATCACAGCTGACTTTTTATCCCCAGCTTACCAGAAAGCACAGATTCTCAATTCAAAATACCAGACAAATAGCCCTGATAGTATTTGCTTCCCTTAAAATGTCATGAGCAAGGCCTCTATCATGAACAAACCTCTTTAGCATAACTGTTTCAAGCTCCACAGCAAAAACTCACTAAAGTCTGAGCACTCAATGCCTTTTTCAGCCGAAAGATCCAAACACTTCCACAATTCTCCTCAAAACAACATGGTCAGGTCTGCAATACCCCATGATCCTGGTACCAATTTCTTTTCTAGTTAGCATCTCCATTGCTTTGGTAAAAACATCGACCAAAAACAACTTCATATTTATTTGGCTTACACACACAGTCTATCATCAAGGCAGGAACTCAGGGAAGGAACCTGGAGCTGAATATTGGTTTGCTCTCCTGGCCATGCTTAACTTGCTTTCTTATACAATACAATACAAACTGCACAGATAAGGCACTGTCCACAGTAGGCTGGTCCCTCCTACATCACTCAACAATCAGGAAAATACTCCATAGACATGGTCTCAGGCCAGTCCAATGGAGGAAATACCACAACTAAGGCTCCTAAACCCAGTTGTGTCTAGTTGACAACTAAAGCTATCCAGAACAGCAACCCCATCTAAATCTGAAGAATCACCATGGGAAGGGGGTAGAAAGAATGTACATACCTGTAGAGTAGATCGATTCTCTGAGGGAAAAGCCTGATGAGCTGTGGACAAACACCCCTCCCAGACCGAGTGCTATTACCCAGGACCAACTTGTGCAGAAAGTCCTGGGAAAGAACTGGGGAAGTCCTATGTCCCTTCCACCATGTCCATTGGCCTTGCATGTGAGAAGAGGAGAGGCTAAAACTATTTAAACTAGGGGTGAAAGGAGGCCAGCCGTTTTTTCCTCCCCCATTGGCCATTTGGATCTGACCACCAGGAAGTCCCAAGATCCAAGCCTCGTGGATTTACTAATGTAACTTGCTGAGGGGAGGGTGGGCGTCCATGTTCTGTACATAACCTCCTACCCACTGTTCTGTTAGTAAGCCCAAGTAAACGAGCTAGAATTTTCCTAACTGTGAGTGGAGAAATTTATGTGTTTGTTACAAGGCCTTGGGAGAGAGACATGCTAAGTTGGTCTGCCTCTCCCAAAAAGAAATTTTAAGAAAAACACCAGAAGAGAGGGAGAAGAGTTAGGAAATGTTATATTCTGGACATAACATAGCTAATGTAGGCATGAGCACACAACACTTGTGGCTACCTGTAATGGGACTGCACAGGTAGGATTGTCAATAACAACTAACAGATTGAGTTGCAGCTCCTCTGACCCTATGCCTCTCGTCTGAGCTATTGGTTACTGTTGGATTATGGGGAAAGGACATTGTCTACAGTTGTGTACCCACTAATGAGCCCATTATGCTCCAAGAGATAGTTTCAAATTCAAGTCTACCCAGATGTCCCTGCTTGAATTCACTGGATCATAAAACAAAAAGAAAAACATTAATGAAGAAAAGGAGAATGGGGTTTAAAATTGATGGTAGGGAGCTAAATGAGGATGGGAATCATAGTGCTCAGAATGTTCTCTCCATTTGTGTGTGAGTGTATAAAATTTCTGAAGGAAAAAAAAATTAAAGGATTAAAATATTGCATTGTACTCCATGAAAATACCAAAGTGTAGAGATACAAATTAAGAAGAGAGTTTTTACAATATGTCTACTTACCCCTGGGGTCTAAGAGTGACCCAATCATGGGTTCTTGGCAGATTTTTACGATCAGGCATTCATTTCCTCCTTTATAATGGACATTAAATTCAATCAGAAAGTGGTTGCTTAACCCATAACATTTTTCCCATTTTTACATCAGTTAATATATCTTGCCAGGGTAGCTATTACAGCTCATAGAGTTCACATTTGAGTAAGACAGATGGTTTGTCTCTTCTGACAGCCTGCATAGCAACTTCTAGTACTATCAAAGCTGGCCAGCAAGGAGGAAGCTTCCTGATTCTTATTAACTTGATTTCCCCATACCCTGTATCTTCAATAATCGGTTCTTACTATTGAATTCTGGTAGACAGCCAAGAGCAATAGATACAATCTGCTTTGTTTTGGGGATCTCTACAGTACCCCTGACCAACATACGCATAAATAGGTTCTCAGAATTCATCATATCAGAGAAAATTCTCTGTGCAGTTAATGAAGAAACTCAGAAGTGATGAAAATACAGAGACTGTCAGTGGAATTCACAGCTACAAAGGCGATATCTATATTATACCTCTTTCTCCCAAGCCTCAGGGATCATCTCAGAAGAAGTGGCAGAAGGATTCTAAGAGCCATAGTTGAAGGGGAACTGGTACAAACCAGTTCAGGACATGATAGACCTGCTTCAATCATGAGCTCCCAGCAGTTTTAGTTGTCTACAAAAGACCTGCAGAAGATCAAGCCAGCCAACATTACAGCACGGAAAGGGGAAGGGTTCAGAAGCACCCACCCCTAGCCGAGAACTTGACAGTCCCTGGCTCCTGTGGAGGGAGAGTCACTTTCCTGTTAATGATATGACCTAGTAGGTTGACCTTGCTCCAGTGGATGACTCAAAATCCATGAGTAAAGGGTATATGAGCAGCATGACCTGGACTCTGTTGGCTACTTAAAAACATAGAACACAACGTTGGGAGGGGCATGGATCATGAGAGAGAAGTTAGGGAGAAGAACAGAGGATGAGTGTGATTAAAATACCTTCAATACATGCATGAAATTCCCAAAGAATGAATAAAATTGTTTAATTTTTAATATACATTTTTATATTTCAGTTATAAAAATGAGTTTTAATTTTTAAAGTTCAGCACCAAGGGACGTCACTGGTACTCATTAGACCTCTATTAGTAACGTGAAGGTGCCTTTCCAATCTATTTGTGTTATGCTGATTTTAACTTGCTTATCTTCCCTGTATTTGGTTTTCCTTTTCATTATCTATTATCCATGTAAGAGAACTGAATTAATTTTACTGAACAACTTTTGACAGAAACTGTCTTCTTTAAGATTTTATTTTTAATTTCTAAGTTGTATATGTGTATATGATATGCTGGGTATGTCCCTCTGGCCTAGGATTTTCTGAAGCTGGAGATACAATTTTTGTTACTTGAAAAATAAAATTTTTGGTTTATTTGTATTGAGTTTTATACATTTTATACAACAGTTCTTAATCAAATTTAGACCTCCTCCCCCACCCACCTCTCTCCCAACCCCCGCCAGGCCTCATGTATTCCATCATACATATTAAGTCTTATTCAGTCAAGAATTAGTGTTCAGATGTCCTTTAGTGCAAATTTATCCACTAAAGTCTGGTCAAGTTATTAGAGATCATAAGTAAGGCATTTTCTCCTGCTCACAGTAGTAATCAGTCTCCAATAGTTTGCAGTCTAGGTCTGGTTGCCACCAATTTCCATCCCTCCACTCTGTGCCCTTAACTAATTTGAGTTGATATGGGTTCTGTCCTCAGCGCCATCATTGCCACAATTCGATATGTGCAAGCTTCCAGTAGCATGAAAGACTCTGCTTCCTTAAGTTCATGAACCAGCCCTGGCTCTTACTCTTTCCACCCTGTCTTCCACGATGATCCCTGAAACATAGTTGGGTGATATTCAATATAAGAATCTTATCCAGAGACACACACTCTGTAGTCTCTTATTCTTTAAAATTTGTCCAATTGTGTCCTTCTGTGTGCATAGAACTACGTTATTTAACAAGGCATTACTGCTGAGAGCCGAGGAATACTTTAGTTTCTTTATTCCTGTTCTGCTGTATTCTATGAGTTTTAGGTATAGAGATTCAACTGTAAATATTCCACTTAGGAGTTGGCATCTCTCAGTCATACTCTCTTTGTCTGACCAGTTGTGGAATTCTGTTGTAGCCTCCATCTGTTGCACAAAGAAGATTCTTTGATGAGTGGTGAACTGTATGTTTGTCTATAGATATAAGGATCCATATATAGCATATGGTAAGAAATTACATTTCTCTAGAAAGATGACAGAGATACGGTTCTTTCTAGGATCTATGACCCTTCCAACCCAAGTGTTTGGCATAGTCTACAGTGCCACTCATGAGTTCACTCTCATTGAGAGAGTTTTAAGTCCAAATAGATAGAAGTTATCCCCAGATGAGAATTCTAGCACTGCACCAATAGAGGAAGTGTGCTGTGCCAGTTATTACGATTATTAGAATTTAGGGTTGGGTTAGACTGAATGACTGATTTTTCCCTTAACAGGCTGCATGTTATCATCTAGCTTTATGGGAAATAAATTTCAGGTAGAAGGCTTCCAGGTCTGTTCCTGCTCCATTGCTCTGAGTACTGGAGATACAGGCAATTTTGAGCAGCCTGATGAGGGTTCTGGGACTGGAACTAAGTTCCACTGCAAGAGAGCTAGGCACTCAAACTGTTGACTCATCCTGTCAGTCCCCTGCCAGGAGGTTTCTTGAGCTGGCTTGAATAAGAAACAAAGTTAGAAGATTATGAGGGCTTTAATATTTATAAGTCATTCATGCATTTATTTGGGGCTGGGCTATTTGAGGTTTATATTTTCTATAATGTGATCAGTATAGAAACCCACTGTCTTAAAACCCTGTCATTTGAACAATAAATTAAGAAGTTACCCAGCAAGTTTAGCATGTGCTTGAGAATAAAAGTTTCTTTAGAAACAGGTATAGTTCTGAAAGCTTGAAGTATCTATGTTCAGAACTTAACCATACCAGCTGATTGCTCAGCATCTACAGAAACTGATGTTTGGAACATTCTTATTGCCTTTTCCCTGCCAACTGGTTTGATTAACAGGTTTTCTTTGCAGATTCTTTTAACTAACATCCTTCACCTTAGCCCACATTGCAAAGCACAGGGCACTCCTAGAGCACTGAAGAAGGCAGGTTCCAGAGATTAGAGGAGACTCTAATTTGATTATGAGAATTTCCAGATATCACAGGATTGTATTTTTCTGATGTTGTCGTCATTGTTTAATATTGGTTTTGACAGGAAATTAAGTTACGTGACTTAAATCCCCAACTTATTAAGTAAGAAATAAGGAAAAAAAATAAGCAAAATGTAGATGTAAGGCCCTTGCTACAGTATGAAAAAAGCAAAGCAAGACTTGAAAGTATCATTTTGAAACATTACAATGACATAGTCGCTCAGTTCTTAGGCTTTGACAGGAATACTGCTAAAACACTTTATTCTGAGCTACAAACCACTCAGGCTAATTTCCTCCCCAATTATAATTGCCATTCTTTCTTCAGCAAGGGACATAGTGGTTAGATCTCTAAGTGCCTGTGAATGGTGTCAGTGTGCAGTCATGCGATGAAGAACTTCTTAAAAGGGTCAGTAGCTACAGTTTGATTTAACAATCCTGATGACTGAATGTGAAGGAACAGAAGTCAAATAGGAAAAAAGATGCAAGACAGATCTTGTTTCTGGAAAAAAATTAGCTACACTAAAACTGCTCAAAGCAACTATGAAAGTGTCGAAAGGGCAGTGGGTAACAAGGAGCAATTATAGTTTAAAATTGCCTATATCATGGTAGTGTAATGAATATGTCAGTGGTTAAAATATATAAAAAGCAGAATTAGCACCAAAATGGCAAATAGACAGGTTTTTTCCAAAGTAACAGCTCCTAGGAGAAACTTCTAACAGAATATAAAAGTTCTTTTTCATAGTAAAACTAAAACTCTGCAGTAGGGGGTTTGTAACTGTTTTAGAGAATATATAGTTGTGTTGAGAAGCAGAGAACCAGACAAGAATGTCTTGTGAGGAACCTGGGAGCTACTGGCTTAGCAAAAGCACTCTTAGGAACTCTATGCAATAAACAAATCGCAACATTTTTAGTGATTGCAAAATGGTTACATACCGGTGCTCCTCACTGTATACATTTTCTTTTGTATTGGACTTTGAATCTCCCATCATCAAGAGGTGCAGTCTATCCTACCTTTATGTCTCTAAATCACTTTTTCACAGTAGAACAGAAACATTAACAGCACAAAGAGATGCTTGAAAATTGCTTGTGAGTTGATGCCTACCCCTTTCATCAGTCTTGAACACCTGAAGCTACCAACAATACCAGACCTCACTAGTTTGCTGAAAGTTGAGCTGAGATAGAAAATATATCCCACTGTCGGGCCATAAGAAAAAGAAACCTGTATGCTAATAAGGCATCCTTTTTTCTCTGTAGTGATTGGTAGGTTTGCTTGCCCATGTAACCACCCATTTATGTTAATACTGTAAGGTGTGAATGAGACCCCCAACAGTTTTGGACTCTGGAAGAAACCTGGAGCCAGAGCTTATCTAAGCCTTGCAAACTGGTTCCAGATCCCAAATTCCTTGGCAGATAAGCAAGGAATTCACAAACAGCTCTGGAAAAGGACTACTTCCTGGACAGAAGCTTGCCTGAAACATCAATCAAATGTCATGGCAAGCCCCCTCCCCTAAAAGCCAGGAGGGGACTGAAGGTTTAAAAGGTTTTGAGGACTTGGACAACGGGCTTGTGCTTCTGCTTCTGCTGCTTGTGCTTCTGCTGCTGCTGGTGCTGCTGGTGCTGCGCGGGCCAGCCTGGTTCCCCAGAGCCCCAGCCCCAAGATGGGGGTGAGGGGCTAGCCTCCCCCATCTCTTCAGGGAGGCTAGCCCCCAAGGGAGGCTAGCGTTTCTCCACTCGTGGGTGCGGAGGAGCTAGTCCCATCTGGTCTTCTCTCAATAAAGTCGGGTCCTGTTAGCTGCCAGAGGAGTCCGGTCCCTTCTGTCTGCTGTGTCTCTGGAACCCTGAACTTGACATAATGGAGCCGAGACTCGGATGGAAGAGAGCAGCAGCCCACATGGGGACCACCTTTCATGCAGGACCTGACGTGGTATGATCTGATCCGCTGGTCTGCTGTGAGCTACTCACCCACAGCCCAGCACCCTACATCATGGGACATGGAGGTACCGGTTCCTTCTCCCCTCTATTGCTCTCTCAGCTTTCTCAGACTCATTCTCCCATTTCTGAGTGGTCACTGGTACTCACTCGCCACTCGCCCACTCAGCACCCCTGTCTACCTCTTGCCCAGTTCTGTGTCTCCTCTTTCATTGCCTACAGGGCTCCTGCCAGGCCTTCAGAGAGGAGCGTCCTAGCTAGGGCCTTTGTTTGGTTCCAGCCTCTGCTCACCAGCTGGCCCTGGGAGCTCCTCCATTCTGCCTAGCCTTTACCTCTGTCTTCCCTCGTGCGCACTAGCTCGAGTCTCTGCTCACCCGCCCAGGAACTCTTGGTTTTCCAGCCTCTCCCTTGTCCCCACGTCCGTGCTTGTGTACTAGATCAGTCCTCTGCTGCCTCCATTGAGAGCTGGTCCATCTGCCCTTTTCCCTTTCCCTCCCTCTGCGCCACTTCCATCTGAACCTAGTGCTCAAACTCGGCGCTTACGTTGGCCTGCCTGAACCAGGAATCTGCCTAGCTTTTTCCTCCCTCTGCCATTTCCTCCACCATGGGTCCCATCTCGGCTTGGCGTCCTGAGGCCCTCAAGCCGGACCAGCCTAGCCTCAGGCTGTTTCCACTCTGGGCCTCTCCCATGGCTCCTCTCAGTCACCCTGCCCCCACTCTCACCCTCCTGCCTCTGGCTGCAGCCCGCCTGGGACCTGAGTAGTTAACTGGGCCCCACCCCACCCCCACCCATTTTCTCTTTCTCTCCCCCTTCTCCCTCTCTCTCCCTCCTTCTCCTTTCTCTCTCTCTCCCTCTTTTTCTTCTTTCTTCTCTCTTCTCCCCCCCCCCCCTTATTCACACCCATTTCTGGGTGTCGGCTGCCTAGGCTTCTCCTTGGGGCCCCTGCCAACTCTGGTCTCATTTTGAACTCCCCCTCCTGTAGGGACGCTTACTCATGGTGGGGAGTTCGTCTCCTCTCGTCTCTAAAGCCGTTCTAGAACGCCAGGGGTTCCCCACGCTCGCTGGGCCTCACAGCCCAACTCTGACCTGGAAGGAGCAACCAGGCTTGGAGATCCCTCTCGTTTTTTGGATCCCACATGGGTGGGGACGCCCTCCTGGTGTAGGATCCCTACGTATCCCCCTGCAGCAGACCCCACTTTATGCACATTTTTCTCTTCATATCTTTCCTGTCTCTCTGTCCCCCTCTACATCTTTTCCTTCTCTTCCCCATCTCTCCACAATCTAGTCTCTCCTTAACTCAAACAATACTCCCCCCTCCCACAGCCAACCACCCTCACTTTATCCTCCCCACCCATTTCTACTACAAGCACGTGCTCTGTGCTCTGGTGCTTTGCCACATTCTTGGAACACTGTGTGACCCCCCACCCGGCTTTGGGGCCCACACCCTGAACTCTCAAACTCCAGCCTGTACTCTGTCTCTGGCGGCCAGGTCCCCAGGCCAGGGCTCCCTCTGGGCCCACGCCCAAACTTGCTGCAGACTTTGAGCCTGCCAAGGCGGCTGTGTGCCACCCCTCTTCCCCCTGCCTCTCCTGTGCTTGTCTCTCTTATGACCCTACACAAACCCCTTCCCACTATAGGGCCCAAGGCCCGAACTTCCAAACTCCAAGCTGTCTGCTTTCTGTCTCTGGCTGCCCGGCTCTGGCCGGTTCCCTCTGGGTCCTAAATTCCAACATGCCCCTGTTCAGCAGCTGTCAGTCTAGAGATCTCTGGGGTATCATTCAGTTTAAAGCTCTCATGGGCAGTGCCATCCCCACGCAAGCACTCAAACTCCTGTGCCTGACTCTCCTTTATTCCTGCCTCTATCTACTTATCTCGCCTCCTTTTATATTTACACTCTACCCTGCTGCCCAGACACAAATGCTCTCTCTCCTTCTAACCTGTCCACCAACAGAGGCCCCAAAAGCCCCTTACCCTCCCAGGGAGAGCTGCTGAAAAACGGCCTTTAAAATACTCCATAACCCAGAGGAACAGGAAAAGGCAAACTGAGTGTGCACCCGATACAGGAGGCTCAACTACTGATGGTGGCATTCGGGGTTCCTCCCAAGAAGACCTCCAAGCAACTCAGCATCAGTGCCGCAATAGCTGCCAGGCCCACGGTGACAACGAAGGACACTGGGCATAAGCCTGCCCCAACTCAGCAGCCGCTGCCAGGGCCATGCCCACAGTGGGAAAAATGCGGATGTCTGGAGGATGACTGCCCTTCTTTGCAGAATCGAGATAGGCCAGTCATGTGGCCCCCAGATCCCCAACCCGCCTTCAGATCTTCTTCACTGACAGAACTCATCTGCTTGGCCACCAATGATTAACCTGCACAACAGCAATGGAGGAACCCAGAGCCGCTGCCACAGTAGACAAAAAGGCCTGTTTGTAGTAGGGGACCACATGGTCTGTCCTCCTCTTCCTACTTGGGTAAGACACACCCTTAGCAGCTCTCCATGGTGGGAGTCAATGGGCCTCCCCACACCCCCAAGGCTACTCTACCTCTTCCCTACATTCTCTAAAATACCCCTAACAGCCCTAACATTTTCTTATTCCTTCACGCCCTGGACACCCCTTCTAATTCAAACAAATTATTAAAGCATTGGGAGATACCTCCCACCCCTCTCAACTACATTTACTATACAGCACTCTTCTGAGCCAAACTGCCATCTTCATAACTTCAGCTATGTCCACTTACAGGTTTGTTAAGCAGAGTCATTGGACTCTCACCTAAATATCCAACCACCCCTCTCAGCTTTAATGTTATTATGTCTCGTGGTATTAAGAAAGAAAATAAGAGGGTAAAAGGAAAGGAAATATTTTATAAAGAAGGATTTATGTAAGATTATGAGGGCTGGATATTTCCAGAATAGAAAGAAAAAAAGAAAGTCTATGCAAGTGATTGAAGGTATGAGTCTTGAAAGAGGAGTATCTAATCTTATGCAGAACATCTTAAGCAAATAACCATTGTTAATGACCACATCTGTGTCTGTGACTCTGAGTTTGACAGTTTCTGGTGGTCTTCAGGATTGGATATAAGGCCAAGTTGTGTCTCAATCAGGAACAAAGACTATGTATGAAGCTAACCTTTACACACCTCATTTATCTGACCTCCGTCATGGGCCAAACTTACTCCCATCTCTACCCCCTTAAAAATTTTTTTTTTTTGCAGAATTGTCTTTGATCTCTACCTGGACCTGATCCCTACAAAGTGTCATCTCTCCCATTTCATTAACCTTTTCAGGTCTGAAACAGTGTTACCAGCAGCTAACTAAGCCTCTAAGGTTTATCCTGTCCTCTTATCCCACCAGGGGGCAGGAAAGGGGGAAGGCCTGTCAAGCTTATCTCCTCACTCGGTCTACAGTCTCTTATGCAGGAGGAAGTGTCTCAGAACCAGTCCCTCTGCTTGCCTACACGGGAGGAGGACTGCCTCCAGCTCTCGCCCTTCTGCTCTTCTGCTCACCTTCCCACCAGGAACTATGCACCGCTGCCTAACCGTGATGAGGACGCGAACCCATTCCAGCCTCATGTGTCATTCCCTACTCCCCTATCATCGCCCAATCTGTCAGCAGGAAGTAGCTAGAGGAGAAACTGCGCCCCAATTCCCTTATGACACAAAAGGCTGGAATGTAAGGTGTGAATGAGACCCCCCAACAGTTTCGGACTCTGGAAGAAACCTGGAGCCAGAGCTTATCTAAGCCTTGCAAACCGGTTCCAGATCCAAAATTCCTTGGCAGATAAGCAAGGAATTCACAAACAGCTCTGGAAAAGGACTACTTCCTGGACAGAAGCTTGCCTGAAACATCAATCAGATGTCATGGCAAGCCCCCTCCCCTAAAAGCCAGGAGGGGACTGAAGGTTTAAAAGGTTTTGAGGACTTGGACAACAGGCTTGTGCTTCTGCTTCTGCTGCTTGTGCTTCTGCTGCTGCTGGTGCTGCTGGTGCTGCGTGGCCAGCCTGGTTCCCCGGAGCCCCAGCCCCAAGATGGGGGTGAGGGGCTAGCCTCCCCCATCTCTTCGGGGAGGCTAGCCCCCAAGGGAGGCTAGTGTTTCTCCACTCGTGGGTGCGGAGGAGCTAGTCCCATCTGGTCTTCTCTCAATAAAGTCAGGTCCTGTTAGCTGCCAGAGGAGTCCGGTCCCTTCTGTCTGCTGCGTCTCTCGAACCCTGAACCTGACAAATAAAAGGCTTGAAAATAACACAATGTGATAGGCTCTTAAGAAATGAGGAAGTGCGCCTGATTGGAGAGAGAACCGTATATAAGCGCACGCTTGAGCACTGTAAAACAGCTTCCCACTGTACCATTGAAGGAGCTGTAACACATTAAAGAGCGGTAACACCAAGAGGAGCTGGCTATAGATTGTTCTTTGGTCTGATGGGAGCCCCACTTTCACCTTTAGGATCTCTGCCACAAGGCACCGGGGATCTGGGTTGGGGAAAGCCATGCACCTGGTCTCTCCAGAGCTCCCCTCCTTGCGGGCCTGGGACAGGGGTAATCACAAGGAGGAAGAGGAGCACAGACCCAGGACCCATGTCTGCTGCGCCGATCATGATAGCTGAGAGGGGACTCGACCTGAAAGTTTCTATCATCCATGAATATAGCCATTTTTATATGATGAAAGTCTAGGAAGATGAGCTTTCATTGCAAAATATGATGGTTTTAGTAAGGTAGTAAAACTGAAAACGTTTGCTCAGTAGTAAAAGATAACATCTATATCGTTTTTCATTAAACTGAGTGAACTATATGTACATTTTATTATCATATGGATTCAGTTTCCTCAATTTAGGCATTTAAAATTCAAAGTCCAAAGAACTTTCAAGTATTTTCACATAATGGCCATGCACATTGGGCATTGGTTGCTTATTCTGGCACTATAAGTTAACAAAGCCCTGTTTATAAATATATATTGGATACAATAAGAGGTGCATAAAACAGAAGGCCCATGCATCACACAGATATAATCTGAAGCCTATAGTACATAAGAAATTAACCTTGTTAAAAGGTAGGTTTATAAAAGAGATGCCTATATTATTCTATTACTATTTTTCTATCATTTGGAAATAGTTTTAAGCAGCATTTAATACACAATATTACTACTGTGGTTTCTTCAGGTTAGGTTTATGATTTATTACAATTTCTGTACTACTTTATACACAATTAAAATAAAAGATTCTCATGGTGCTCACTGGGCTGAACTAGAGAAAACAGGGTGCTTTGTTATATGTTTCCTTGGTATATGATTTTTCAATAATGAAAGGATCCCAAAATAAATTTTTAACAAACATTTGGACTGAAGGAATGGTTTTCTCCATTCATGCTGCAAAGGAAACATTAAATAAGCCATGATTTTTCAAATTATAGTTAACTTTAAGATGTACACATCCTAGATGAGAGTAGAGTAGGTACAGCTACTACAAAGCTTGAAGTCGCCACTGAAGACCTGAATATAACCTGTTGAGGATTTGGGAATATGGCATAAAATTCTCATCTAAATGTAGAAAGAAAGAAAAAAAAAAAAAAAGGCCACATACGGAAAATTGCAATGTTAAAAATAAGCAAGCATTCAAATGCAAAAACCTTTTCCTAGAACAAAGACTTGTATTCGACATGAGCAAATAAGTCTGTACTCTGGAGATGGATATGGGAAACCGCCATAACCAGATATTATGAAAAACATGTCATTATCAGTAGCAATAGTACCCACGATGTTGAAGTAATTCCCATGGTAATTTGGATGTTTATATTGTATACACAGAAAAAGAGACCACTTTCTAGATGATGGAAAGTGTAAGCTAAGAGGAAATATTATTTACTTGAATATGAATATTAAACATTAATTGAATCGAATATTGATAAATGATTATAAGTGAAATCTTGGTGATGTTTCTGTCATTTTTACTAGAGATACTAAATTGACAAATTTCTTGTTTCCTGTTTCTGTGTGTTTGTGTCTGTGTGAGTAACTGTGAGCTTTCTGTCTGTGTGTGTAACTGTGCGTGTGTGTCTGTGTTTGGGTGTGTGTCTGTGTGCCTGCGTGCATCAAGAGAAAAATGGGTACAATTTTTGTTGCCACAGAGCTCACATTTTCAGTTATTCTCTATGAATGTGTTGAATGCAATCACTGCATGTTTCTGAACTTCTATTCTTGCTATTTTGAGCCGCTGTGATTCAGCACACCAATTAGACACTGTGACTGCGTGACTCGATTTCTACCTCCTACACAGAGAAGAATCTCATTTACTTTAGTCTCTTCTTTTAAATCACTATTTAAGTAAACGATGATCACAGTGAATTTGATAATTAATAGTTCTTTGCTGTTTATAACGAAAATTTCAGACTATCTATAACCAGAGAGTCTCTGATTCTGAAGATTCCATATGTAAGGATTTTTTGTTGTTGTTTTGGGTTTTTTTGTCCTTAATAGTGCCAGTAGGATAAAAGTATGATGGTTTGCTAAGTACTGAGACAAAGTAAACAAAACTTTTGTCATGGCTGGCTTTATTAGCATTTGCGAATTGATCAATACAGATAGAGAAATCCTCTGCGGCTCTGAAGAGTCTAGAGTCCAGGAAGCCAAATACCAGCTTCAGGGCAGAGGGAAGTACCTTATGCAGATCCTCTAGCTTCCCACAAAGGTTGCTTCCACCAGATGTTTACCAGTCTTCTCAATCCAATACTGCAAGCGGTCTCCTGGGAGACATTCTCAGTGTGAGAATCCTTACATTTATCAGGATATGGCATCTTTCTTCCCCCGAGAAGCAGCACGAGCAACGCTGGACGTCTACTTAAAATAAGAAATAGCTTTAAGGGAAGCCTACAGGGAGAGATGATCTTTGGGGGCAAAACAATTTTGTTGTTATAGTTTGATTTTTATCTTTGTTCTAATTTAAAATGCAAGCTTTAAAACAATGCAGCTGAAAATGTACTCAGACCCTCAGTGTAGCTTCATTTTCCTTGCTTTGAATCTGAATTTTTACTCTTTTAAAATATATTTTATTGAATTTTTGCGTATTTTGTTCACAACATCTTAGTCCTCTTTATAACCCCTTCCCTATCCGCACTCTCCCATGGCCCCCGAATCACTAGATTTCATGCATTGTTTATGTTAAAGCCTACCAAGACAGGTTAGTGGCCTCTGAGGTCCCTCAGTGCAAGTTCATCTACTGGGGTCTAGTTAGCCTATTAAAAGTCGCTCCCTTAAGGATTGTCCCTTTCTAATCCAGTAGTAATCAGCTGCCCAATAGTTCCTCTAAGATTGGGGCCTGAAGAATTCTTTCTCAATAAAGTAAATAACATTGCTATGCTTATTCCTGTTTTTCAGATCTGAATAACTTTAAATTGCACATGAAAGATGCAGTCATTTTGATGTAAACACGCAATTAAATAGATTCCTCTGTTACCTGTACAGGCTGAGAATTCAGAAAATTCAGTGCAGCAAGTGCCCCATTAGGATATTCAGAAAAACAGAGTTCCGAAGAAAGTAATTCCTGAAGTGGTGTGAACACATAGGGATCAAGCCTTTGCCTCTAAAGATTCTCAACGTGCATACAACTTCCAAATTCACATTTTATGATTTAACTTGGTAGACAGCATACAGTACTTGTTCAGTAAAGGCACTTTATTATTATCCTTATTGTAACTGTTACTGAAATACAGGATCCTTTAGTAAGCAGAAATTTAAGACTGTCTATGCAGAAGTGAATGAAATGTCCTGACTGCATACCAAGCAGAAGCCTGTACACTAGGACTGGAGGAAACAAAGAACCATCACAGACAGCATCAAGACTGGGTTGATAAAATGATGTGTGCTAGAAGTTTATTTTATTGGGTATGAATAGATGATGTCATCATCCTTGAGCCTTTACATGTTGATACTTATTCCATAATCAATAAATTCAAATATTGCTATGATTCATATTCAGGATGGTGACTGTATTGTGAAATCAGATTGAATTATATTGATGTCTGACCAATAATGTAGTCACAGATATTACTCATTTGTCAGAACATCTGAGGAATTACTTTAGAAATTACTTTCAAGTTGAAGAACAACACAACACAAGGCTAGTAGCAATATTTTTTTTTCAAAATTTGACATTATTGTAATCATACTTTGTCTTTGTCCAGGCCTAGTAAATATCATTTTTCTAACTACTTTTAAGGTTTCTGCAATGATTTCAGTGATTTGTTCTATTATTTTATTTCTCTATTATTATTACTATCATTATTATTAATACATATATGAGTGTATTGACTACACGTAGGTAAGTGCAACCATGTCATGCAATGCCCAAGGACGTCAGAAGAAGGCATCAGATCCTCTGGAACTGGGTTACAGACTGTTGTTAGCTGCCATGCTGGTATTGGGAACCAAACCAAGGTCATCTGTAAGAGCAACCAGTTCTCTCATATGCTGAACCATCTCTCCAGCCCCAGACTTTTTTCTATTGGTGACGTTTCAGATATCAAATTTAACACTTAGTGCCCATATGCAAAATTGATGATAATATTACAGTTAGACAATAACAAAAACATTTTTTCTTGTTATCTAAATGCATTGCTTCACTAAGATTTGATAAAATTGTCCATAACATTAATAAAGACAACTCTCTACCCTCAATAGGTCCCCATTCTAGCCTCAGACCCAGACCAGCTCTTGCTCTTTCCACCATGATCTCTGGACTAAACCCTTTATCCAAACTTCCACACTGTGTCCTAATCCCCTCAGACAAGCTCAATTCTCTTCTCCAGCTTCTTTCCTTAGCCTCTTCACAGGCTGTCCCCACTCCAGTCTCGGTTTTGCCCCACCTCTTGATCTACCTACTGCAGACCTGCCGATTGCCATGACCATCCTATTCTCCTGTAAAACCTGATGCACACACCAACCAATTTTTCATACCTGAGCGAAAAGCAACCAAGGTATATCAACATTTAAACAGAACCAGACTTCAACTAAACAAAGGCAGAATTGAATTTCCTATAATACACAGAATGAACAAAAGATATCAATTTCTCAAATGGCAACCCCAAAACATACACAATATGGAAAACCAAGAGAATATATCCCAACAAAATTTACCAGTCCTACAAAAGTGTGCTTCAATGAGAATCACCTTGAAGACACTAAATTTAGATACTGAATATAAAGGAACAATCATAAACATCATCAAAGGACTTAAAGACACAAACAACACAAAGAGAATAGACAAATTTGTGATGGAAACTTAAGAAAATGGGAAATATGCAAATGAATGAGATACCAAAAACAATTCAGGAAGTGAATTCATAAAACAGAAGGAAATATTGAATCAAACCCAAAATCTGCAATAGAAAGCTCAACTGGACAAAGAATAAACAGACATCTGAAGTAAATGAATCCTACATCAATGAATCTAAAAGACGTCTATAGAATATTGCACCCAAAAACAGAGGATACTTTTTCTACACAGCACTTCATGCAAATGACTAGAAAACTGAACCCATACTGGACAAAAAAGAAAACAAAAAAAAAACAATAAGGTAGAACAAAACATGCAAATGAGACACAGTTGAAAATGAAGGCAAGGAAAATATTCTCTGTACATGTGTATTTATGTGTACAATTCAGAAGTGTTGAGTTGGACAAGGTATTTCAGTCTTCAAATAATTGAAAATTTTAATGAATGAAAGCCTTAAATCTAGAAATTCTATTATTGAGTATGATACAGAAGCATACTCTGTTTGTATTTCTCAAAACAGAATAAAATGTCTAAAATACAAGTCGGTTTCTGGACAATTAGCTTTTCACGTTATGAGCCAACAAAAATATTTTAGTCATTAAAAATCTTTTATTGTTCTTAATGCATAGTATGACATTATACAGAAGGTGAAACATGTTACCAAAAATGAAATTCTCTGCTTAATTTTTCCACAAATACAAATATTTCATGTCAGGTGACAAAATGTCAGCTTTCCATCATGACATAATACTAAAGAAAATCAACTTAAAGAGAAAGAAAGAAAGAAACAAAAATCATTTGAAATTATTCCTTGGTCTCCTGGCTTCAAAAGTTTCAACCCAGCTAGCTGACTTCATGGCCTATGAGGCAGTAACATAAATATCACAGTAAGTGGATACAGGCAAGTGCAGGAAAGCTGTTGAGAGTGCTGTGCACAGCTCCAGGACATGGATAAAAGTATCTTTTACTAGTATTCTTTATTTAAGATAGAGAAATAGGAGGGACACACACACACAGATGGAGAGAGAGAGAGAGAGAGAGAGAGAGAGAGAGAGAGAGAGAGAGAGAGGAGAGACAGTGTTCAAAGGCATGCCTATAGGACAGATTCCTTTCAGTAGTCTTCTAAGATTTTCCACCACCTCCCATAGTACCACCTTCTGGGACCAAGTCTTCAACACATAAAACTTTGAAAGGCACTATAAATATAAAGCATGATAACCTCCAACTTCATTTTATGCAAAACAATAGGGAACATAGACATAGCATTTTAGATCAAAGTTCAGGAAGTTTTAGTAGACAGTTACTTTTCAGTAACAAAATTTTAAGTGCCAGATTGGTTGGAAATTGGTTGAGATTACTTTATAAAAGATAATAGAATACTTGTTCTGCTGAATTTAGATTACATATAATGAATTTCACTATAAAATACTCTTGGAGTCTTTATACTTTTAAATAAATAATTTGTTATTGATCATCTATCACTAAATCAATGGCATAGCTGAAGAATATAATGAACACTGCTTGGAATTCACATGGATTGTTGAACTATGGAATTTTCTTAGGATGTCCTGAAAGCTTTAAATTCAGATGAAATAGGAGATCAAAAATACAAAATTGACTAAACTAATTGTGGTTTATAATCAACATTTGTTACATAATAAACAATTGGGAGATGATTAATAAAAGCAATAACAAAATAAATCTCAAAGTACACAGATATTTATAGTAACTTCAAAAAGAACATATGAAGATTAGCAGAATAGGAATAATTTACTATTTTTAATATCTCTCTAGGAAATAGTAGACCAACAACTCCCAACTTACAAGAAAAAGGTTAATTGAGCAAAAATCTCGTTGCCCAAACTATTTAACATTCATGCAGAAGGTCAAAATAACTATGTATTTTAGATTTCAATTACTCCTATCCTGTCAGTTATTCCTAGTTAGTAGCCTTCCCCCAAACTTAGGAATTGTAACACTTAGAGAATTCAAATAAACAACACTAGTAAAAGATACTTTTATCCATCAAAATACAAAAAAGAATCATTGAGAGGGGCTGGAGAGATGGCCCAGTGGAGAAGTCCACTGACTGCTCTTGTGGATGACCCAGGATAAATTCCTGCACATGGTGGCTAAGAACCATGCCTAACACCAGGTCCAGAGAATCTCACACTCTCTTCTGGCCTCTGAAGGCATTGCACGACATGGGTGCACTTACATACAGGCAGGCATGTATATTCTCACATACACTCATACACATAAAATAAAGAATCAAGGAGAGAACTTAAGGATGATAGGGCAAGGATAATATTCAAAATATGCCTTTTCTGAACGAGGGCATTCAAATACACCATGCCCAAATGTGCATTATGGCCTACTCACTATTTTAAACCAAATATATTTATAGAGCTTCAAATGTAAGAGAGCATTCTCTCCTTCTCACTGTTTCCTTTGAAGCACATTTGAAAATTACATAAAAGTCCCTTATACCAGGAACTACCAGAGATTCTTATTGTTATAGTCAGGAATGTGTGGAGGAGGAGATCCTTTGCGTAGCTCTTTCCTTTCTTAGGAATCTTTCCTTCCTAGAAGTAGAAGAGAGGTTAGAAATACTGGGTGGCTGATGAAACTCATGAGGCTCTAACAATCAAAAAACCTTAGAAAACCCAGAGTTTCAGAAAGTTGTGAGGTTCTTAAGATCGCTCATTAAAGTTATATAAACAATAAGCAGCTGTGGAGGAGAAGAGACCTTGCTGGAGATGTGTTGCAAGTTGGATAGGGAACTTGAGAGTGCTGTTTTCATAAGTTGACACCCAAGCTGTGAGTGCTATTGTAAATGGTATAAAGTAAACCTCACATTATAAATACACTTAGCAAATTTACTTTTTCACTAAGCTACCCTTGGATAGACTTATTTCTTTTGAAAATATTGTTTTATTTTTATTTTATGTATATGAGTATATTGCCTGCATGAGTGTAAATTCACCTGCATCCTGCAATGCCTGTGGATGTCAGGTGGAACTGGGTCACCATGAATGATCCTGAAGTCATGCTTATTTTTTTAATTTATTGTTTTTATCTTATGTGTATGAGTATACTGCCTACATGTATGTAAGTGTGACCCTGTCCTGTAATGTCCTCAGATATCAGAAGATGGTGTCAGATACCCTGGAACCATAGTTATGTATGGATGGTTGTTAGCCACCATGTGGGAGCTGGGAACTGAACCCAGATTCTTGTTGGGCCTTACTGAATTAAATGTGCTGTTCAAATGGCGCCTAGAAAAAATGAAACCAAACCAGAAGGCGCCAAGAGATAAACAAGGATTCCTGGAAATGAGGAACCTACAAAGAAATGAAACTTATGATAATGAAGTGAAATATAGGACTGTTACTATTGGAACAGTATGTTACTTGCTCATGTAGAAATCTACTCCTCCTGTGTATGCTAATTAGGTGAATTTTCTGCTGTGTGATGATTGGTAGAAACCTTGCACTGTGTGCTAATATCTGTGGCTTTGAAGCCTTTATAATGTGCCTGCTGGGTTCACTAAAGGGCTTCCTGCTGCACCATTAAAAGAACTGTAACATTAAAGAGCTGTAACACCTGTGAAGCTGCCTGGCTGTGGACTTCTTCCGTGGGATGGGAACCCAGGTGGCATCTGATTGTCTCCTGGGATGGGCCGGGAGGCTAGGAGTGGGCGAGCCACATACCTGACCTCCCCTTGATCCCCTCATGGACTCTCGTCTTCTGGGGGGTGAGAGTCGGAGCAATCTAAGGGAGGAGGAACACGAGCTGAGCACCGAATCTCGCCGTCACCACCCTCTCCCACTGGACCAGAGACCGGGAGCTAGGAGGGAGTGAGTACGTCCGCTGATGTCTGATACGACCACTACAAGAGGAAGCGACAGATCCTCAGCAAGAGAAATCAGTGCCCTTAACCACTGAGTCATCTCTCTTCAGCCCCTAGAATTATTTCTTGATTTGTCATGGTGCCTGAACTGGGATGAAAAATCTCTTCTTCACCTCTCCCAAGGAATAGTCACATAACATAACTACAACGAGACTTTGTTCCAGTGACCTGTATATCCTCTTAGAATTCTCACATATTTTATTTGCTTTCTCACAGTATCTATATATCTTTAGACCTAATCATAAAACATTAGGTCTAACTGCATTGTAAATCTTTATTTTCTGTGTATCTTTCCGTACACATATAAAATGTCAAATTAATTATCAGGCACAGTAGGATGTTAAGAAATGTAGGCGAAATGTTTTGCCTCCCTTGTACTTAACTCACATTAATTTCATTTATTCTTTATAAAATGTTTTATTTATTATTTTTATTTGATGTCTATGAGTGTTTCACCTGCATGTAAGTAAATGCACCACGTGAATGTAAAGCCCAGGAGAGAGTGTTGGATTCTCTTGATACTGGAGTTACAGATGATTGATAGCTACCATGTGGGTGCTGAGAATTGAACCTGGGTCCTCTGGAAGAGTAGCAAGTGTTTGTAATTGCTGAACTATCACTTCAGCTAACTATATCTAAATGATATATTTTTAATGAACGTATATCAATCAAAGTTGGGGGCCTAAATATCAGCTATGATCACTGTATTGTTTCTAGAAACTAATCCAAAGGAAAACTTGACAATGTTGCAAAGTACTAATGGGTTGTTAAGTACAGTTTCTCATGACATTTCAATTTTACTTATTACTTTTTCTGAATTTCTAAATTATCAATATTAAGCAGCAAAAACTTTCCCAAGAAAAGAATGTTCATTGCATGCTTCTTAGATTCTATCCAGGGAGAGAAGCACTTTGCATGTATGTCAGAACTATTGATAACTTTCTGTTGAAAGCTAGGCATGTTGGTGTATACCTTCTGTTTCAGCACTTGGGAGGCAGAGGCAGGCAGATCTCTGTGAGATTGAGACCAGCCTGGTTTGCCTATCAAGTTCCAGGTCATCTAGGGCTACAGGGAAATCCTGTATCAAAAAACAAACAAAATCTATTGGTGTTGTTGGTCTGTGTGTGTGTGATAACACTGTGGCAGGAAAAACTTAAATAAAATTATTTTGAGGCAGTATGAAATTTTGATTTTAACATGACAATTTAGTTAAGAGAAAATAATTCTATTGAACTTTAATAAACAGATAATTGTTATAAAACAAATAAAAATTTTAATCGCACTCTATAAAAGATTAAAGGATAGGACAATGGAGTCTGGCTTCCTGCTAGATAGGTACTGTAATATTTCAGGTACAAAACTGAGCTGGATAAGTGTTAAGCAATATGAAGATAAATTGAAAAAGCTATTGACAAGGTAGATAAATGCAATTGCTATTGCTGTAGGTGCTGCTTATTCTCTCTGGAGAAAGAATCCTCTGATATTTCTACAATCACCAGTAAAAGATATAATAACCTCACAGTGATCCCAGGATGGTGGACTTCTGTTCTGTGTTGGGAGTGTTTTTGTGTGCTTTCATTTGAGTTCCTGCAAAATCTTGTATTTGTATATTTGAAAATTCTGTTGGATAAAAATTTGATTTTCCTTTGTTTGAGGCAAAGTTACCCATATGAGCCTTAGAGCTGCTGCTAAGTAGTGGCTTATTTTAAATGTTTGTCTTCCTGCTCTTCCTCATCTTTGTCTTCCCCATCCTTTTCCTCCTCCTATGATTCTGTATCCTCCTTTTCCTCATGGTGCAGCTACTCTTTCTCTGTCTTCTTCTCTCTCATCTATGTGTCTCTACACTGTTCACATACATAAAAACACACTTTCACACATCTATACATAACACATAAACAAACTAACACAGACATACAGATATCCCATGGTACACATTAATTTTTCTTTTGCTATGAGAACAAACAATTTTATAAGAAAATTAGTCCAAGCATAAAATGAAGTAAAAGTTATCTAAAAATCAAGTGCTACATTACTTATAAATTTCATATTTAATATATATTTAATATAAAGTTGACAAGTAAAATTATACATATGTAGAGTATAAAGGTGCTATAAATACTCATTACAGGATGATTTACACATAGTAGTATTGGTACACTAGAATCTAAGAGTATAATCAAAGAATGACAATACAGTACAAAAATCTTGTATTAGGAACTTATTTTCCCTTTTTTAACATTTAATTCATTTCTAATACACATTTGTTTTCCATTCATTTTCTGAATACTCATTTTTGCAATTCTTTTCATTCAAAGCAATAAAAATTAACTTTAATTGTCTTATATTTTGAAATGATTCATGTATGTATATGGACATGCATATGTATGTGCATATATATCAGCCCTATAAAGCATATATTTTAGAAGATACTATTACAAATAAGACAAAAATGTAAGTTTTCTTTGTCAACTTTGGCAGTTTGAGAGAGTACAGGAATAATATAGACAACAGCCAATAAAGACTATGTGGCAACTTGTACTCATTTCATTGACTTTGATCTCATTATTCACCCAGAGTTTTATTTCATTTCATCTTGAACGAAGTCTTAGTTTGTATATTTGTTTCTTTTTAGTTAGGCACACATTTGAGGAAGCTTTGAGTTGATTTTTTTTTTGCAATAATTTGATGTGTAAATTAAGATTAAGTGCTTCCTTGTAGATGAATAAGAACAGATGCATGCGATGAATACAAAAAAATAAAAATAAAAATAAAAAACAGAAACAGATGGTGTACCACATGCACAATATCTTCATTCATCTCTTTTTGTATCATACAATTACATAGTAAGCATAGTATGTTTAACTGATTTTCTTAGACTTTGAGGGCTCCCTAAGGGAGAAGCAATTTTTTTTACACATGTTTACACAGATACTGTGCCTTGTTATTATTTTTTGCAAATATACTATCTTCAACAAAATACAGACACTGCATTTACATAATCTGTGTACACTAATGCACCTCTTTCTTTTCTACCAATACAAGCAAATGCTAAGTAAGTTCAATGGGAAAATAAATTTTTTCAACATCAAAGGAAATACTTATACCCCCAAAACACATATGCAAATCTCTCTTCTTTACTCTCATATTTTTGAATGAATGTATTTTAAGGTATTGGTTTTGCTTCTACTTTTGTCATAAAATTTGGTTCTATAGAACTATTTTATTTATGTATTATCGCAAAAGCAATCCATGTTTTTTTTTTAGTAAATTTAGGATATACAGAAAAAGTATAAAGTAAAGCATTTTAAGTGGTTTAGCATGCAACTAATCAAGAAAAAATATATGAGCATGAGCATATAATATATACACACAAATATATATATATATATATATATATATATATATATATATAAAATGCTTTTACTTTATCCAAAATGTGTGTGACACACATATGTTGTTATGTGGCTTGTTTTTGACTTTACACCTCCTCTTTCCTAGTCTACATCATTGTCAGACCTCCCTTGCCAAACCCCACGATCCTTACACTCCCTTTTCACTTAACAACCTCTCTTTCCTTCTCAGAAAATTCAGAAACTATCAGAAAGAAAGAACCCCTTGCTTTCCCGAGGCCAAGCATAGGAACAAATATCCACACCACTGTCACGCACTCCTCAAGTTTCCTGTCCTTGCCTAAAGAAAGTCATTCTCAATATGCCTTGGGCCTGGCCGTAGTCTCCCCAAAGTTCTGGGCAGAAATGCCCAAGAACCTGCTAGCATCTTCTCATGAACAATGCACCTCAAAAATTTGCATTTCTGGAACTGGTGAGAATGTTCAGTGGGTGAGATGATTGCTGGGCAAGCATGGGACCTGAGTCCGGATCCTCTGCACCCACATTCTGAAATCATTGGCATATAGGGAATTTCCCAACCCCATCATCTGACAAGAAGGGCCATTGGTATACGTGCAATTTCTGTTCGTCATTTTCCATCACTGCATTCTGCACTTGTGTCTGCTTCATCTAGAGAGAGACTATGTCTTATTTGCTCAATATTGATCTCCAAGAGCCAGCATAAGACCAACATACAGCTACTGAAAATCCTTTGAGATGGGAAAATTGCTGGAGCAAAGGAAGATGGAAGAAAAAGACCAACAAGGCTCAGATTGGCCTCTAACGTTCTTTGTCATCTGAAACCTAGGATTTATTATCTAGTTTTGCCTTTCCCAGGACACAAATAGTGGGCCTAGGAGTCAGGTCAGCTAACTGTCTTACAACAGAGATCTTCCCAGGAGACGAAGTCTGGGTTAAGTTAGGGTAAGATTTCTTGCAGCTTCCTTCCTACCTTTCTCCCTTCCTCCTTTCCTTCCACCTTCCTCCGCCCCCCCCATCCTTCCTCCTTCCCTTCCTTCTTCACTCTCTTCATTTATTGCTCTCTCCTCCTACTTTCATCCTTTCCTCTATTGTATATTTTCTGACAATAAATTGGAAAAATTCTAAACCTTCAGAACTTTTAGCTTCAACTCATTTCAATAATTTGTCTTAAATAAAAAGATGTTTGCACAAAGATTTACCTTCTTTGTGATTTCTTATAGTACAGTGAAATGTCAGGGGAAATCTAAACAGCTGGAAATATGATGTGTGTAATGTTATCTATGTGATGTGGCAAAGTTATCTTTTCACTCAAGACTATTCTAGATGCAGGATGAGTTTAGCTTTGAGTATGAAGAAAAATAAAATCAAAATAACTATAAAAAATACAGATACGAGGTTGTTCTCAGAGAACTGATGATCTAAAGGAACTTTATATTTTGGATTGACTTATCCAATCAGTATAATCAACTAAGTAATCTCTTAACTTTCAATTTGATTTGTACTATGTGATTACAGATTTCAGTCATTATTTGTGACAAATCTAGAAAATCTTCTGTTATCTAGATATTGTATGAATTACTTCAACTTGGTTATTTGTTTTGAAATATGAGTCTGTAATCTGAACTAGGTGGCTCTGGTTTGTAATCCAATCACTTAGGAAACAGAGTCAAGAGGTTTGTTCCCAGTTTGAACCTAGGGACACAGTTCCAAGCCAGCTGAGATACACAGTAACACCCTGTCTACAAAAAGTAAAATTAAACAATGAATTAGTATATTAATTGTTTTTATAATATAATTAACAACATTTTCTTCTGTATAATATAAAGCATTTGCAACATTAGGGTTCCTTATTTAATATTCAATGTTTTTTAAAGTTCATTGGTACATCAATGATTGGCTACATTCTTCAAAATTAAGCCACAATCACAACGAAAATTCACTGGTATGTGTTTGAAATAATATATGAATGGGTTCAAGTTTCTCATAATTGTAGCATCTCCTCAGGTTATATGTGGTGATATTGTGACTTTTGCTTTAATTATATATATATATATATATATATATATTGTTTATATATATATGTTTTTAATTGCTATCAGTAATATTTGTATTATAGTCCATAATATTACAAGATAAATATATTACTATATAAATGTAAATAAACATATACAGGATATAAGTTAATGAACATATAAAATATTGCTCAGGAGAAAATGGATGTTATAATTCATATTTTCTTAAAACATTATAGATTTGGTTCTTAAGAAAATATAAAAAATGGATGGAGGCTGGAGGCTCACTGGTTAAGAGCACTGGCTTTTCTTACAGGGGACTCAGGTTTGGTTCCCAGCATCCACATGGTGGTTAATACCCCTCTGTAATTACAGGTCCAGGGTATCCAACACCCTCTTCTGACCTCTTTGGGCATTGCACAACACAGGCATACTTACATACATGCATGTTTTGATTTGAATTGATTAATTCACTTATATACATAAAATAAAAATAACCTAATATTTTCAAATAAAAAATTAAAAAATGGACTGGAGATACAGTTCAGAGGTTAAGAGTATGTGCAGTTCTTGTAAAGGACTTAGTTCAAATCCCAGAACACATGTCAGGAGGTACACATCCACCTGGAATTCCAGCTCCAGCAGATCTGATATCCTCTTCTTGCCTCAAACAACCATGCATAAGCACACACATTTGCACATAAATGAAAATAAATATTTTAAAATTATGAAAATTTGAGTAATAAAAGGTATGTTATTATATGGATGAGTACGCATTGTGATTATATTTGGCATAAAATTATAACTATTTTGGTCTTTTCGAGACGAGGTGTCCCTTAGCCAAAGCTGGCCTGGAAATCACTATGTAGAGCAGGCTGGTCTAGATCTCACAGAGTAGTGCCTATTTAAGCCTCCCAAGTGCTGTGATTTAAGATGTGTACAAATACATCTGGTCCTAAACAATAATTTTTAAGGACAATTTTGAACATAAAAGTCAATCTTAGAACATTTTTCTACTGTCAGATACATTAACTATTTTGGTCATTTTAGTTAATATTTCATGGAATAATGAAAATTATGCTCAGCTGAAAAGTAAATGGCTGATGAGTCATGTTAAAAATCAATCAAACCAATAAATTATTTACGATTATTACTTGCAGTAAAGTCATTACTTAAAATAACCACTGAATATTGTAATAACTTTTCTCCCACAATAACTTTTGTAATTATAGGTAAGGTTTACAAACATATCTGCACTTTAGTAATGTTTTTAGCAAGAAAATTATGTACTAATGTCGTTTGGTTTAAAAACATGGATTGTCACTAACCTAGTATTCACTGTAAGATACAAATGTGAATAATTAGCCATGACAACCTGGTACTTGAAATGTAATTATAAAGTCATCCAGCAAGGCAGGTTTTTTAAGTTTGTATAATGCTTTCCTAAATTAAAATAAAATACATCTTGGAACATAAGATAACAGAATTTCTCTCTCTCTCTCTCTCTCTCTCTCTCTCTCTCTCTCCCCCCCCCCTTCCTCCCTCCCTCCCTCCTTGCAGATAAAGATTTCTAAATTCATGTAATTTCAAGATGTAATTATTCTCATAGACGCAAGAAGCAAGTTATATTTAAGACAAAATATTACATCTAGCATGCCTCTGCATTATACCACAGTTGACTACTAAGCATCAAAATTTAGACATCTCAGAATTATGAAAAATTAATCTGAATAAATGAAATGAGACCAAATTCAAATCATGTTATATCATGTTTTGCTTTGAGAACTACCTAGTTTTTAGGATTTATATATATATATATATATATATATATATAATTCAGTAATAGCTGGGGATATAAATAAGTATAACAGTGGAAAGAAAATAATTATATATGTATTTTTACTCGTCAGATATTTATGAGAGCCTGTAAGGTGCATAGACTTGTGTTTCAGTCCATGTAAATCAGATTTGTATTTAGAAAGAATGGAAACTGAAACACCATAAGGAAATGATATTATGGGAAGGAGAGGAAAAATGAAGTTTTAGGGAAACCTGAGATCAACACAACTAAAACTGGCATCAAGTAAGAGAAGTCAGATGGGAAAGAAGCTAGAAAGCTTGTGATTATAAACACAAGAAGAAGATCCTCTTATTTGAAAGCAAAGAATACTGACATATACAAAGACGGAGAAAATGGTACATACATACCAGAAAAAGATAGAAATTAAGATAAGAGAAAATGTATAGAATTTATAAGAAAAGTATTTTATGTTTTGTATTGTTTTCTGTTATTGATTTTGTTTTATAAGTTCATGGCTTAACAGTCACCAAATTGCAGTTAAACAGTTCTCAGGAAGGACTGCATGATCATCTGTTTCAGATGGTAGTACAGGACTCTGTTTGGAAGGGTCTTGTGGTTCACTGTTATGCTGACAGTCTCTAGAATCACTTAATTAATCTGAACAAAGAAACCCATAAATTTATTTTATTAGAATATATATTCGATAACCATTGGCAAAATTAATTTTCTTCATGATCATGCAGCATCTCCTGTGAGTGGACACAGACTTGCTGTAGGGAGTCAGCATAGATGAATTCCCTTTGGTCCACAGAAACATTTGTCTAAAAGTTGACAATTAGAATCAGTCCCGAAGTGACTGTTTTTGTTGTTGTTGTTTTCAAACAGCTTAGTATTCTGAGACTTTTAAGCATTTCTGAATGAAAATTTAAAGGGCATAAGATTTAGAACAACCTCAGTTGTCTTGAGATCATAGTGAAAATTAATTAAATAAACCCAGTTCAAGATGAATGCTAGCACTTAGAGAGAGACTACTGGAGTCAAGACTTGTACAGTTTACTAAATTGCCATGTGAACTCATGACCTCTTAGAACACTCAGAACTGGATACATGCCCAATTTCTCAGCATGTAAGTTGAAACAATAAATTCCCCTTGAACTTCACCTAGGTTTATTTGCATTTTTTATGTTTCTTAAAATCAAAAGAATTGTTATGACAGTGCATTCCACAGAAGCATAATTAAATGAGTTTCTTTTTCATCTTGATATTTACCAAATCACTGAGATAGACAGTAGGATCATCACCTATCAAATTATAGCTTACATTCTGTCTTCATTCCAGAACTAAAGGTATAAGAAGAGGATTGTGTTTATCCTGTGTATACTGAATCTTGTCATTAACAATATCAGATGGGTATTCTTCCACTGTGTTAGAATGCAAAAGAGCATAAAATGAAAAAAAAAGTTCCTTTTATATTTAATAAAGCACATTGCTCTTTAGAGAAAATTTCAATTATTTAATGTTCTTTATTTACATTATAAAATATTTGTGTATTCTGATATAAATTATTATCTTTTTGTTCATTCATTTGCATCCTTCCTTCTTCAGAAAATAAATTTATTATATCCTTACCAGATCGACAGTGATGTATTACAAGTCTGTATGTAAGTACATCACTTCAATAGTTTGGGTACCCATTTAATAATTGTCTTGACTAGACTGAAGATGACAGATTTATTGAGTAATGTCATGAAGATATAAGATAAAAAAGCTTTATTGAAAATGGAGGATAGCATCCATCACTTTTTAACAAAAGATGTCTGTCATTCTAGAGACAGACTTTTATTACTTCTGTGGCATGCTGGAATTTATCTTCCTCTGTTTCCAGTTTTCTGGTTTGACTAATGAATCTAGGCAAATGTGAACATGTATAAGAATTAAACTGGGCTGAGAAACTAAAAATAGAAATTTTATAGAATTCACATTTTTTGAATAGATTCCAGTAATATCAAATCTTAGGATGTTGTAGATTTGCCATTATTTTAAGTGATATAAAGAAATTTTGAACTGGTGATTATTAAAACTATACAAAATCAAGTAAATAATACATCATTTATGATGGGTAAATTTTCTGATATACATTATCTTTATGAATACCTCTGGTAGCCATCTTCTGTTTTTTGTCTGACTCAGTGCCTCACGAAGCACATTGCAAGGCTGGTCAGTTTATTCTCTGTGTAATCTATGGAACAATTTTGTGTCTGTCTTTATATATTTTTAAAATTTATTTGTTACTTCTTTTTCCTCTATTACAAATATACACTCGCTTCTGTGTATGTTGTTGACATGTTTATTCCTTTCACAAAATGTTTGAATTGCTAATAGGTAACCTGGATTTTTCTATATTTTATATATACAGATCGCTTGATTCACTTGTAAATTTTCACTTCTGTGGTAAGTCTCTGATGAGGAAGATAATTTCTTCATGTTAAGAGAGTCAAACTTATTTGTCTTTTCGCTATGGTTTTATTTTTGTGTTCCACATAAGAAATACTATCATATTTTATTGGCATAAAATATCCTTTTAACTAAAAATATTAATTTTGTGTTTAAGCAATTAGTTTCTCTTATATTACTTGCTAGCAGTATGTGTAAGGTGAGGTAGACATTGTCTTAATTATTTTACCCTGGGAGGGAAGCTTTGTTACACAGGGACTGCCTGTTAATTCATTCTTCATTCTCAAGTGATATGCCAGGAAATCATTGTCACAAGCAAAGTTACCATAATGTTTGGATCTGCTCTAACTTCCTCTTTGTTTCTATTCTCCTAATGACGGTTACATATGCCAAAGTAGATGAGTTTGTGATTTCATGAGTAATATTGATATATTTTACATAAATTTCATGTAGTTTCAGAAATATCTTCCTTTGGTATCTACTTGTGTTTTCACTGTATTTCAAGTTCTAGGAATAGTATATCTGCAATTTATACTGAAATTCCTTAAAAACAGCAAATCAATTTTGGAAGAATGGAAATCCCTCCAAGATTTAAAATTTTATCACCCATCAATATTACAAGAATATTTCTTTGATTTCTTTAACTTTCCATTTACTTCACAGTATTATTTTTATTGAGTTTTTGCAAGTTTCATACAACATATTTTGAGCAAATTTAGACCCTCTCCCCTACCTATTCCCCTTTTATAGACCCTGTACCATATTTCATATACTTTGTCCTATATATTAAAGCCTATCAAGTCAAATTTGTGTATGTCTTTCAGTGTGAGTCTATTCACTATGGGCTGGTTAACCTACCCAGCCATAAACTCTTAAAACAAACCAATGCTACTGCATGTAGCTATCTATTACAAATAGGTTCTCAACTAAATTTGGGGATTCTTATCCACCTCTCCACATCTATTTGGGGATTTTGTCTGGCTTGAGCTTCTGTGGGTCTTTGTTAGGAATTCATATGGGAAACATATTATGCATTGTGGAAAGAACTGCAACAAATAAGGCTGAGTAAGTATCTCATATTTTTCATACATGTATGGAATGTACCTCGTCATATCCTTCTTCATTCTTCACCTCTAATTCCTCCCAGGAAACTCCAACAAATTTCCCTCCCATCTTCATGTCTTCCTCTTAAAATTAATTTTGTAACCTACTGAATTAGTTAGTGCTGCTCATATGAACAAGTATGTGGTACCAACCACCCTGGTACCAAGAACCAAATGGCAATCACACTTATAAAGGAAAGTAGTTCTTCCGCCCCTGCTTCCATCAGCTCTTCACCTGCAACTCTGACCTCAGTAGCCTTTACCCAGTCCATACTGAAATATTTAGCTGCTTTGATTTTGTATAGATCTGGTGTAGGTAATCAGAGCTTCTGTGAGTTAATGAGTGAAACCTCCATTTCATATTCAGAAGACTGTATTTCATCACACTCCTCCCTGGATATTCCTTCCAACACCTCTCTAAGCCTTGTGGGAGGGAGGCTGATAAAGATGTCTCATTTTTGGCTGATCATTCACAATCACTCATTATCAGCCCTTTGAACAACAATGTTAACCACTACCCACGGCAATTAAAAAAAAAAAAAGCTCTAATTAAGATTGGAAACTGTGGGACTGGAGAGATGGCTCAGCAATTAAGAACAATGACTGCTCTTGCAGAAAGCTTGGGTTCTTATCACAGCACCCACATGGACGTTAACAACCATCCACAGCTCCAGTTATGGAGATGCAAAGTCCACTTCTGTCCTCTGAAGTCATTGTAGGACAAGGGTTCACTTACATACATGCAGGCAATACATTCCTACATATAAAATAAAAAAAAATAACAACAAAAATGACTGGGAACAGCACAAACCTATGGATGTAAACATAAGTATTTATAAGACAGATTGACAATATGACCATTTGGACAAACAACATTAATTATTTTCCTAAGACCTCTGACCTCCTAAATCATGGGTTTTGACCACATCTGTAGTGCCAGGCATGAGTAGCCCCCTGTGGAGCAGGCCTCAAATCCAGTCAAGAGAATGCTTGGTTATCCCCAGAAACAGTCTTTTCACTATTGTACTAGTGGGCACACACATTTTGCCTAGCTGGTCAGTACTGCACCATGCAGGCTCCAGATGCAGATGATATCACTGATGTCTTTTCTCACCTAACAGCTTGCATAGCACCTCTAGCACCATGAAAGCTACCCAGCAGGAAGAGTTTCTTGGTGAAGTTCAAGGTGACATCACGTGAGGTGATAAGGGGAATGGAGATGGAGGAGGGTATCTAAATATAATCAAAATATATGAACTTTGCAAAAAGTCAATGAAAATATTTCCAATTAAAATTTTTAAGTTATAAATCTAGATTCAAATATCAATACTAATCATCTAATGAAAACATATCCTATGATTTTTATGACTGCTATATCTTCAATCAATGTGCATGAATATTCTAGTAAGAATGTTTTCTAGAAAAGAGAAGGGTGTTAAATCAAAAGTCTGTTTTAAGCAACACTTGTTTTTGTTTTTGTATTTCTCCAACCCCCATTGATCCTCGAAGAGCTACTTTCCATGATATACACAGAGACTGGGAAAATAAGAATACCCAGACTCTGACCATAAATCTCAACCTTCTCAGAGACATTGTACAGGTCTTCTCTGAAAACAATTCTTTCTTCTCAAGTTGCTCCAGGAAAAAGGGTGAAAACTTTCAACATCGTTGCCTACCTTCCAGTTTCTTGTCTTCAAAGGCACTGGGTTTTTCTATGACACACAACATGCCCATCAGTGCATACCATCCTAACATAAACTCTTTCATAAATGGCTTCCCAGTTGTATAGAATAATTCAAACGCTGATGATTTGAGGATTTTTTTTTCTTTTATTTTGTCCTAAAAAAAGTTTTATGGAGGAAAGGAACCTCAGAAAACTTATAGCTTAAAATTCAAATGGGGATTGATAGACCAAAGATTCACATTTTACATTGCATGAGCAAATCTGTAATGAGTATTGGTTGGTGAGTGTCCAATGCAGTAATAAGTGAATCATCTATTTAGACCTCCACTTGTTCTACTTAGGCTCAAACTTGCACATACATAAACATATTCTGCATCTGTTTCCTACTAAAACTGTATTAAATCACCCACAACCTTGTGGTTTGAAATCAATTTCTTTAAATTTGGAGATGACACAATTCCAAAAACAGTCTCACTGAATCAAAGTCAAAATGTCAGCAGACTAATTTCCTTCTTGGAAGGAATAATTTGCTCCCAGGCATTTTCAGGTACTAGAATCTTTGTAAATTCCTGATTATCACTTCTTCCAAGCCTTACACCAAACTCTTGCTTCCATTGATATGTCTCTTACTGCTCATTATGTTCTCTTGCCACTCAGAAAATCCCTAGTGATTATATCCAAAACACTGAGATAATCAGGAAAGTTTACCATCTTCAAGGTTTAACATAAAACTATATTAATTTTCCAAAATATGAGATAACTTTCACATGTTCTTGAAGTCAGAAAAAAGATATTTTGGAGGATCATTTCACAACATCTCACATGTGACAAGTAACTATTCATAAACACATATTATTTGAGAATTTAAATTAGATCACCATTAAAGCTTAATTTTACAACCAACTTGTTCTAGGAAATAATAACTTCCATTAATTCTCCTTGCATCCAATCACTTTTTCTTTCCTTCAAAATAATTACTGAATTCGCTTTTTTAATTTTCACTGAATCTTACTTTTAATATTTTCTCTTTACTTTAACATATAGAACATAACTTTAGTGACCAGCAGCCCCTAGATTTACCCATTATCCATTATTTAATACATTTAATATAGTTCCTCATATTACACTGTTTCTTTCAAACCTTGATCTGATAATGTCACCTTTCTTTCCAATAGAAAAATCTAAAGTTCTGAAGTTAAATTGTCCAGTACTTTCCTGTTTTTATAGGATAAAAGCTAAATGCCTGAAATTGGTTGGCAAGGCTCTTCCTGAACTGCATACACTGCAATAGTATTTACTGGAGTGATGGTGTGATGAAATTCTGGGTTCCCCACTGAACTGAATGTTTCACAATGCAGAAACTACACTTCCCTTTGTTCACTATTGAATTTTCAGTGACTGACACAGCATGTGACAAAACATGCTCAATTTGTTGGATAAAGGATTAAAGGGCTTTTAGGATCTGTTTTTCACTTTCAGCATTCTCTTGTTCCATTTAAACACACATATATGCATGAAGCCATTCAAAGTTCATGTCTTAACTAATTCTTGTTTTGCTATTAATATGCCCTCAGGTGTCCACTGTCTTCAGATAATATATGCTTATAATCTTTCTTCTTGCTAAGTAAATGAACAATAATTGAATCTATAGACACTGAATAAAATGTTCCTAGTCAACAATGTGTGCATGTTATGTGGAGGCGTGTTTAACAAATACTAAGAATGAACGATCAAGAAGCTTCAGTTATCTGTAAGCCCAGGGAGACGCAATTGATACTTTTACTCTGGAATTCACAAATTAGAAGTATTCTAGTTTGAGGTTCTCTGAAGGATCTCCTGGCAATATCACAATGGCCATTGACCAGACTTAATTATTTGTAATTGCAGGACTGAGGTTTTTACTGTTTTTACAGCTGGTTGGGCTTTGCTCATAAATCCTGCTTCCTGTTCTTACCATGCCTCCTCCAAGCCCTTCCCTCTGGAAAGCGTTTCCAGTTCATGCCATACTTTCTAGTCTTCCAACTTCATTTTGTTTTCTACCTTTTATAGGCACTTATAATTACAACAGATCCATTGAGATTAATATCCATTAATCTCCCTATATAACTGTTAACTGGATGATGATAAATTTTATTCATCTCCAAAGTCACTACAAAATGATAGCTAGAGTTTGAAAAGGGGAAAACAACCTGTGGGGAGGGGCATGCTGCTCCATTTCTGCCTGCCACAGCACTGTGTCAGCATAGAAATTCTATGTATGAATAATAAAGTGGCATTAAGAGAGCATGGAACATTCAAGATACTGTCTACAAACCAAGCAGGGCTGACAGGCGACAGAATGAAGCAACTAAAGCATTGCTGGATACTGGGGAATTTTAAATATTTTTTGTTTTTGTTTCTCAATTTTCTTGGGGATTAAAAGGCACTGATTTAAAATTATACTATCTCTGTGGTGTATTGTATAATAATCAAAGTGAAAAGGGAGAAGACACAATATCCTGGTCTGCAAGACTGAGCAAAAATGGAAGCAGGTGGGAACCACTTGTTGAGCACTAAGGAAAGCAGAATGCAGATTGCATGCCCGAAGCCTGGATTTTGACTGGCAGGACAGTCATTGAAATTTATTCAAGTATAGGAATCATGTTTCAATTTTGCAGTTTAATTAAGTTGTATCCAAAATTAAGAATATAGTGATTGGCTAGTGTTTCTTGTTGTTTCTTCAACAGTCCATTGCACAGATGGTCTGTTGGTGTTTTGTACAGATAAGTGCACTTAGCAATACAGAAGTCATTTTCAATGTATTTATTAAAATTTGGTATTTTATATGGAAAGTACACAAAATCATTTTTCTGTCACTTTAAAATGGATAAATTTTCACAGGAGGAATTTATTATCATACTGCCAAGAGGAACAAACATAATTTTAATCAATATGTAAATAACTGTGTTTGTTATTTTGCACTCTTGGTAACATGTTTTGTTTATTGTGTTTTTCTCTCCACTTTCTTTTATGCATTATTCTTTCACTGAACACAATGTATATCTGGAGACTGAAATTTGACACGTTGCCATATAAACATGCAATAGTCCTAGGTTTTGAAAAAATCAGTCTGTGGTGAAAAGAAATGCCAAAAAAATAAAAATACGAACTCCGATTCCCTGAGTTTTGAAATCCTTACAAATGTGAAGCTTATCAGTGTGCAAGATAATGAGTGTTTTGCAATATGAGGTAACCACCCAATACGTGTACTAGCTTGAGGAGTTTTATCTCGAAGGATCAGTCCTTGAAAAGCAATTTAATCTTTGTGTGTGTGGTGTGTGTGTGTGTGTGTGTGTGTGTGTGTGTGTGTGTGTGTGTTTATGCAATTTAGGCATATTGTATTTGGAAAGATTTGTTCATATAGCACATAATTCTGTGTTGCAGTGACAAAATGTGTTTAATTCTAAGAATGAGGCAGGGGAATAGACTTGTTTTTTGAGCTGAATATTCAACGTATCAGGCTCATATCACTGTTCAAAGACGCCTTTTCTTATTTGTTTTATGTAGTGATAGAGATTAACAAAGATAATTTAGGTTACCCTTCAACACTAATCCGAATTTCTAGTAGTCTGACCTACATTCTTCTCAATAAGTAAAAAATGTAAAAGTTATGCTATTGCTTTGAAAATACGGATTTGTATAAGACCGGTCATATATTTTCTGTATTATGTCTTATTCGAAGTCCACATTTTTTCAATACCATGCAATTTTACAATTTTATGGTATTCAGATGCACTTCCCTAACCAGACCTCACCCACTACTTCCCACCAAATTATATATTTGTGTATCTGTATTTGTATATATTTTTATATATTTGCAAATATAATGTGAGATATATATATATAGATAGATAGATGAGAGAGAGAGAGAGAGAGAGAGAGAGAGAGAGAGAGAGAGAGAGAGTGTCTCATGTCTGATTTGTGTTCCCAAAGGTCCTTCAGTGTGGGTCCATCCTACAAGAGTCTCATCTCTGTAGGACACTATTTCTCCCCCATTCAGCAGCCATAAAGTGCCAAAAGTTCCTTATGATATGTTGGGATTTCTTATTGATTTCTCCATGTCTAGACTGGGATTAAGGAATTAATTTATTATAAAAATAAATGACCACTCATTCATAAAGATATCAAATAATGGATGATACTTTATGAGTACAATTTTAAACTAATGATAATTCACAAAAAAATTCTATGATACATGTGATACTCTTTTATATGAACCATTCCACCAGGAATTGAAGGTGATTTTACCATAAAAATATAAAATAACAACACATCTCAGGATAAACTAAACTCAAGTCAGCATAAATCAATGTGAACTACTATTTTCTAAGGAATATATATTGACAGTCAGGTATTCTTTTTCATTCAATGACAATGAATAGGAAGAATAGTATTTTCCAAGTTTTGACTTTCTCTTGAAGTAATACTCACCTGCCTATTCAGACGGCAGGTTTTAAATGTAGCACATTTTCTGGGCTTAAGAGTAGTTCATTAGTGTACTTATTTTTCACAGTTATTATAATTATTGTGGCAATTTTAATGAGTTAAAATGTTTTCTTTGTACAGTCCATGAACGGGATACAGTGGAGAATGAATGGTTATCGATTCATCTTGAGAGATATGTTCCAGAACTTGAACATAGGAGTTTCCACAAAATGTAGAATGAATAAGGAAAAAACCCTAAATTTTTCTCCTTTTATTTTTGCTTAGAGTTATTATAGTATCTGAAAATATTATGTTTCAGAAACTAAAAAAATATTCCAATTTCAGTCATTTGAATTTTAGGTTCAATAATGCAGAACTTTATGAAGTTCCATCAAGTTGTTCTTCTTCTGCAAAATTTCAGCTTTCTGGTATAACACATACCTTCCGGGAAAACAGTACATGTGCTGCCTTTGAGTGTCTACTTTGTGGCCCTCATTCTCCTTCGTTTTCTTCTTATGTGATTCACTAGCATAATGGCAACATAGTGAATTTAAACTATGCACAGTTAAGGTTCATGAGGAATAAAAGAACACGAGATAAAATCAAGCATGAGAGATAAAATATGATACAGCTAACAGATGCAGTAATCAGGAGACAGATGAGGCAGAGAGATAACATCATATATGCAGTCTGTGGTTGATGAATGTGCCACAAATTGCCTGACTGTCCATATTTCATGTTCTGTGAACATTCTGAATTTGTGATACAAGTCTGAAATGCTGATATAATACTAAATTGAATGTCAGCAATGATACAGGGAAAAATGAATTGCATATATTTGTTATACTCTACACAAAACTTGATGTATTATACTGTTATTTGTTTGTAAACATGGATTAGTTATTGATGTGGTTTGAAAATTCTAGAGCAATGGCTAAAAATCCTGGATATGTGTGTGGAGAAAGGGGTTGAGGGGTTGAGAGTAGTGAATATGCATTACATGCACCTTCAAAAATATCTAGGCATTGACTATTAATAATTTTTAGTCTGTTGAATTTACAAAGATTCTAAAAATAAAATAAAATGCAACTGAGATTTCAAGAGAAGGAAAAACAAATGGAGGGCAATACAAAATGGTTATCAAACAATTCCAGTACCATACAATTGGAGTAGTATATTATACAGCTACCTCTCCATTCCTATGATGCACCAAAGTTTAAATCTTCTGAGATGGCAATGCTGTTCTCAACACCACCAAGTGCTTTTCCTCAGAGACTGTCCAGGAGTATCATATGTTTGTGCTTTTTATTTAGGTTCATCGATATAAACTATGGATCTTGAGTAGTAATGGCACTTCAGATTATTCAATGGAAAGAATTATTCCTCTCCACTGACCATTGAACACTGATTATGGGGGTGAAGGAATGCATAGAGTGGGTCAGGGAGTTTATCTGACCACCTGTGTCCTCTGTACAACTTCTCTATGAATATAAAAATGAACTGCTTTAACTGGGGAGGTTAGGGAGAGAGTGTTAGACAAAGAGAAAAAAAACAGAGCCAATGGTATTAGTTCAAAAATTCCTGAAAAATTACACATACAATATCTCTATATTTGTAAAACTGATGGCTACATAACAAGAAGCAATGCAGACAGGAGAAGCCTCTTTTTCATTGTTGGTTATGATAGTTCAAAAGAATCAAAATTACACAGGCTATTGACACAGACCTTGATTGTATCCCAGAACTTGAAGGTAAGACTCTATTGCTGAAGATAGGACATACTTTGGACACAGGATTTGAAGCAAAGGATCTGGAACTGACCTAGAAGCCCTCTCCCTTGAAGGCTAGCATTCATATTTTGGAGAGCACTATACAAGTTCTTAAGGGAGAACATTAATTGATTATTCAACCCCAGCTATAAGGCTTAATAACCATATCAATGACTGACTGGCACAGCAAACTATATTGTAACAGTAGTGGCACTTTTATCTTGGGGAGTAATCAACAGCTACCTAACTGAACTTAAAGCCAACTCAATGTGTTGGACTGTAAACATAACCAAACAGACATTGCTGAAGTGGTCATAGATCTTATATGTACAGATAAGTGAGATTTTATATATCATTGGGCTTCCTTACTAATGAGAGGTGAGATCTACACCCCTTTCTTGAACCTAGTCTATTCTCTGATTGAACTGGTACAGAGTTGTGTAAATTATACATCAGGTTTTAAGAGGACTATAATATTTCTTTTTCTTCTTTCTTATATACTTGAACTAACAAGTTACATGCACAGTTATTCTAAGACCACTGTACTATATAACAGTCTCAACTACCCCACTGTATTGGCTTTGCAAAGAGAAAATGAAAATGAAGACCCTAGATAATCACTAGCTTGTGTAGCAATCAAGCATTTTGATTCCTCTCAAATGCACTCTAGGATTAAGCACAGAGAAAAGTAATCTGCCTGTTTTGCTGACTCATGGAGTAACAGAAGTGGATATAATACTTAATTTAATGCTACAATGCTATGTAAATAATTCTTAAACTATATTAGTTAGGAAATGACACAAAAATGTGTATGTTCATCACATGTGCACTTATTATCTTCAAATATTTTCCATCCAATGCTGTAATCAAATAATGGTTGTAAACCCCATTTGTACATAGGACTGGTTGTAAACTACAAAGAATGATTATGTACAGTCAGCACAGAACTGGGGAAATGGGCAAGAGGCCACAACCTTAGCTGACCTATTGCAGCTGATCACTGTTGTGTGACGGAGAGTTGATCTTTAAGGGACTGATGCTAAATAGGCTGAGCATGCTTCAGTGGATGAACTCACACCAATGGACATCTGGAAACACAAACATGACCTGATAGGCCTTAACATATATGACTGAAGGCATGAAATCCTGTGGGCAGGCTATGGGAAACTGCAGGTAGGAAAATGGGGTCTAAATATGATTAAGAAGTACTAAATGAAATGCAGAAAAAAATCAATGAAAACATACATTGAAAAAAAAACTCATTTACAGTCAATTAACAAATGACTAATAACCTTGTCTATCATGCAGATTATCTATCACATTAGGCATATTTTCCTTATTAAATTTTATTAATTTCATAATTTTGATTGCATTTAATTTTTTACCTATTTGTAGCCCCTTGTTATCCCCTGCCCAGTTTCATGCATTATAATGTGTGTGTGTGTGTGTGTGTGTGTGTGTGTGTGTATTAAAGCCTATAGTGTCAACTTTGTTTCTCAAAATGTCTTTTGGTGTGGATGCATTCAGTGTAGCCTTGTTTACTTACCAAGACTCACATATTTAAAAAAGCCTGACTCTTTCCTTCTCAGTAGCCATAGGTTTCCAATAGCTCCTCAAGGAGGGTTGGAGTTTCTTACCAACTCTCCCATGCCTATGCTGAGATATTATCTGGCTTGAACTTACATGGTACTTGTCCATGATGTCACCATTGTTGTGAGTTCACATGAGTAACTTCTCAGTTGTTGGGAAAACTGTTTTTTCACCCAACACTTCTGGCTTTTACAGTTTTCCTGACAGCTGAGAAGTTACAAATATTAACTCACAGTAAGAGACATACTTAAAACTTACTCTCAGCAATTTTGAAGCACAAAAGAGCTTATTATTAATGACGGCCACCCACCCAGCTGTGCAATATCTCTATGTAGGAGCAGTGACTAGCAAAGCAAACCAAAAGAATCCATCTCATTAGCTTCATAACAATTGGCATTTACATCGTTCATGAGTTCAGGAAGCATATCTGAATAGACTGAGATTTTGGCTGGACTTTCTTGTGTCTGCATTTGCTTATGGATCAGATGAGTGAATCTATTAAAGTCTTGCTTGTTTAATATTTTACCAAATTACATCATGGAAGACTGTCTATTTGTATCATGAGTCCTTGATATGGGAAAATGAAGTCCTCTCCAAGAGATCTTTTATTTTCTGAAAGTCTATTAATTACATGCAAAAGGAGAAACAAATGTCCATGAGAGACAACAGAAACGAGAAAGGCATACTGAGCTATATGGGATGTCATTACCTCATATATGAACTTGCTACTGCCATTCTGTTATAGGGACATGGTATTAAATCTACTCCTAATGACTTATTGCTATTCATACAGAATAGTGCATTTCTTAGTTTTCACCAGATAAGATTTTTCCTACATCAGAAAGTGATTAACACTTTCACAACTGTTCATCATGCAGAGAATAAGAGACTGCAGAGTGCTCAGCCCTAAATGGGTTACCTGTATCAGCCTCTGTTCTTAAATATCATGGATCAATGTGCAAGAAGAGATTGAAAAATTGTCTGTGGTGATGCAAAAAATTATTTTCCGGCACTTGCACATATGAACCCAAAGTAGTTCTGAAAGCCTGCACAAGCCCTGTGCAAACAGAACCAGACAAAAGCATAGCAAGGGTTGTGGAAGTGAGCAAGAAGTTCCAGTCTTCAATGAGAAACTGTTGGCAGCTGAAAACTTTAGAGAGAAGGACAGTCAGTTTTCTTTAAAGTCTGATACCAGGTAGGTTGACCAGGCTCCAAGGGATGGACCCACATAACGGACGAGTTGGTGAATACAAATTAGAACAGGCAAGTCTTTAAAAAATAGAAGACATGAAGTGTGGGGGGTAAGGAGGTTGTAGTATATGTGAGAGGAGATGGGGATGTGGGTCTGAATATGATCAAATTACTTTTGTATTCTCAATAAATAAAAACATTATATAAAATAATACAAATAACACTATTAATCCAGATGCATAAGGTGAAGACAGGCAGGAAAGTTATATTCCAGAATATTAGATACAAGGTGAAGTGGTAAATAGGGATCTCTTTTGCAAACCAAACATGCCACAACATGCCTTAGTTTGCATCTGTGATGAGGCCTCTTGTCTCTCTCTTTTTGTTTTTTTTTTTTCTTTGCTTACAGACATAAATTGAATATTTTGCTCCTCCATAAATTCTTCATCTTGATATACTGTCTTGTAAATGACCCAAAAGAAGCAAGGGTTACTCTATTCCAATAATTCCCAAATTGTGAGCCAAAAAACCTTTTGGCCTTATGATTTGTTACCAAGTTCTTCGTAACAGAAACAGAAAGCAGACAAGATCAAACATGGTTATAATGGTTTAGATTTTATTTGTTGTTTTCTAATTTCACATTTCAAAAACAACATACTACATATTTCATGACTGATAAACAACATAAATTTATTTCTTACCATACTGAGAGCTGTTAGTCTGATATGATAGTAGCAGTACGCTATAGTTTGTATGAAGCCTTTTCTTTCTATCCTTAAATAACAAAGGGAACATATAAGCAAGTATTACTGTGGTCTTCTTAAGGCTACTAAGTCTATTCACCTGCTCTGCTTTCATGACCTCTTAAACCTAATTACTACCAAGGGCGTCACATCTTAATATTGGGAAATAGAATTTCAACATAGATATACAGGCAGAACAAGGCACATAGTCAACCTATAACAGAGTAAAAATGAAAGCTATTACAGGATTTTAAACAGAAGGCTGATATCCACACAGGGATATTCAGGATATGTTAGTCACATTTTTGTTGCTGTGATAAAATATCCTGGAAAACGAGACTTAAGATCACTTTTGATCTTATTAGGGAGGGTTCACAGTTAAGAATTCAGTCTATACTGTTGGGAAATTGAAGACAGCAGAAGCTTTAGGCAGCTGTTTACATTACCTGTACAATCAGGAAACAGAAATTGACAAGAGCCTGTTCTTAGCTTATATTTTCCTTTTATTCAGTCCAGGACCCACGCCCATTGCATGATGCTACTTTCAGTTAAGGTGCATTTTCCCATTTCAGTTAAACTCTGTATACAATCCTACATAGACATGCTCAAATTCTTGTTTCTTAGGTGATTCTAGATCATGTCAAAATCACAATATTAAACATAATGAGGGAAAGTGCAAACAAAAATCTGGTGTTTGATGCAAAAACATACCTTAAAACTGTAAATACAGCTTCTAAAAATTCACAAATAGTCATTACACTTATATTACACATGCATTGAATAGGTTTCATCAAATTATATTTCTACAATTACAGTATAAAATAAAAAAATATATTAAATTCCGATTTGTCTAGGAATATGTAAAAAACATTATAAATTTGATGAACATGGGTTTTATATCTGCAAAGAAATTGTAGCATAAGTTAGTTGAATTCAAATATTTATTTTCTTCAACTTTTCTAATAAATGCTCACAGGAAACCTATAAGGATTAGTTTGTATTGTTTCTTTGGTGTTACCACAGATGCACTGAAGATTTTCTTCTTTCTTTCTCCATTTTATTTTTTTTAGAATCTCAAATTGCACCTCGTTCCCCTGTGAGAGTACAAGCAGCAGCATCCAATAAACTAAATCAACACTAGAATGTGCACATATAAAGGATGCATGCAGCAAAGGAAAATATTTAAATGAATTTTTTACTAAAAACTAATCCTACAAACAGAAAAAAAAAGTTGTACTAATTCTGTTTTTCTAGGAAACTAAGAAAAGTGGCTATAATATGAGAAATTCAAATAACCAGACATCTGTTGAAGGCATTGTGAAGGAAAATTCAATGTTTCAAATATTTTTGCATAATGTGAATGACAGACGTTTTAATAAAGCAAGCAACCAGGGGAATAAGGCTAGGAAGTTTATTTACAATTAAGCATGAACAGTTGATTCCTGTAAGGAAAAGCAATTCAGAAAATCAATCATACCCAAAGAGTGAAGAGTTATAAGCACAAAAAATAATAATTAATTTCAGTAAAATAGTGTTCTTCTAATAATCCTGAGAATTATTTATGTTATTTTTCAATAAAAGGAATTTGGAAAAGAATAATTCAATATGACTATCAAAAGCAAATTTAAAATAGTGAAAAAATAAAGTATTATTATCTTGCATATTCAAATTTTGTAATATACTAGAAAGACTGCATATATATATATATATATATATATTTACCACAACTTAAATATTTAAAATACAGTATATTCAGAAAAAGAAATATAATGGCTTGCCATTGCATTCATTCAATTTCTTGTCATATCAGTACAAAAACTTTTTACATAAGCACCATTTAAATGATATATTTGCAAATGGGTTGTGAGAACGGGTGTTCTTTGATGAAACAATCATATAATCTTCATGAGGAAAGATGCTGGAGCTCTAGACTTCTGAGATTGCATGCTAGGTTGGGGTTGCCAAGCTTATCAGAGCCTCTGTAATGATTCATTTCACTCTCTGTGGTGGTTGTTCAATTTCCATGGTGCAGGAACAGTTTATGGGACAGCCTTCATTTTGTTTCTTATCAGAAAATTGGAACATTTTGAAAATAACTATTGTTTAACAAAAACAGTGAGAATGATATTTAACAGTACTTATATTTTCATAACCTGAGTCATGTCTTTTGTTTTAATGCTTTTGTTTTGCTGTTGTATTGAAAATGGGATGAAACTCAGGGGCCTTATATGGTATGGAAGCACTCTGGAACTAAGCTATAACCACAATCCACATTGAACTGTACCTTGTAGTCTCTCCTTTTTATTGATTAATTTGTTACTTGAGAGTATCATGTATGCATACTATGTATTCTGATTCCTCTCCTCAAATTTACTGTTATCTCCCTTCCAGCTCTAATAATAACCCCCGCCCCCACCCACAGACACCCATACGACAGTCTCAGATTCATGACTATTTTTTGTGATCCACTTAATTTAACTAGGGCCATCTGTGTGACCATTAGATAGGAACTATTTAAGAGAACCTGGTGGGCCAGCAGTGGATACACAGCTAAGGCAATGGTTCTCCTCTCTGTCAGTATTAAATAATTCAGCGTTGTCTTTGTATATATCAATAACAAACACACAAAGAAACCAGGAAAATAATACTTTTTTTAACACAACAGAAACTAGTATTAGGCTTTCCATTATGCTTTATGTCCTGTCTAGCCTCAAGTTCCTATCAGTATCATGTATAGGGTCCATTCTATGAAGCAGACCTTGAATGCAATTTTAAAGTTATTCCTTCCCCACATAATATTCATGGCACTATTGCACCGGTTGGTATATTTTTTAAAGCCCATATACTAGCTTTTTTTAAAAAAATAAATATTTATAGTATAATATACTGGCCCTTAATTATACTGTTATACCAATAGATTAATGCATGTCTCAGATTTTACCAGAGAAGTTTCCTTACGCAACTGGCGGTAATTAACTGGCCAAAGTGCAGAGAACAAAGGGCTGCAGACTGCATGTCCCTAAACAGGACACCTATTTCAAACCTCTGCCTCCTATGACTCAGGGATCTTTCTGTAAGAGGAGGCAGAAAGATCTTAAGACCCAGAGAGGGTGTGTATGACCACAAGATATTATTTTTCCAGACAACTGGTCAATTACTTGTATGAACTCAACTGAATGGTGACAGCATGCACAAGTACCATGAAAGCTCAAACTAGAAAAAAATCCCAGCATAGACATGGGTAAGAAATCCCAACACAACCTAAGGAATGTTTAACAACAAATGTCTACTGGGAGTGGAAGAGCCAATCTCTTTTAAGCATGGTACTCCTGGAGGATTAACCAGACTCAGATTCCAGTGGATGGAGCCACAATGAAGGATATTTAGTGACTCAAATTAGACTGTATAGAATGTTTTTCATATAAGCGAAAATTCCACTTTGAACAGGGCAGTCAAAGTAGGTGAAGATGGGCAGGGATTTTAATGCTAACAAATTATATTGGATGAATTTGCAAAAATTAATCTAAAAACTTTTAGAAAGAACCATGGTAAAAAAGTAAACAAATAAAATACTGTGAAAAAAACCTCAGAGTAAATGTAATGAAGGTAATGAAAACCTCAAGTTTCAGGTACTACACTAAAGACGGAAAGACTTGCAATCCTCATGAAAAATTAGGATGAGTACTGTGAAAATATCATTCTATCCAAAATAATCTACAGATTTAATTCAGTCTTCTGAATTCTTCACAGAAATTAAAAAAAAGAAACTATCACAAAGTTTATATGAAAATATAAAGATACCAGATAGACATGACAACCTTGAGCAAAAGGCAAAAAGAATGATTTACTATACTTGATCTCAAATTGTACTGTAGACTTAGCATACTTAAATCAGTACAGGACTGTCATAAAAACAAGGGCATATGGATCAACGAGCAGGATAAAGATAAAATAGACCTACAGTAGCCTGAAGTTTGATAAAGCAATAAGAATATACATGGGAAAAGATAGTAACTTCATCAACTGGTTCTGGGAAATTGGAAGTCTACATAGAGAATGGAACAAGTCTCTTACCTCTCACCCCACACAAAATTTAATTCTTAAAGGAGCAAAGACCCTCTAGTTATGAAATCAATCTAAAGAGAAAATATCCGTCAAAAATCATCAAATGATCAAAGGTGTATTTTATACTGATTGTGATTTGTTATTCATTTCTTATTGAAGAAAACTTGAATTCCAATAAATACTGAAGTTGTCTTAGACAAAAGAATTATAGAATAGTTTTTCATTTTAATTGAGTTTTTGTACATTTTATACAACATTTTAAAATCAAATGTAGACACCCTCACCACCAGCCGACTGCCCTTTTCCCTCAGAGTACTTTTCACGCTTATCTGATTGTGATGGCTTGGGTCTTGTGTTAGATTCCACCATTGTCAAAAGTTCACATGCACAGGCTTTCAGGCATTTCCAGATATGCATAGACCAACCTTGGTTGTTACGATCCTTCTGCTCCCACTTTTGCAATGGTCCCTGAGCTGTGGTTGAGTGAGGTTTAATATAGGAGTCCTATCAACAGACATACACTCTGAAGTCTCTTGTTCTTTATAATTTGGCTAAATGTGTCCTTCTCTGTGTATTGTACTTTGTTGTATAAGGAAGCTTCACTGGTGTGAGTTGAGGGATGCATTAAATTTCTCTCTACTTCCTGTTTCACTAGGTTACATAAGCCTGAGGTATAGAGGTTCCACCATAGATATGTCACCTAGGACTGGGCATCTCTCAGACATATTTTCTCTGTGTGTGACCAGTTGTGAAACTCTGAAGTATCCTCTATTTTTTTGCAAAATGAAGCTTCTTTGGTAAGTGGTATACAGTATAATTGTTTGTGACTATAAGGATTTGTATTTAAGAATGGTCAGTATGGTTAGAAATTTCAATTATCTAGAAATATGACAGAGATAGGAATTATTATATGACCTATGACCTCTCCAGCCATGGGTATCTGACTGTGTTTACAGGGCTACCCATGAGTTCATTCCCATTGAGAGGACTTTAAGTTCAATTAGATAGCTGTTGATTACCCATCAGATAATAGTGCCACTTCTATACCAATGCAAGTTAATTCCTGTGCCAGTCATTGTAATTATTAGATTTTAGGCCTGGGTTGGAGCATTGATTTTTCTTCCTTAGTAGCTTGCATAATATCCTCTGAACTATAAGAGCTAGACTTCAGGTAGAAAGCTTCCACATCAGTTCCTGCTCCAGTACTCCAAGCCATGTATCTACAAACTATGTCTTAACAATAAGTTTTACCTTCAAGTTCTTGGAGATAACCACTGAGCCATCCTTCCAGTCCCCAAGGCAATTTTGTCTGGAATTTTGAGTCCTGGCAGATGTTGATCAAGAGCTGAAGTATGCATAATGATACCAGAGGACTTGATTCTTGCTATAGTGTTTTCTGGATCAAGTGAATTATAATATACATATTACAAAATTTATCCCCATTTTAATGTACAGTACATTGTTAGTTAAATTACATGCTCACAGAAATAGCAAAAAATTCCCCTCTAAAATATTTTCTGATATACATTTTCTACCAATTTCTGTTCTTAGGTCTGTCTCTCTGAGAAACCACATCTCTTTTCTCTACTGTCTTCTTGTTTTGAAAAATTTCACACAAAATACAATATATGATTTTAGTATTTTGTGTCTGAGTTATTGCTCTTAGCATAATGCTGTTGAACTCTTCTGTGTAGCATTTCAATTAGGTGCTGTCATTTTTAATAGATTCTTTTTATAAGAATCATGCCTATAAACTAAAAAGTAATAAAAGATTTACACCCTAAATTTATTAGCTAAAAAAATACTTGGTATTCAATCCTATTAAGTGGCTGTACAAAATGTGTGGAACTAGCTAGTACTCCAGGTATGCAATCAAAGTGACCAGTTCTGGTACTTCAGTACATTTTTCTAGGCACTAACTAGGTTCGTTTTTTTTCTGCTTTGGTTCTTTGATCTCATTTTTACCAGTCATTTCTTTTTATCTTCTCCATATCTTGCCAGAGATTTCAATTTTAATATAATAAAAATATACTCATGAGAATAAAATCATATTAGTGTTCAAAATGATGGCCTACTCTCTTCTTATGTTTTAAAATTTCTTTTATTATTTGAGAATTTCATATATATATGTATATATATATATATATGTATATAACTAATTTGACCGTTTTCAACCCCTAATTACCATCTCTCCTATTTCCTCTTCTCCTGAAACATCACTTCTTCTAAACATGCTGCCCTTCCTACTTTCATATATAACTTTATTTTATATATTTTTATTTTTTATGTATATAAGTGTAATGCCTGCATGCATGTAAATGCATCCATGTCTTACAATGCTGGTAAAACATAAGAGGACACGGATCTCTTGAAATTGGAGTAATGTATAGTTGTTAACTGCCATGTGGGTGCTGAGAATCAAACCTGGCTCATTTGCAAGAGCAGCCAGTGTTCTTAAACACTAAGTCATCTCTTCAACCACAATAGCTTCTTTTTTATTTTGTACTATCCACTGAGTTGAATCAGAGTTGCTTTCATGAACCTGAAGATTTTTACAGAGTTTTTAATGGAGACAAGATAGCTTTTCCATATTCTATCTGTGTCATATTTTCTCAACATCTCCCAGTCTCCATGAGATGCCCTATTTCCTCAGAAGCCACAAAAGAAAGTCGGTTTGTGCTGTATATATTTATATCATTTAAACTGAAGTATCAAATATGCTTTTCTATTCAAATAATGTTTACATGTATTAGATCTCTTCATAGCAATTATTTTCTAGTTCCATTTTATCTGTCACTCTTCATTTAAGTCTTATACTTTATCTCATCTTCATTGTATACAGAAATTTTTTTCTTCAAGGATATTACCTTTATTAAAATATTCTATCAAAATATTTCTCAATAATACCATCATTATGTTCATCAAAAATTCTAGCTAATATTTTGAAAAAAAGGTCATTAAGATATTTTATGCATATATTTCATTGCATTAAAGCAAATAAATAAATACTGATAAATTCCTAAGAAAATCATAAATCAGTAAGTGGAGATAACATATTTCTCCCAGCAAAATTTAGTGGGATTTTCTTTCTTTTTTTTTTAATAAATGATCTCCCTGTAGCCTGAGCTGTCCTGGAACATACTGTTTAGACCATACTGGTCTTGATCTCACAGAGATTCACTTGCTTCTGCGTCCCCATTGCTAGGACTAAAGGTGTGCACCACCAGGCATGGTTTAAGATTTAGTTTTGAATGTTTGATTGGCAACTGTTCCAAGTCTCACACATTCTTCTCCTTCTACTGCCCATGCACACAGCTGTGCCTCACCCAATGTAAGTGTCCCCTCTGTGTATTACCAGAGTACTGAAGCTCCACCAAGTCCCAACCTGCACGTGGGAACCTTACGGACAGCTGTGCTTTTTAGGTACAATTATCACTCTAGACCAGTCCCTTCTTCTTGTAGTCCCAAGTCACAGTCACTCCAACTTGCCAGGTCTTCTGTACTGCGTTTCGCAACCTATGCTTGTAGAATTCCAGTAGTTTCCTATTATATGTCTGACATCATTTTCAACACAGAGACCAAATATGAACAGAGCCCAGCCTTCTTTGCAGGTTGTCCACAACAGCAAGAGTGCAAAAACCAAGACCTCCTTGATTCTTGAAACATATGCACATTTACTGTCTACCATCATTAGCTTATGTGTCCGTGCCAACTGACACGTAATTTTGCAACAGATTAATTTGAAATAATATAGAAAATGAGTTCTTTTGTAAGGTAGAGAAAGTTATTTCGAGTGGGTCACCTGACTATGGCCTCCTTGGAAACAGTCCTGCTGTAGGGCTCACTATTTTATATTAATTTTTAATATTGTTGTGATATTTAGTATTACTTATACAAGAACACTCTATTCTCTTCTCTGAACCAAACAAAACTCTGTTGATTGCCAGCAAATCTTCTTTTGGACTAAAAAAATGTAAATAGTAAGATAGACATTTGCTTTTTAAAGAGGGAGGAAAAAATATTAATTAATATAAAAAGTAGTAAGATTTTCATTTCCACTTCTCAAAATTCCAAGAAATAAGGGCAAAACACAAAACACACAAGCAAGCATCAATAAAGTCAGGATAGGAGTTCATCAAGCCCACTTCCCTAATCTAAAATCAGAGCTAGTGAATGCATGTCTCTTATTGCTCCATAATAAGTTGCAGTACTTATAAAGTACTTGGAATTATGTCCACCGTATTTTAACTACATACAAATAGTAATTGCTAATAAAAAGTATTTTAAGATGATAAAAGTGTATTTTATGTGTTTAAATAATTCCCTGGTATCAGAAGACAATTAATGATATCAAAACCCTGCACCATTTTATTAACTATAAAATTGAAATCTCACTAGAGAAGTTAGAAAATGACTTATTCAACACTACATACAATGGGTGACAGTGATTTCACAATATGTGCTCCTGCCTACAAGGACAATGCACATATTTGGAGTAGTCCCTGTCATAAAATAATAATGGATATGATGGGACTAACTATAATCAAAATACCTTATAACCCCAGATGAAAGTGCTAAGATGGAACAGACTCTCTGGTATAAATCAAATATGATAATATAAAATTAAACAGACAATAAGTTTTGCAATGAACTATTGTCTAAGATCCTACACACATTGTTCGATATAGCACACACATGATTCTTCCACCAATTTTACTTGCACAACATGCTGCCTATGATTTTGATCTAGAGTTGACAACAGGGTCACATTTGGCCTTTTTGCTTATTCAAGAAGAGTATTCTGTTATTTCTCATTTAGATTATCCCGCCCCCTCCCTGGCTCTGTTGAGCTATATCCTTGGCAATATTTAAACACATTATTATATTTTCATTCTAAATCAAGAAAATAAAGTTTATTTTCATTCAAGTTGTACTGTGAGCCAATGTCTTTACTCCCTTTTTCAAATAGTCAAAAATTCTATAAACACAGTCTTCAATTCTTCTTAAGCTTCTTGCCCTTACCTTACAGTATTTTTCATGATATAATTATTTAACATGTGCTTATTTCAAGGAACCATGACGCGGAAACTATATTTTATCATTAAAAACTAGAATTTTTCACTTTAAAAACTTGCTTGAAAAGACCAATTTTTTTCTACTACTGAAAGTATAATTGTGATTATATAGTCACATCAACACACATAACAAGGTAAATTCACCATAACAAAGCATTGCAACAGACTCACTCGAAATAAAAATACAATGCAGGACCCTCACCTCTGCCCTGGTCACCTAGCTCTGGTGACAGGTACAGTGAGGAAGTGGTTGCAACTATTCCACCTTGATGGGCCCAAGTGCACCTCTCTTGCCAGGACCTGGGCCTGTGGGTGTCATCTAGGTGACAAGCTGGGCTCAAGCATAAAAGACATTCCCAATTAAGAAAAGGTTGAAGAGTCATGACTCCCAGTAAAATGTCTTATCTGCCGTTCCCCTTGGCTAGGGAGGAGGAAGTGAAAGCTACCCTTACTGAAAAAATGCCAATCAAAACATTGGTCATGAGAAACAGTAAAAACAACAAAACACATGATCCATCTGTCTTCTCGATCGAAAGCAAAAAGTGGTCCTTTCTAATATAGATAATCCCCTAGTGAGAAATCCTGTTGTTTTTACTGTTTCTCATGACCTTAGTTCCAGGCCTTTGATTGCTGCACAGAAGGCAAAATGATTATCTTAAACATAAGTATTGCTGTGTGGACAGAGAAATGGAAACAGGAAAGTAAAAGGAAGTGGCATAACCACACCCTCCACACTGCACCCCTGCCCCAGTCTGGAGCTGTGTCCACCTCCTGTGAACCTGAAGCTGGAGTTCCTTCCCATAAACTTGGAGCTGTGTTCCTGTTCTGTGACCCTAGAAAGATGATTGCCTCTCAAAGCCTGGAGCTATGGTTCCCTTACCTTACCGTGAAATGATGACTGCTCTCCATGAGCCAGCAGCTGCGGGCCTTTCTTGAGAGATGGAGTTGTGCTTTTTTCTTGTGAAGCAGAGCTGTGGGAACACCCCACCACCACCACCACTGAACCTCAACCCCCGCGTGTCCGGGATTGTCATTGCCTCCCGTGAACTTGGAGCTGTGGTCATATCTTATGAATCTGTACCTGAGGTCCTCTCCTGGGATCCTGTCGCAGGGGGCCCCTCCTGTGAGCTTTCAGCTGTGCCCCTCTCCACGAACCAGGAACAGTGGCCTCCCTAGTGAATTCAGACCTGTGACACATCCCTCACTCACATGAACCTAGACCTGAGATCCACTACTGTGAGCTAGAGTTGTGGTTCTCTCCTGAGATCCTGAACTGAGGTCTCTTCCAATGAACTGGAGCAATGTTCCTCTCTAGAGGTCCCCGCTTGTGAATTCAGAGCTTTGGTCCACTACTATAAGCTGCAATGAACCAGAGTTAAGGTCTGTCTTCTCCTCTGAGCTGGAGCTATGCTACACGTCTGTTAGCTGGAGCTGAGGTCCTCCTCTTGTGAACCTGGAGCTGTGGTCCCTTCCCCTGAACCGTGAGCTATGTTTCCCTCCTGTGAGCTGAGCTGTGGTCCTCTCGTATGTGCTGTTGGAGCAGAGGTCTCCTTCTGTGAGCTGGAGCTATGGTGATCTCCAGTGTGAAGGAGACATTAAAAAAAAAATTATGCCTCATAGGTTTGACCACAATATTCAACCTAATATTGAATATTGACAATATTGACTCTCCTTTCAGCTGATTCTAGATTGTGTCACGTTGAAAAATAAACCATTCCCTCCTGTAGGAAATGTAATTTGGAAGATATAGCTATGTTAAAACAAACAACTAAAACTAAAACTAAACAAAAAAAGAAACAGAAATTAAAGGGTTAGAAATGCTACTCTAGGAAGTTTAAATTTGTTTTCTCCCAGTGCTCTGCTCTAGTTTCATGCATTCACTTTGGTTCTATCCATGTGATCCAGACTTTAAAAAAAAAATCGATATGTGTGCAAGCATGTGTATCTTGCAGAAAACAGCTACTAAATATGGCCCAGCACATGCAGTCCCTAAGTAGCCTCAAAACATCAATTTGAAAGCTCCTTGCCAGGATTGGTATTGAACAAAATAAATTTTTAAAAATATGACCACAGTGAGGGAAATCATTCATTGACAGTAAGTCCAAAGACTTTGAGATAAGTCTACACGGAATAGGCAAAGGCTTCAGGATAAATAAAATGTATTAGAAGCGCAAACACTATCTCCTTGCTTTTTCAACCTGGTATAGAGAAAAAAAATCACTACAGAGAAAGTGAAAGAGTTCCTGCTATATGGGAAAAAATGAGTGGCCTGAGTTTTAGAAATGGTATTGATATCTCCTCTTAGACTTGAAGATACTGTACTACAGTAAAAGGAGTAAGGAGCACAAAAAGAAAAATAACAGACTACTGACTCGGAGTTGCTTTTCTCTGAAGTAATCATAAAGCACTGAAAGAAATATGCGAAAAGCATCTAGTGACTGCAAGAGCCTGAAAAATAAAACAAAACAAAATCTGATGTGTAAGAACAGAGGTGTCCTGAGAAGCTATGAGTTTAGATGTTTACTTTTAATAACAAAACTATTTCAGCTGAATGTTGTATACTATATATTAATAACGGATAAAAACATATTGAAAGAACTTACACAAGAGAAATTGCACAAACTGATTAGCCCAATTTAAAATACAACATTAACAACAACAAAATACTGAATATGAAACAGCCTATTTTACAGTTAAGGAACAAAACTAGAGTTTTACATCTACTAAGTTTCTTAAAAAAGAGTTAACACATATATATGAATATTTAAATAGCATGATGACACATCCTTTGCAAATACTTATTCTAAGAACATAAATAAAGAAGAAAATCCATAATGATAATGATACAGGAAGTTTAAGATGAGGAAATAGGAAAATGAGGAAGAATTCTAGCTATGTAACTGAGTAAATCACTATATGTTTTCTCTGCCATGGAGAGATGATAGATAAGGGCTCTCTTACATATGTGAAAGGATCACCAGGCAGCCAAGTAGAGTAACTCTACAGAGAAGTGATCAGAAATCTATATTTCACAATTTAAATAAATTCCTTTATTGATCATGAATTAGAGGCTACATATTGGAATAATGTTCTCAGATAAAGAAAATAAAAATTATACAAGCCAATATACTAAATTGAATTAGTCCCATTATAAATCACAGAATAAACATAATCAAAAATGTCTTTAAAAGGAGCTGGCAAATAATATGAAAACAAGTTAAAGATGTTCAGGAAGTTGCAAATTTCAGATTTTAATATTTCTATTTATAGTTTTTAGTGAAGATAGTTTTGAATGAAAGAGAAAATAATATAACTTTAAATATAAATACAAGTTTGGGGAACTATAGTTGATAATACCCCACTGAATGTAGTTCATCTCACAATTAGGAGAACTATGATACAGAACCCTGAAGGGTCAATTGAGGTCTTATTGTATCTTCCTAGAAGACCAATGTGCATCAGTTTTAATCTGCAATTTCAAAGTGCACAGCAAATGATGACTGTTGAGGAGAAGCTTGAACAGAACTTTGGTTCAGAGGATTAGCCTATGAGAAGTCTGTTTTGAATATTTGATTTTAAAATTTGATTGTTTGGAATTTGATATCATTTTTGAAAGAGTATTACAATACCTGTCCCATTGTAAAGATTAAAAGAAGAAATATGTAAAGTACTTCACTGAGTTTGTTTCTCATTAATTTGTTAATCATATATATATATCACTTAAAACATCAGTGAAAGAATAAGGGATGAAACATGAGTAGTTTTACAAAAAGAATGGAGTTAACTTCTACCTGTATAAAATATCAGTCCTTAATATGAAGTTGACTAAAAATCCCATAAATCATGTACACTGCTAAAACATAAATTAGCAATGGATAAGTTAGAATATGTCCCCGCTTAGTAGCTGAGATATGAGAATAGTTATTACTCAAAATAAGGTAAGTGCAAAAGCAAGTCTGTCATTAAATAAAAAAGAGAATACAAAAGCTGTGATGTTTGAGGAATACAAATATATGAACGAAAATGGAAATTATTTATTATTCAATTCTTAGAATAACCTTACCTTTTTGAGTCTAAATATAAATAGACATATGTGACATTATAAGACATTAAACAAGATACCTTTACTAATTTTCTATACATACATATAATCAAATACTTAAAATTATTTTTCTTTTAAATAAAACTTTGCATAATTAACTCTGACTATAATAGTTTCATTGTGGCAGCCAATATATTAATGATTAGAAAAATAATGTACTTCGTTAGTTCTTAAAATAACAATAAAATATGCTATGCAAAGAAGAGATAATTTCAGACTGTGGAAAACTGTATCAAGGAAACTCAGCAATATTTTAGATTTCAAAGCATGACTTAATTTTTAAGTTAAACACAGTCTATATTTTCTTTTTATATATTAGGAACTTGAAGTCACAGAATGCTTTTAAAGCCTCCTATTTCATAGTACTTAACTAAGCACAAATAAAAATATACTCCAATTTTTATTTTGATTCATACTTCTCAAAATTCAGCAGCACAAACTAGTAAAAAACCATCAGATTTACTTTTCAATCAATCACACAACATTCTTTTCTTCTCATGTGATTTCTATCAATTTCTCTTAAGATGTATTAATTCACAGTCATTTTTACTGCTGAGAGAAATAGCAGGCAGGATGTCACTAAGCTCGTCTATGCTTTGCAGCATATGGCCAGATGAACACCATCTGTTGATAACATCCCAGAAGAAAAACTTCCCTGGCACAGCCCTTGTGGAATATTGGCTTCTGGGCTAAATGATATTAACTAGGCTATGTTTAAAATGCCCTATCAGTTAGTTGAATGTTGTGACACAGCATCACTTTTGGCCTTATTAAAATTTGCCAATTCAGAACACTGGAAGACATTGGCCACACATGACAAAAACTAAAAGGACCTCCCATCCTCCAACATGTAATATTACAATAATTAATGTGATTGTTGCCTAGATTTCAATTATTCTAATTGATGCTTTAGATAGGGCAATTTTCTATATAATATCACTCCCCAGAATAATAGTAAACTGAAGAACATAAAGGTAATTTCTCCAAGAAAGTCATTTTCAGAAAGTTGTTTTAGGATAATGCTATCTTTGAGGTCACAAAAGTAAACACACGTATGGAATATATATTGAACAGAGAATATGTGTATCCAAACAAAATAGTGAAATGGATGATTTTCAAATAAATGTCACAATAATATTAGAGAAGCATAGTCTGTGAGTGCACAGTTGTACTTCCACCTGGATTTCATACAGTATCACCTGGAAATCTTGCCAATCAAAACTGAGTCCTGCATAGTTCTGAGAAAACATCCAAATGAATGTTCTTCTAGTAAAGTTTTACAAAATTCATTTCTACAAAACAAATTTAAAAATTAGCAACTGGAGACATTTATCTACCTGAGAATATTCCTTAAAACCCTTATGTTTTAAATTCCCATCTCTAAATTGTTGGCCAACTATATAACTTGCTCTATGTGCTCTGGCAGGCAGAATTGTATTCTACTGCTTCTTCCCATTCTATGCTATGAATATTACAGATTAAAATTGCTTCCAATATCATAAATTAGAACCCCCATAAGTTAATGATCATCCTATTTGTTTACTATTAATTAATTAATTAATTATTATTAATTAATGATCATCCTATTTGTTGTATTACTAATAATTTTCCTAATAAGCATGATTTATCAACCTGCAGTTTCTCATTTGTTAAAGTACTTTTGTACAGGTCTTCTCCTTGGTTTCTACTGCACTCTATGAGATTCTCCATTTTTCACTGTATGGCTTGCATTGGTTCAAGCCAAATCAAAAGTCGTTTGTCATCCATCTGGTCTACATACTGAGTTTTAGGCCAGCTTGCGCTACAGGAAGACCCTGTCTCAAAACCAAATGAAACAGAAATACTTTTTCATGAAATCAGGCAAGAGTTAATGGCATCTCTTCCTTTGGTTATTCATGGTTTATAACTGGGGAGTGACTACTGGATGTAGAAGAATGAATTTCCGGAAAGAGGTTGACTTTGAGATAAGAACAGAGATAAGTATCCAGAATGGAAACAGTATGAAGGGAAAGGCTAAGCTCCAGACACATTATAGGCTAATACCTATTAGAGAATAGATGTGTTCATAACATTGTAATGGGAAAGAGACAGAAATTGAGAGAGAATATAGAAGCAAATAATACTTTGCCATGTGCAAGAATCAATTAAAATGTAATAATCAGATTTTTCTCTTGTAGATGTTTTGTCCTTGTTAAGAAGTAGCATTCTGTTAAAGTGTTTTCTTGGAATATAGATGTTCCAGTGTTCAAACCCAGAACAGCCAAAAATTTTTCCTGTCTATGCCTCACTTTCACTGAGAATCTCCCTTGAGGGAAAGTAGTAATCGGTATATTTTTTGAATCTTATTGAGCTTTAAATTTAAAACAAACAGAAAAATATCATACTGAAATTATTTTGTTGTGTATTTTTGCTAAATTGAAATGTAAATGCATTTATGTAAATTAAAATCAGAAAAATATAGACTTTTTTATTATCCAGGAATGACTTATTTACTAACTAGGTCATATAAGTCACACAATACCTTTGTGGCTTACTTACTTCAGTTATATACATACATCATTTTGATTTTTTAATTTGAAATTTGAAATTTGGTGTCCTTTTATATAGTCATGAATTTTAATTACAAATTGTTTCACATTTTCTCCCAAATTATCATACTGTTTTATAGCAAGTTATTTGTCACTGAGGCCTTTCTCCTCTTTCTCTTTCTCTGTATGCTTCATACTTTTTCTCTATGATATAAAATATTCACAATTTGATTTTTAATTTAATTTTTATATTTAAATTATAGAAGAGATGTCTTTTGTGCATGTTTAATTATTAGAATTGATATTATGTTTGTGTATAAAGTTCTTACAGAGGAAAATATCCTGCTTATATTTGTTGATTATTGATGCTGGTTAGTTTAAAGGGACTACATACAAAGAAGCATGTGTAAATTCTAAGTTTTGAATTGAAGAGATGTCTCAGCAGTTAAGATTACTTGCTACTTTTGCATAGGACCTGGGTTCAGTTCCCAGCAACCAAATGTGAATTAACAACCATTCGTAACTCCAGTTCCAGGGCATCTAACACTCTCTTTGATCTCTGGCAGCATTGCATGACATGGGTGCAATTTCATACATGCAAGCAATACAGTCAAAACACATAAAATAAAAATAATTTTTAAAAATTAAAAAATAGAATTTAAAATTTTTGAAAAATTGCTTAGTCAAAGACATAAGAACTGTTAGAGTTAAGATTTAACAAAGCATAAAAGCTAATGCAACCTAAGGTATGGAACATCTTCAACTCACAGATCATTACGGAAGAGTGTACTGTGGGGTTCCCTTTCCCAACCATCCCTTGCTGATGGATGGTTGAGTGTTTCTCTTTCTCCTAGTGCCCGGGACTGCTAAATGGATCTGGCACTTTAATGAGCACTTATTTTTATGATAGTCTTTCTTCAGCAATTTCAAATTTTTGTATTTCTGGGTTTCCTCTGGTTACTATCTACATTTTACCCTAGTGCTTTTCTAGAGAATTCAACCTCTGCGGCACACCTGGCTATTTTCATCCATCTCATGGAGATTCAAGAAAGTGTCATATGTTTTATGGTCTGTCATCATAATTGTTTTAGTCATTGGACTCATTGTAATTGGTAATAACATATATAGACTCTCTAAAGAATGACCCTATTGCTGAAAACACACTGTTCTGTCATAGGAATTAAACAACTCAAACTAGTACTGATCTGGACACCCCCTCGCTGATGGCTAGCTTTCTTAGTTTCTGTATTAGTTCCCTTTCTGCTGCTGTGATAAACCATGACCAAGGCAAGTTATAGAGGATCCATTAGATTTACCTTTCCAGAGGTTTAAGGGTCCCTCATGTTGAGGAAGACATGGCAGGAAGTTTCAAGAGGCAAATAAGCAGAAAACTAAGTGCTCACATCTTCAAGCAGGCACAGGAAACAAATGGAAACTGGAAAGAGAGTAAGGCTGAGCACCCTCAAACTCTTGTACTCTCCAGTGACATATTTCGTCGCGCCAGCAAGACTGCACCTTCTAAACCTTCACAAACAGCTCCACCAGTTGAGGCCAAGTATCCTCATAGTTGGTGCCTATGGGAGACATTCTCTTTCAAATCACCACAGTTTCACATCATGCTATGCAAGCTGCACTGGGGCCTGAGGAAGGGCGATGGGAGGTGTGGGGTTATTATCAAAGGCCCTATTTTTCTTTAGATCTTTTTGAGCTCTAGTAAATCCAAGCTTGGTAAAATATGTCCAGTCATAAAAAGTACCACTAATGTCTTGGCAGTAACAAACATCTGTCTGATTGCACTTAAGACCCCCACAACAGAAAGGTGCTTGTGTTTTGTACTCTAAATCCAATCAAGGACACATGGCTGGAATGGCCATAGGCTTTGAAAGAGAACATACAAACAACTACTGTTTGGTTAAACTGATATAGTACCCAATGGCTTTCTAAATAATTAACCTGATACCCAGAGATAATTGCAGTTCTGACCCTCTCATCAATGAAACTTCTTTTTGTAGGAGACAGAAGTTATTACAAAGAACCACAAATGGTCAAAGTGCAGATAATAAGTGACTGTGGATTCTCAGTCAGTCCCCAGATAATACATCTATAACTCAGCCCTGTACTAAGAAAGATTACAGAAGTCAGAGAACTGGAAGAACTTCTGGGAAATAGCATCTTCTGAATATGACAAAAATGTCCATGAACTTCCAACAATATGGTTACCTGCACAAGACCTGCACATAATCACACGAGTCAGCATTCCTGTATGGATTGGGGAAAGGTACATGGCCTAATCTCTAGTTGAAAACCTATCGGCAGTAGATAGCAACTGAGGAGGGAAGGTCAGTTTCTCCAGGGACAAGGCCCATGATACGTTGGCCATGTCTAAGTGGTCACCCCAACAACAGAAGGAGGCAGCCGGGAGAGGGAAAGGAGGCTATGAAAAAGAGTATTACTTGTATATAATTCTCAAAAACTGTAAGTGAAAAAAAAACTCGATCTATATTTGAATGGAGGAATGTGGTCACACATTCCTGAGCAAATCTTACTGCACATATGTTGATTAGAAAATTGCCAGGAGAAATTGAATTAACTAATTTTTGGAGAATAGAAAATAAATGATGAAATATAAGCAAGAGATTGAAATCAATGATAATTGAAGTATAAAGTCTCTAATTAAATATAAACAGAATTTATAGCTAGATACTGGAGAAATTAATTTTGTCTAGTGCCAAAAACTGAAAACCATATAATTACTAATATATAGGAAGAAAACCCAAAATACTAAACATTAATTGGTAGTGGACTGAGGGTCCATGAAGCTTGTATTATAGAAGTGACATAGCTTTAAAAATGTATCATTTTCCCAAGACTCTCATAAAAAAACTACTACAAATCAGTGTCTAAACAAACATAATTTCTGTGAGGTTAAAGTATGGAATTAAGCAAATATATGAAATTTTAAGAATGAGTAAGGGATATTTTAAAGGTGATAATGTTTGCTAAAACTATAAATTAAAGTAATTAAATTAATATAATCAATGGATACATCACTTTATTGTTTAAACTCAACACAGCATAGTTAAATAATGATTGATTGGAGTTCATGCAACAAATTGGTAAATAATTTTACATAACAATAGGCAAGACATGGACTTTAATGACAAATACATATTTATGGATTTATTGGGAAAATATCTTTGTACATAAAAATCTAAGTAATTTGACTACCAGCAGTTGGATCAATAGAAAGCCAACACGGGCTGTAAAGATGGTACAGTGGTTAAACCATGCCTGATGACATGATATCAGTTCCAGGGACCATATGGTGGAAGGAGAAAACTCTCACAGATTTTTGATGGAAACAAATACAATTAGTAAAGTTGCAATGATCTTCCAGCTTTAAAATAAAAATAATCAGGGAGTCAGAGAAATAGTTCAGCTGTTGAAGGCACCTGTCAGCACATGTGAAGAGTTGAGTTCAATCCCCAGGAACCATACAGAAGAAGGAGAAAACCAGCTCCCCACAAGTTGTCCTCTGATCTCCACAGACTTGTCATTGTGTGAGCTCTCTCTTTCTTTCTGTCTTCCTGTCTCTCTCCCTCCTCCTCACCTTCCCTACATCTCTTTAGGACTCTCTCCCTCTCACACAATAATTAAATGTAATGAACAGAAGTGATGTAATTAACAAAAGAAAGAAAGGAAGGAAGGAAGGAAAAAAAAGAATGATTAGGTTAATAACCTCTTGTGTATTTATGAACATTAAGTGTTATATGTATTTAAAAGCACTCCAGGATATGATATTCTTTAAAACCTTGGTGGACTAAGAGGTATTTTAGAGATCTGGTGTAGAAAGAACCAAAGTGGGCCTGTGCCCAAGGCTAGATGGGAACCAGGTTCAGGGGAGAGTGTAGAGGAGCTCAGACTGCATGGGAATCAAGGAGCAGTGAGCAGGATCACTGACTTTCCAGGGTAGAAGGCTGAATTTAGGAGTCTAAAGGCAAAATGCGTGTTGGGATAGCCTGTAAAGGGTCTAACACATCAGACTAGAAAATTGAGCTGGTCCGAGTGGAGGGGATCAGGACACAGTGGGTGAGTCTTGACTAAGATTATAGTTGAGAGATCTGGGACAAAAAGAGCAAAAGTCGGCCTATGATCAAATCAAGAAGAGAGTCCATGTTGCGGGAGGGGGTGGAAGCATTCAGGCTGAGGGAAGTCCTGCCATAGTCTCCTGAGTGTTGGGATTACTGCTGTACATCACAACACCCTGCTGCACATGTGCACGTTTTATGCAAAAAATTATATGATCACTGAAATAATTTATCAGAAAGTATATGATTTTTATCTTCTATATTGTTACCATCTATTTTTATTGTTGCATATTTGTCCTGGAATTCTGATAATTGTCTAATTTTTATAATGAAGTGGAATTTTCAAACTGTTTGGGGAAGTGTTTCTAGGCAAGTTCTGTGCATTAATTATTACAATTTCTTTGTTTTTATTTTAAGATTATTAATGTTTTACTTACATTTATATAAATGCACCATGTTTGCTCTGCCAATGGAGGCTAGAATCAGGCACCTGATCTCCTGGAAATGTAGTTACAGACAGTTGTTAGCCATCATGTGGATGCTGGGAACCAAATCAGGGTCCCCTGGAAGGGCAGCCAGAGCTCTTAACCACTGAGCCATCTCCCCAGGCCTGATAGCTGTGTATGTTAACAGAGCAACATGGATTTTATTTTCTATCACATGGACAATGTTCCATTCCTCTTCTCGCATCTTCTCTTCCTTATGAATTATGCTGAAAACCATGGTCACATAGATGAACCAGGTGTAGCTCTGTGCGTCTCAAAACAACCAAGTACAGACATGAATGTCTGAAAGTGCTTTGTAGGGCAGGCAAGAGGAATGGGGAGGAAACTAGGAAGGGTAAGGATTTACAGTAACCAGAATGCATTTTATACATAAGTAAAAGTATCAGCTAATGAATTCAATAAAACTATTTTTAAAATTCCGCTGACAAACTTTAGTTTGTATATCGGTTCAGCCTTCAAAGTTTAATTTTTAATGGAGGGTTTTTATGTCAGTGCATAAATTCCTTGTTGTTAAAAATAAAACTGTGCCAATAGATTTCTGTTTCAGATAACTGAGTGAATTAACACCTGTGTCTTTAATATCACAGCTTCATTTCTTGGTGTTTAAATAAGAGAATTAGAGAACATAGTCTTCTTATTTTCTGATCCTAGACTCTGTGACTAAATAGCAGAAGAAGGAGACTATCCTGGTTTAAGGCATGTCAAATAGTGCTTTGGTAAACATTCTCCTTCATGGATCCTTGCTTGTTTGCTTGGATCCTCTCTGTAGGACACATCCTGTATGTAGGGATTTCTGTAACACAGGAGGTTTTATTTATACAGACACAGATATTAAATGACAGTATGCAATATGTACATGCATAAACTTGTCAAAAGAAACAGTATTAATTAGTGAAAATATGAAAATCAGGAAATAACATGAAAAGGAATTACTAAAACCTATATATGGGAGTGAATTTTTCTAAGCCTGTTTCCAGCTACATTGGTGGATTATCTACAGAGAGACCTAAAAAGGGTATAAGTAGCAGGAACTTATTTAATTTGATATAAAACTATATCAAATATCAACTACTGATTAGCATATGACTGCCTTGTATGGTGTAGAAAACAAATAGAAAATTTGAATATGAAGAAAATTAAGACTTGACATATTTCACCAAATACAGAATTTCAAGTTGATTTAGGATGAGAGTGCAGGAAAGTCTCTAGTAGTAGAGGAAAAACACAGAGCTATACAACTATGCATGCATATCAGAAACTCATGTGGCATAAAGCTGAGCACCTGATCCAGCACTGGGCTCGGGAAGGGGGCAACAAACTGGAGAGAAAAGCAGAAATGGAAAGAACTTTGGTTTGGTTTTAGGTGGGATCTTATTCGTTGGCAAAGGATGGACTCAAACTTGTTAACCTTCTGCTGAAGTAAATGGGAGCTGAGAGCAGGCTTGCAAGGCCATGCTCGGTCATCTAACTGGGTCTTCAGACAGGCTTCCTGCAGAGTTAGAGCATCTGGAGGGGTTTGTTGTTGGAGCATACTCCTGTAGTTTGCCTGCTACTGAATACTCCTTGACACTGAATGATGTAAAGAAATAAAAATGGGGTAAGTGGCTGGAGGAGCAAAGTGACTGAACTGTTTAGAGAAACAGGAAATAGAGCCTCCAACTACTATATTTTCTAAGTTCTAAAAGTCTTTAGACTTTTTAAGAAGAAAATTGAAGTGTTCAGTTTTCTCATAGTTAGGAAGTGCTTAAACTTTTTTTTTTTTAAATATCCATGTACTTATATTACCAATACCAGCCTTACTGCCTTCATCTTTGCAGTTTTGGTTTCTTCAATTCTTGAATGTCATTTTGCTTCTTCTCCACTTTGTTATACCCTTCCAAATCTTCATATTCTAGTTCACGTGTATCATCTTTAGATAACTTCCTTAGATGAGGGCACATTTAATAAGTTAATAATGATGACTGTCATTTTGTGCAAGTCGTGTTCAGTTTTAGGTGGAAGAAATCTTAGCAGTTAAAAATGCAAAATGAAGTTCGTACTAAAGATTAAGACAGAATACATTGAGGTGGAAATACTTTAAATAGAGGTGAAAATTATTTCTGAGAAAGTGTGAATTTTATAAAGGAGCTAAGGCAGGAAGTCATTGTTAAATGGTACTTTTAAGACAAACACTTTTTTATATATAACTTAAAAAAAACAAGTTCTGTGAATTGCATTTTGAGTTTTGTATATTCAATAGTATCTTTTATATTTTTTCCTTTTCTGTTACTAAAGGATAATAAATTAAGTAATTTGAAGTCTATAATCATATATTGTCCTCCTTTGCATTGAACAGACAAAAAACTCTTGATTTGTATGTAGGATCCTGCTACAGAATTTAGTGTAGCTAATATTATACATGCTCTTTTTACATATATATTAATTTTTAAAAAAAATTTACATAGTTTCAAATTTAATTTTTAAATTTTTTTTCTATTTTCATACAATATTGTTTAAGGTTATTTTCAGAAATATTGTCTCATGGCATTTAGATCACCAACCCTATCTGCACCTGCGCCCTGATCAATTTAGTGAACTCTCGTATATACAATATGACCTATAGAGTCTGATTTGTGTCCTGAATGTCTTTCAATGAGGGTCCATCCACTGGGCCCAACAAAAGTTTCATCCCTGTAAGACTCTCCACTCTCAGGAGACATCACTTGTCAAAAGTTCCTTAGGCTGGTTTGGGATGTATTATCCACTTTTCCATGCTTATGCTGATTTTTTCTTTTTTTTTGAGCATGCACAAGGCCTATGCATGCTGTCACCATTGCTTTGAGTTCATATGAATAACTGATCAGCTGTTTGAAAGACTGTTTTCATGTAGTCATCAACCGTGTCTGGTTCTTCTTACAATATGTCTGCTTCCTCTTCCACAATAATCCCAAGGGATTGGGAGCAGAGGTTTGAAACAGATGTCCCATTCCTGGATAAGCAGTCTGTGGCTTCTTCTTTTCTGCACATTGCTCAATTGTGGATTTCTGTGTTTTTCCCAATTTTCTACATTAAGAAAACTCTCTCTTGGAAAATGAGAGATGCATTCATCCTTTATGTAGAGATTGCATTGAAGCTATGTCACTTAGGGTTAAGCTTCCAAAAAAACGTATTCTTTATGTTTGATCAGTTCTGGAACTCTGTAATAGTCTCCATCTGTTGTAAAAAGAAACTTGCTTGATGATGTGTGAAAGATACCCTTGTCTTTAAATGCACATTTACAATACAGTAAGAAATTACATTGGTCTAGGGATGTGGGAAGAGTAGGTTATTCTCTAGGATCTATGACCTCTACAGCCATGTGTATTTGGGTATGCTTACAGTTCCATGTTTGAGTTCTCTCCTATTCAGTAGGCCCTAATTTCAACTACACAGCTGTTGATTACCCCTAAGATAAAAGTGCCACATATTTATTTATAAGAATTAATTCATATACACACTCACACATACCTCTTTTAATTCAAAATGATTATAGAAATGTTTATGCAATTTTCTCTACCCTGGATTTCAGTGACTTACGGTTTTCAATAATAAGTGTATTGCCTTAGAAACGACTTTTTTTCAGTACCAGACACTGAACCTAGGGCATATTTTGTTTATCGTAAACTCACACTCTACTGCTGAGCTATATATCATCAATAATTTAAATTATTTTTACATGCTATTTATAGTCAAAACTCACTAAATTGTCCCTATTGCCTTGAACTTGCTCCATAGTTCATACAGGCCTTGAATATATGATCCCTTTGCCTCAACCTACTTGGCGGCTTGAATGACAGACTTGAATCACCTGGTCTGGCTGAAAACTATCAAGTTTTTAATATGAGAAGAATGATTCTTTCTTAAATTTATCAAGAATAAATTCCCACATGCCACCTCAAAATGCTTACTAAACTTCTATTTTAAATTTTTCAAGCATGGGCTGGAAAGGTGGCTCATCAGTTAAGAGCATCACTGCTCATGCAGAGGACCTTGGTTTGATTCCCACCAACTACATAGCAGCTAACAAGCATCTATAACTCTAGTTCTAGGGGATTTGATCCAATCTTCTGACCTCCACATGCAGTGCACAAAAATAGTGCATCTGCCTACATGCAGACATTACACACACAAAAATAAAAAAAATAATTCCAAGTATAGGAACATGGTATTTAGTGTATTTTAAAATTATTTTTATTGAATTTTATGCACTTTACATTTCTTTGTTTTGTTTGGGGTGCTGTTTTTTTTTTTGCATTTTGAATTTTATACTTCTTAATCATGTTTAGAACACCTCCCCTACATGTATGTACCTTCAACATATTCTGACCCCACCAAATCCCTGACTATTTTCATGCATTATATTGCACATATGAAGAGCTATCTGGTTAAGTTTGTAGTTTCAGGTGTCCATCAGCATGTGTTCTTCCAAAAGAGCCTGGTCAATCTATCTAGCATCTTTTCTTTAATGAAGACCAATTCTCCCTCACCCAGAAGTGAACAGCTACCAATGGTCCCTCAGCTATTGTTGGGGCAGTTTACAAATTTCACTACTTCTATGGTGGATTTTTGCCTACTTTGAGTTTTCATGGGTCTTGTGCATGCTGTTACATTGTTATAAATTCATATAAGCAAGATCTCATGCACCTGGAATTCTGTTTTTGTTTTTATTTTTGTTGCTGGCTTTTTTGGGGAGGGGAGGTTTGTGGTCATCTACCATCCTTAGCTCTTACACTTTCTGTCCCTGCTTCTGTTGTGGTCCCTGAGCACTAGGTGGCAGAGGTTTAATATACTATCTATCCAGGAACACACACTATGAAGTATGTTATTCTCTACATTTTGGCCAGTTGTGACTTACTGTTTTAATCACCATCTGTTGTATGAAGAAACTTTGCAAGTAGATATAAGAGATCCATTAATATTCTCTCTGCCCCTCTGTTCTATTATGTTCCCTGAGCCTCAGGTGTAGAGGCTGCATTGTAGATGTGTTTCAGGACTGGACACCTCACAGCCACATGTTCTCTGCATTTGACCAGCTGTGGAAATCTGTAACAGTCTCCTTCTCTTGGAAAAAGAAGCTTCACTGATGAGTGGTGAGAACTACACTTATCTTTAAATATAAGGATACATATTTAGCATGGAGTAAGAAATTACATTTGTCTTAGGATGTGTCAAATTAGGATTTTCTCTAGGATCTATGACTGTTCTGCCCATCCATGTTTGGCTATCGTTACAGTAACACATATGAATTCATCAAATTGAGTGGGCTTTAATTCCAATTCACTGTTGCTTATCTTCAAGATAAAAGTGCAACTACGGTACCAATATATATAGCTTGCTGAGCTGGGCATTGTTGTACAGCTTAGACTTTACAGCTGGTTCGGACTGTTGATTGATTTTTCTCCTTTATCAGCTTGCATAATATACTCTGATAATTTAAGAGCTTGTCTTCACAGAGGAGGTTTCCAGGTCAGTTCCACATCCTTGCTCCAAGGACTGTGTCTGAATGTGTCCTATATTCAGCAATAGGGTCTATCTTTAAGTTCTTGGAGGCAATCAAGGGATGTGGCAATAGCTTGTGTTATTCAGGGAATCTATTGGACTACCCTGACCTACAACTCAAAGGGAAGTTTTCATGTCTGTCACTTTATTTCTTGTTATTTAACCTTTAATTTTATAAATATGCAGCATACCCTCCCTCTTCCTTTTCAGTTAAAATGCCTCCATTTTCCCATTTCCTCATTGTAAATACCTGTCTCCCATCATAGCCCTCCTCATCTCATTCTTCCTCTTTACTCCTGTGTTTCCTTGTATAATATGCTGATTTCCTTCTCCCTCTTCCCCTACCTGTTAAATAACCACATTTTTCCTATTTCTCACTTGATAAAACCTGTCTTCTACTATCCCCACTCTCCAGTTCCTTCTTCCCATTTATCCCTATTATTACTTTCCATTTTCCTGACCCCTGTGGTTACATTAAGTTATCTATTCACATATAAATATTTGGTGGTAAGGCACACAAGTAAGAAATGACATACATTCCTTGTTTTTCTCACTCCGTGTTACTTCATTTAGTAGAACAGTTATAGTTCCACAGTCCATTAACTCAAATTTCATGATTTCATTTCTCTTTACCACTAAGTAGAACTCCACTGTGTAAATGCACCACAATTTCAATATCCATTCATCAGTTGAGGGACATTTAGGCTGTTTCTACTTCTTCACTATTGTGGAAAGAATGTCCATGAAAATGACTGTGCAAGTATCTCTGCAGTAAGAAGAGTTTTTTGTGAATGTGCCAAGGAATGCTATACCAAATCATATGGTAGATTTCAATTTAGGTTTTTAAAAGTTCTCCATTTTGCTTTCTATACTTGTTTTACATCTTTGCAATCCAACCAGCAAAGAAGAGAGGTCCCCTTTCCCTGAATCCTCACCAGCATTGGATGAAATTTGTTCTCTTAATCTTAGCCAGTCTGATGAAATCGTAAAGTGATTTTTATTTGTATATCTCTAATTACTAAGACTGCTAAACATCCTTGCTACGTTTTTTATTAGTTATTTTTCTTTTCTTTTTTTGACAGCTCCATATTCAGGTTCATAGCCCATTTTTAACTGGGCCATTTATTTTATTGATTGTTTGTTTTATGAGTTATTTGAATATTCCCAACATTAATCTTCTGCCAGATATGTAACTGGAAAGAATTTTCCCCACAATCTGTGGGTTTCTTCTTCACTCAGTTGGTTGTTTCCTTTCCTGTATATAAAGTTTCTAGTTAAATAAGGTCCCACTTATTTATTGTTGACATTAATTCCAGAGCAACTGATATCTGATTTAGAAAATGCTTTCTATATCTTCTTGGGTACTGCCTATGGCAGGGTTCATGCTCCACATTAAGGTCTTTGAACCATTGGAATTGACTTTTTGTGCAGAGTGGATGGATAAGGGTCTAATTTCATTCTTCTACATAGGAAGATCCAGTTTTGCCGGCATCATTTGTTGAAGATGCTGTTTTATGATCTCCACTGTGTGTTCTTGGCACACTTGTTAAATTGCAGGAATTTGAAATTGCATTCAATCATGCTTGAGTTTGCTATCGTATTATACTGATCACTACATGTCCGCTTCTGTGGTGATACCAGGTGAGTTTTATGAACATAGCTCAGTAAGATAGCTTGAGATTTGGTACGATGATCCTTCCAGCATTGCTTTGTGCAGTCAGGATCTCTCTGGAGATCAAGGGTCTTTTCTTGTTTCCACATGAATTTATGATCTTCTTTTTATAATTTTGTGAAGAATGTCTTGGAGATTTTAGTTGACCTTTCATTGAATATATAAATTGTTTCTGGTAGAATGGTCATTTGCACAATGTTTATTTTATCAATTCATGAACTTGGGAGTTCTTTGTATCTCCTTGTGTCACTCTCAATCTTCTGCTAAATGATTTAAAGTTTTTTAATGTCATTGCTTAGGTTTATTTCTATACATTTGATTGTGAACGAATGCAAGGGTTTCTATGAACCTTTTCTCTGATTGTTTGCTATTGGTATATAGAAAAGCTGTTGGTTTTTGTAAACTGATCTTTGTGACCTGCCATTTTGCTGAAAGTATTGGTTATTTCTTAAAGCTGTCCAGTTTTGGGGATCTTTCATATCATCTGCAAATAGGGTAATTTCTAATAAGTTCTCCCTTAAATTTATTCTCTTACATTATTGCTCTAGGAAGTGTTTCAACTACCATACTGAAAAGGAGTGAGAGTTGTGGGCAGTTTTGTCAGGTTTCTGAGTTTAATGGGACTGTGCCTGTTTTTATCCATTATGTTTTATCCATGATGTTGGCAGTACATAGCTTTAATCACAATGGATTATGTTCCCTCTATTCCAATTCCTCTAAGACTTTTATCATAAATGAATGCTGGATTTTGTTAAAAGTTTGTTGCACCTCTAGAGATGAACATGTGATTTTTTTTGTCTATTTTATTTATTATATAATTTACTCTGTCTTCTGACTTACATATTTTGAACCATACCTGCAACTCTGAAATAAAACTAATTTGTTCATGGTGGATGAACTTTATGAAATGAGTCTGTATGCAGCATCTAAACATTTCGTTGAGTTTTTTTGTTGTTGTTGTTCTTGTTGTTGTTGTTGTTTGCATCTAAGTTCATTAAGGATAGGAGCCTTTAGATTTTTATTTTGTTTGGGTAATTTATCTGGTTTGGGCATTGAGGTGATTCTGGCTTCATAGATGGTGTTTGGGAGTTCTTTCTATGCCTCTATCTTTTTTGAATAATTTAAGTAGTATTGGTTGCAGATCTTCCTTGTATGTCTGGCAGCATTCTACTGCGACTGTGTCTAGATCAAGGTTTTTTGAGTTGAGAGCCTTTGCATTATTGTTTTGATTTCCTGATTTCTTATGGGTCTGTTTAAACTGTTGATCTCTTCTTGGTTTAATTTTGGTAGATCCATTGAATTTAAAAATTTCTTACTTTCTTCTGGATTTTCAAATTTAAAAGAGCACAGTTTCATAAAGGATTACCTTATAGTATTCTAGATACTTTTGGTGTCTAGTGTGCTTGTCCCTTTCTTGTCTCTGATTTTGTTGATTTTCATTTGCTCTTTTTTTATTCAGGTTAACAGGGCAAAGGATCTATCGATCTTCTTTATCTTTTCAAATGCTCAGCTCTTAGATTCATTGATTCTTTGTCTTACTTTCTTTTTCCATTTCATTAATTTCTGCCCTGATTTTTGTTACTTCTTCTCCTTTCAATTCTTGATTTCTTCTTTGATGCATTCATCATACAGGAGTGCATGTTAATCTTCATTTGTTTGTGTTGTTATAGGAGATTCTTTTGCTGATGCTTTTAAGTTCTATGGTGTTATGCATGCAATAAATGGAATTATTTTCATTTTTAATTACATTTTTAAAGTTTTTTTTTAATGCCAGAGTTTGTGGTCTGTTTTAGAGAAAATTCTCTAAATTTCTGCTGAGTAGAACAGGCATTTTTTGCAGCTTGGGTGTAGTCTGTAGATGTCTGTTAGGTTCATTTTTTGTATGATTTCACTTATTTCAGATGTTTCTCTGTTTATTTTTTGACGAGATGACTTGTCTACTGGAGAAAATGGGGTACTTGAAGTCACCTACTATTACAGAGTTGTGGTTAATCTCTGTCTCGATGTCAAGAAATACTGTTATTATGAAACTGAGTGTGTCCTCTTAGTCGAATGTTCCCTTCATCTTAATATAGTGACTTTCTTTCTCTCTTCTGATTAATTTTATATTGAAGGCTATTTTGTCAGTTATTAGGACAGCAGCTATTGTTTGTTTCTTAATGTCATTTACTTAGAATATGTCTTTTCTATCCTTCTACCATAAGGTGGTACCTATCCTTGGAGGAAAACTGAGTTTCTTGTAGACAACAAGTACATGGACTTTCTTTCTTAATACATTCAACTAGCCCATATGTTTTGACTATGTAGCTGAAACCACTGATATTTCAAGTTATTGAATGGTGTCTGTTTATTACATAGATTTTATTTTCTGCTTGTGTACTTAGTCTTATTTTGTGTTTCTGTATTTTATCCAACATTTTCTTTTCTTTCTGCAAGCTTTTGGGTATGGTTATTCCTTTCTTCAGACCTTTTGTGTTCCTTCAAGTACAGTCTGTGGGGTTGGTTTTATGGACAGGAATTCTTTCTGCCTATTCCTATCATGGAAAACTTTTCTTTCTCCTTTGACTATGATAGTCAGCTTTATTGTGTAAAATATCCTGTGTTGTCATCTTTGGTCATTTTGAACTTGCAGTTCTTTGCTCCAGGCTCTTCTGCTTTGAAAAGTCAGCAGTTATACTGCTGATGTTGTTTCCTTTTTATGCAGCTTGGTGCCTTTCCCTAGCAGCTTTCAGTTCCCTCTCTTTGTTCTGTAGATTTAGTGCTTTTCTTATGGCATGCCTTGGGGAGTTTCTGTTCTGGTCTTGCCTAATTATTTTTCTGTGTGTTTCTTGCACCTGCATAGGTATGATTTTCCATAATTTGGGGAATTTTTCTTCTCTACTTTTGTTGCATGTCAGGTCAATGACACTGACCTGAAACTCTTCTCCATTCTCAATGATAGTAGCTTTTATATTAAATGTCTATTAGTAACAAACTGTAAGAATTGAAAAGAAATAATTGAATACAGATAATGATTATATTTCAGATAACTAACCCTGGTATTAGTAGGTAATATTTATTTGATAATATGAATGCATTCCTAAATTATTCCGTTGTAGTATTATGATCATATTTTTCACATTTTACATAATAAATGTTATACAGTCTTATAAGACAAAAAATGAAACACTTTATTTACATTAGAGTAGTTACAAAAAAGAAATAATTTTTGAAATATGATGCACAAAATAGTTTCCTGAATTTACAGTGTGAGAAATATCATGAATACCCATGACATTTTTTCAGCTTTTATTGTGATTTCTGGGCAATAATTATATTCTGTCATTGTTTTTAAATAGTTCTTTTTTAACACTTGTAAAAGACATCTCTTTTACAAACTTTTGCTCTATACATTCTCGTTAAGCCAATATTAGTTTTTATCATGATTGTTGAAAGAAAGACAGTATTTGAAAAGTTGGGGGAAACACAGTAAAATGCATAGATTTTTAAAAAAGATAATGATTCAAATTATGAGTTAACTTTATTAAATGATAAAGTGTTAATTATTTTATATTTTATTCTCCTAAGGGAGTTATTGAAAATTATTTTTCTTACTGATGTCTGATATTTACCAGGTTTTGGAGATAATGTAATAATCTTCCTCCACACATCGTTCATGCAGTGATGCTCAGTGATACTTCTCGTCGTGATCGACTTCTATTACATATTTCCACTACCAAAATTTAACCAGGCCTCACACTTACAATAATTTGAGTTAATGTGTAACCTTTTCATTTTGATATTTTTCAATGGACCTGCTAATGATGTTTTGCAAATGCCACACTACTTCATTTACTTGATGTCATAAATTTCATACCCCTGGAATCAAAATTCATAATAAACTACGATGGTCTTTTTATGGAATAAAATATTTTATTACATTTAGGTCTATAATCATACTATTTGGAAATATATGCTAATAGAAGTATAAAGTTCTTTATCTATAATCTTTCAATGGAAAAATAGGTTTGTATGATGAGGTTTGGGAATTTACATTCTATGATTTTTGTTGTTCTTGCTGCTAAAAAACCCTTTTGCAGTTTGCACACACACATATCAGATTTGGAATGTACAGTTATGATTTTCATATTGATTAAATATCATAAACTTAATTTTTTTAGAACAAAGTAAATATAAGTACCATGGGAAGAAAATACGTTTTAGTATGTAGCTATTTTTTGTTCTTTGAGACTGAGTCTCCTGGCCTGGAACTAGCTCTGTCGACCCGGCTGGTCTCAGTTTCATGGAGAGCCTTCTGCCTCTGTCTCCTCTGTGCTAGAATTAAAGGTATGTACCTCTATAAGAAATCACAACGTATGTAAAGGCGAAAGGCAATGGTAGATGGCCAACTTTATTTTCTTTGTACTTCTCATTCTTCTAAAGCCTTTCTCTCTCCATAGAATGTGAATATAAGCCTGGCTGTTGCTTTAATCATAGAACACAAATAATGAGATAAGAAGAATAAGATGATTATATTCACTGTTTTATTTTACATTAATCACTGGAGAATTGAGCTATCAATTAATTCTTTGTAAAAAGGGAATTTCTATATTCTTTGAGGAAAGCTCTATTTCTGAAAAGACAAATTAAGACTGGAGCTGGTTTTCATCCTATTACACAATCACCAACTAAGTGTTCCACCAAGACTGATATATAGCAGCAGCATTTCTTTGAGGGCTCAAACTCATTAAGAAAGAAAGACATGTCTTTAGGGAATTATTGAATGAAATGTCAGTCTTCATGGGTTCTTATCACTCTTCTGCTTTCTCCTTGGGTAACCTCAGGTTTTCTGTCTTCAAATACTGAACAGTTTCTTTAGTTCGTTACCATGAGCAACCAGTAAGTTCAGACAACTATACGGAACTGATCACTTCCCATAAGGTAGACTGACTGCCCTGCTTCTACCTCCAATGTTTCCTTCTTGCTAAGCTATGACCTTAGATCTTGACCTTCAGGTATTCCATCGCTCTCTGTGTATATGGAAATTCTTGATACATATCAATTCACCCTGCACAAATTGAATACATGGTAACCAATGCATATGTTTTGAAATTCTGATTACAGTTTATAATTACAGTTATGAATAATGAAGTCTGTCATCATAACCAAGAGTTTCATCAGCATTCACAGAATTGTTCTAGGCCCATTTATTATCTTTTAAGTAGAGTAAAATCTCAGAATTTTCACAATTCTTCATGTAATTGAACTCTTCATTAGTGATTTTATTAAAATTTAGTTTGTCCATACAATATAAAAACTTATTTAATTGGAAAGTTTTATCTTAAATCACTGTTTCACATACTTTTATAAATAAAATTTCACAGTTGAGTCTAAATTTCAGAAATATCATTTGAACTTTCCTGTTCTGACAAGATTCTTCTCTTTGTAGAGATTTTGTTGTTTTCAACTTGTGATCCAGATATGTTATGCTCTCTGTGTTTCTGTGTTCACTCTTTAAGGGTCAAATGTTTTCTTCTAGTACTTAAGACTATTTATACACTTGAATGTGTATATGATTTTCTACAATTCTTTCTCCAAGATCCTTTGTTGAAGTTCTCTTTTATCTTAGTTTTAATCTTTAAAATTAGAGCTATCATTATAGATTATATCTATATGATCCAATAAGTAGCAGACATATTATTGAGTTCTTTAACGATACTTATTTCTTTTATAATCTCCAGAAACAATTAAGTGATTTGTTTAATATTACACACCGGTGAAGACAGTTTTGAGAAGCTTTTCTCACATTTAAGGCAAGCATTTTAGTATTGCTAAACATATTATTCAATTAGAAGAGCAATAGCAAATCAGTTCTTTGTAATTTTCCTACCCATGCTTTAAAAATTGGGGTCCCAGTTAATAAAGACTGAAATCTAAGAAACTATTTCCAACACTACCAAATTCTCCCACATTATCCAACCAAAAAGTAAGTGTGGCTGTCACAATCTGATTAAATTCTTCAACATACTCTCAATTATCTGTCATGGCGATATCTAAGAAAACAAAATTCACTTTGAATATAACATAGAATAGTGTACTAAACAGTCTTTTAACATATAGGAAAAGAGACCCAATGACCATCTGGAATTTCTTAAGTGATCTTAAACTATTCATAAGTTACAGTCTCTAGATTTAACTACTGTATTTGAAAGTTTCAGAGAAATACATGTCTTATAGTTTTTTCTGGTCATTAAATGACACTATTATTTATGTGGCTCAGTGTAAACCTTCAATAAATATAGTGCTCTTCATTCTTTTCAAAGCATGTCATGGATTGTACTTCAGTATCTGCCATCTGTTTCAGTTTCACACACCACTGGTCTTTGATTTATAACATATGAAATCATAGCATGTGTTTGCTAAATTATTACAATGAACATTGAATTGAAACCCAGATTCTTCATTTAAAAGAATTTCAAAATGAATTACCTATAAGCAGACAATATTTTCATACAGTTTCTTCTCTTTAATTTGTATTTTATTGTATTTATTATTACTTGTGTTTGTATTTATTGACACAAAATGAATTTTCAGTATTTGAAATTTAGTTAATATAAGGATCTTAGTTTTGAATAATTTAAACATGTTTTGAGTAGAGTGTTAAGTGCCGCATTGTTAATAATTATTGTCTAGTATCAATATGTTCTCTTTGTGACTTCAAAACACAGCTTTTTTCTTTTAAGCTCAGAGTTAAAATTAGGCTCTGTCAACTTAGCTGAGGGACTATTAGCAACTGATAGTTGCTAAGAGAGGGAGAATCATTTTTCTTTATGGCTGTGACACCAGGTAGGTTGACTAGGCCCAAGGGATAGAGCAACACCCAAAGACATTCGAAGAACACATATTGGAATCAGTAGGCCTTAGAAAAGACTAATAGAGGACATAAAGTTGCAGGGGGGTGTTTAAGGACGGAGTTGAGTTGGTAGAGAGTGTCTGAAAATGTTTTAAAAATATTGTATGAAATGCTGACATATTCCGAAGTATTAGAACAAAAATTCCAAAACAATAAAATTCTATAAAGATTGAATTATTGGCATGGCTAATATTATTTAGAAAATATTCATATGTAGACATTATAAAATGATAATTTCATTTAGGATTTGTATATGGGAAAGCTAAATTGTGAATCTATACAGGTTAAGCCCTAGGAAGTTATTGGAGTGTTAGAAAGTTAGGTAATCACATCAGTGGATGAGTTTCCTTCTCTCAAAACTCCACAAATATTTTACCATAAATATCTACTCTGATGCCATGCATGGTGGTGCATGCTTTTAATCCTATTGAGATCAAGAATACTCTGCTCTACATTAGTGCATTCCAGGCATTCTGGAATCAGGGACACCCAGTTAAAAGATAACAGAGAGGTTTTATTCCATTAGAGAATTTTTGTGGTGAGTGTCAGAGAAAAGCATTGGCAGTAAGGTCACCGGAGGCCTGTCAGGCTAGCCCGACTCCAGCATAAAGCAGACAGATTAAACAGTTCACGGAGTAATTGCTTTAACCTCATCACAGATGTACTTTGAACTGGGAACTGGAATCTTAAATAACAAGTCAAGAATGAGTATCTTAGGAAGGTGAGTCATTCATTGGGAAATCAGATACCCATGTGTTCATGCCATCTTTGACTCAACAGATTTCACGGTAGTTCAGTCCAACTGCTTTCTACCCTATTACCACAAAAGGTAACATAGTAACCAACATTAAATTATATTATGTATCCATAGCCATAAAAGCTTGATGAGGAGGAGGGAAGGCATATATTTCTCCAAAATTGTAAGACACTTATTTATTATTGGTAACAAGAGCTTGAGGTTCTGTAAATTTTTGTTTCCGGTTTGGTATTTTAACTGTAAAGAAAAGTTATAATTCCAGTCTATACTTATGCAAAAATGTCAAAATATGCACAATAAATAGAATGAATGAACACATCTTTTATGATGGCTAATTCACTTAGATAGCTGCTAAAAAGAACATCAAAGCAGTATTCCTTGGACAGAAGAAAATTAACATATTTGTTCAGATTTTGAATAAAATTGTATACTACTTTTTAGATTTTATGTAGAACACCACAAATATAAGACCACATAAACACACAGTAAATAACCTATTCTACATCATACCATTACATAAAAGCGATATGAAGCATTAATACTGACAGTTTTTATATATCATTTTTACATTGTTATAGGGTAGACAATTGTATGAGTATTTTATTCATTTAATTCTTATAATAGTTACATGAGTTAACAAACATTATTTTCCAAACCTTATAGGTAGAAATTGAAGATAGCAAAAATATTTCTATATCTTCCTTATTTTTGTTTTCAAAGAAAACTGAAAATTAAAATATATATCATTCATATTCAAACTAGAAATATTATTTAAGATACCCGAAAAGGTCTCATATGTAAGTTTATATCACAAATAGCTTACACCAAGTGCTGGTAGCATTTGGGTGACCTAAGTATGAACATACTTGTATCTTTCACTTCTACCCAGCATACCTTAAATTTCTGCCTCAAGGAGGCACTACAATACCATCAAAGAGAATTTCCCACTGGCTTTGAACTTTGTTTCTAAAGAACATCAAAGGTTAGAACTGAGGCTCAAATCACAAATTGTAAATCTTGTGAAGATTGTAAATTCTCAAATTTCTTATACTGGTGGGCATTATCTAGTTTTATTGAATCATTTCTACTACTGTCTTAAAGGCAACTACAACCAAGAATCACAAGTCCTGCAAGTTAAGGCAGTTTTGATGACCTTTCTTTGTCTAGATAGGAGGTGGCCACCAAACTAGAATCAGAGAATTCTGCATTCTGTGGTACTGATGATGGAAGACCCTGAAGCTCAAGAGGATTCTATCATTGAGATAATGCATAGTAATGGTAATGGCCTATATTGTTAAGGGGGTGTCTTTAAGAAGAAAGACCAACAATGCATTGATCATAAGGCCTTTAGTTTATGTAAACATTTGTAGAATCAGTATGAAATGTAACAGTTTGCTAACTCACACATCTTCAGAGAGTTTAACAAGAAAGTGGGTGATGAATACCAAAGAGGTGGCTGTGTGAGTAAAGTGCTTGCCATGAAGACATGAAAATCTGAGCTTGGGTCACTAGAATCCAGTCGATACAAATGAAAACAAAACTAAGCCAAGAATGGTTGTATATACCTATATTATGGAGAGGTGGAGAAAGGGGGTTGCTAGACTTTGCAGGCCAGCTGGTCTTGTCAAATAGGCTAACTCCTGGTTCAGTAAGAGACTCTGCCTCAGAAAACAACTTTGTACTACTGATACATCTACAATACAACCCTCTACATCTAACTCTCACTGGACATCATGGAAAACTAGGCAGAAAGATTGTAAGAACCAGAAGACCAAGATACTTACTCTTAGATAGTGTCTTCTAGACATGACATGGAAACTGTACCATAAGATCTAAACAATATGGTTGCCTAAATAAGACCTGCATAATGACAATAGCACTTGACAGGCCAATGTGAATAGGGGATGTTTCATAATCTCTCTCCTCTAGTTGAAGAACTACAGGCAGAGATGAGTGCCCTGAAAGGCAACTCAGTCTCATCTAGTCAGCTCTAAACACAGATACATAGAAGTAGCACTAAATGGACTCAGCAGATTCTATCTATCTATCATCTATCTATCTAAATCTATCAAGCAATAATAATTAAAGAACAAGTCAAAAAACAGAGAGGAAGTGGGAAGAATATTGTAGTTGTAAGACAAAGGAGAGGGAATTATCTAATTACAGTACCAATATATGAAATTCTCAAAACTAAAAATAAAAAAATGGAAAAAATAAGATGGTAATGATAGAGGAAAACACCGTAGATCAGGCAGCCATTCACATGCTCATACATGTGTGTACACACGTGTGAGTGTACATACACACACAACACAGTAACAAGTACAATATGCATATACATACCAAACAAAAATATATGAGTGAATAAATAGGCAAGTTTGAAGAGCATCATTAGAGGACATGGTGAACTAAACACTTTTTTAACTTATTCTCTAGTCCAGAAAATCAGTACAGTTTTAATCTTATTGGAACTGTTTAGAATTTTGATGAAGAAGAATATTTTAAATATGTAAAGTTATGTTAATGTTTTATAAGCAATCCTTCTTAAAAATCAATAACAATTACTATATACTAAAATGCACCTTGTGTGGAAAGCATAATTTAATGTACAACAACACATCAAAACACTTGTAAAAAGCCTTTTGTTCTCTTGGCTTTGCATAGCTCAACTTGCTCCTTTCATTATTTTTATTATTAAATGATATTATATCTCCAGAGTATGTCTGGGGATCTGTGGCATTGAGGTAGCTTTAAATTCTTCAATTTCTTAAAAAGAAAGGAAGCACAATTGTAATTTTAACGTATTTGTTATTTTATATTTTATGTGTATAGGTGTATTTTCTGCATATTTGTGTTATGCAATGCCCACAGAGGTCAGAAGAGGACATTGGATCCCCTAGAACTAGAGTTATGAATGGTTGTTAGCCACCATATTGTTGCTGGGAATCGAATCTGGGTTCTCTGCAAAAGCAGCTAGTGCTCTTAAATACTGAGCCATTTCACTAGTCTCTTGTAATTTTTTTTTAATTGAAGATTGTATCCCATGTAATGAAATACAAGAAAGATAGCATTGTTCTTAACTGTTTGATATAGGGATTTCTCTTAATTGTTTTTCTTCCTGCTGTTAGTATATAGCTTAACAACTGTGTTGTTTGATGAAAATTGAAGTTTTTTTTTAAAGCCAAAAATAAATAAATTGGAGTGCTTACTCAGAACTGCAGCAGCTGTGTTTTGATGTTACAACCACAGATGTTAGATGTTTCCAGATGGAAATAAGGTTGTCAGTCGTCAATTTCCTTGAAGAAAAAAACTACATAATGATAGGTACTTAAAAACCAGTTTCATGGTATTTTTGTGATTCTAGTCATGAAATTCTACAGGCACTCGAAATATACACTTCATGTAGCTTTCATTTTGTTGTGCCTACTTAGCTTGTATTTTGTAAATGATAATTTATTTAACTGTATTTCACAATAAATACTGTCAAAGATGCTCAAAATAAAGTTTCAACTAAGGTTAACATCTTAAAAATTATTAAACGATATCTCACTAGTTTATACCTGTGTACTCTTGAAATACTATCAAATAAAATAGAAATTCTAAAACTAAGAAAAATTCATGTGTTTCAGTAATTACATTAACCTGTGGCTAGAATGTGCATGAATGACTGTTGTATGGGGGGTCGGTTATATTTTTATTCTATGCCCAACAATGAGTTTGAAACCTCACACATAATTCTAGTCTATCATTGCAAAATATCTGTGGGGAAGATACACCACTGTACCTCACTTTAGCAGCTTGGGTATCCACCTGTATCATTAACCTCATTTCATAGGTGAAGATGTGAGACAGAGGGCTTAAGAAGAAAGCAACAGGTGCTCAGTAGTGAAGAGCACTTAGTGCTCTTCCGGAGGACCTGAACTATGTTCTCAGCACCCACATTTGGGGAGAACGGGTTACAACGGCCTATAACGCCATGTTCACCTTTATTCCCAGTCCTTGAGAGGCAAAAGCAAGTAGATCTCTGTGAGATCAAGGTCAGCCTGGTCCACATAGTAACTTCCAGGTGGGCCGGGACTAGGAGAACCCTGTTAAAAAGAAGCAAACAAACAAGTAACAATAAAAACTCTCTTGTAACTCCAGCGCCAAGGAATCCAATAGCCTCTTTTGGATTCTATGGGTGCCCACCACACAAAGTCTTCACCAATAGACACACACACACACATACACACACGCACACACACACACACACACACAAATTAAAATTATTTAAAAAGAAGAAACAACATTCCACACTTTATAAAAGTAATGGAAATGAGAAATCTATGACTCAAACTCAGAAACTCCTACAGAGCCACAGCCTATCTTTGCAATAATCTTCCACATCCTCTAGCTATACGATGTTCTTGATACATATAATTTCATAACAATCACAATGTCATCATACTCAAATATTAACATATTCTCAAATTGTTAAAGGGACAAGAAGAAACATTGAGATGACAATTGATTTGAGATCAATAAAGTTCTTGACCCAGAAAATTCTAAAAGTCCTTTCTAAACAGTTAAGGCTGTGGATCACAGGGAGTGTAGATCCATATTACTTGCTATTACCAAATGAACAGGTAAAACTCCTCCTAACAAGAGACCATCTGGTATCCTCTGAAACAACCCCACAATACTCTTATAAGTCAAATTTTAAATTCAAAATTACAATGTGAAAATCTATGACAAAATGATCTAAAAAAACTGTATCTATTATGCATCATTTCTCAGGAAACTACTTACACCTGCTAATCACTAAATGAAGAAACTGATGAGAAGAAAGGGAAAGAAAAATATAAGTGAAATTAAAGATATATAATGAAAATAGTAGAGGAAGAAAGGAAGAAGAGAGGAGGGAGGGAAGGAGAGAAAGAGGCAGAAATGGACAGCCAGACTTAAGATTACAAAAAAGAGTACAGTGGCTAAGACATGTAGCTGACAACAGTCCAGAATGAACATCACAAAAATCATGGGTGCTTGTCCAATACTATGAAGTTTGCAAATGCTTGTTGAACCTCCAACTAGGAAGATGAAGTTCCAGACTGAAATCATAGTGATTGAGTTAAAAGCCTTGACATATATTTTGAAAACCTAAAACTGAAGATGAGGCCTATAGTAAAAGTGTTTAGTTCAAGGAAAATAATAAATATACAGAAAATATGTGAAATTCTAACCAAACATACATTCTTATTGATACATAATATGTATCCAATTATAATTCAAAATTTATAATTCAAAATGTCAATCAAATAAAATTATCAGTTTAGCTACATAAGAAGAATAATAAAATTATTTTGTTCCTGATGGCTGACATTATATTTCCTGTATAATAAAGCAGGAGGTGAGAGATACATAGTGTCATGATTTTAGAAAATGGAAAGGGAAGGATGTTCTTTAGAAAAAATATCAAATCATTCAGCTTAAAATGTTTATCATATCAATGACCAGGAATTAGACACCACTATTTTTCTTAAACTTCGTAGAACATTTGTACTTTCCAAATACAAGTATGGAATGACAAAGACATACTTGAAATGAAAAACATGGCTGATCAAATAATGCACTTATGACTTAATAAATATTATTTCCTATAGTTTTGAGCAATACAAATAATAGATTTTTTAGTTTCAACTCCTATTTATTATTTATTTATTTTTCCTTTGAGACAGGGTCTCCTTGTAGTCCCAGCTGGCCTGAAACTCACTATGTAAACTAACTAGGCTGACCTTGAACTCACAGAGATCCACTTCTTTTGCCTCCCTAACACAGGAATTAAAGATGTGACTGTTGTTATTTTTATTTTTTAATTAAAGTTATTTGTGTGGGGGTATGTGTGTGTATAGCAAGGTGCTTTTGTGGCGTTTGGAGGGCAACTTACAATACTTACTGCTTTCCTTCCATCTTGCAAATCCTGGGCTTTGAAATCAAGTTTTTAAGACTTCTTAACAAGCACATGTAACATGCTGAACCGCTTTCATATTCTTTGTGTTCTTGATAAGGAAAGCTGTTTTGCTAAGAAATGTTTTAATATAAAATTAAGCATGAGCATCAAGAAAGAGAGAGATTTAAGAAAAGATCCATCCCCAAGTGTAGGTTTGGGTATCTCAATAGTTATTCCCTTTGATTTAAAAAAATCATTTATTATTTTATGTTTATGAGTGTTTTGCCTCCATATGTGTGTGTACTTGTGTTGTGCAATGTCCACAGAGCTCAGAAGAATGCCTCAGGTTCACTGGAACTAGAGTTACATATTTTTGTGAGACACCATGTAGGGGTTGGGAATTGAACCTAGGTCTACTCCAAGAGCAACCAGTGCTTTTAACTGCTGAGCCATCTCTCCAAACCCTCCATTGAGCTTTGATTAGTAATTACACTATTACACTCAGTAACTTGGCCATATGATCATCAATGTGTGTGTGTGTGTGTGTGTATATGTATGTGTGTGTATATATATATATATATATACCTTTATAAAATGGTTTCACTTTTACTACAGGGCATGGGTGCAATTCCTGAAAATATGTACTTCTCTAGTATGGTAGACTGAATTTTACAATAATTCCTAAGATTCCCAACATTTACTATAATACATATTCTGTCCCAGTTATGCACCCAATGCTCATTGGTGCTGCTGTGAAAGCAATTTGGAGATATAATTAAAACTCTAAATGTTTTTATTTTATGATAGACATTACTCTCCTTGATACTGACTAAATCAGTTAAATTTTAAAAGAGACGAGGTTATTTCTGCTGAGCCTGATTCCTTAAATCCTGAATAGAATTTAATATCCGGCAGATGCTCTCTTGGGGTTTCCAGAAAAAGATAATGAATGTAGAAGCCTCTAGAAAAGTAGAGAATCCCTTCTGACAGCCATGGAGTAAATGTGACCCTGCTTAATAAAACTGAGACTTGAAGAGGATCCCTGATCTTGAGATGAGAGCCCAAGTTCTGCATCAGATGTTATCAGAGAAACCAGTGTCTAGACTTCTAGACTTGTGGACTGTGAGATCTTCACTGAATGGTGCTAATTTACTAAATAGAAAGAGATTTCTTTTGCAATATGGAAAATTCAATGAACCTGGAAAACTCATGCAGTTTCTTGACAGGGTTGGCAATGTAAGTTTCTTTAAAGTAACATCAACTGAATGTCTAATTTTGAAATTATAAGACTATAAAAGGCATTATGCTAATCTCAGTATATGTGGGGAGATTATATAACATAACCATGTGCTATCATATCCTCGTTTCTGGATGCTAATGTAACTGCTAAGTGAAATGATGTTAGTGTGGAGGAGTGTTTAGAGGTGAGTCATCTGGGCTACTTCTTAGATTTAAAGCAGCAGAGAAAAGTAATGAGGCTGTGAGTACAAATGACAGATTAACTACAGCCACTGGTACATGAGGTGAGTCCCCTGGTCTTCACAGAAGAATCAGGCATTGGGAATGTGAAATAGCTTCAGCAGAATTTCCACATGGTATTTCCACAAAATGAGGAAAACTGAGAATTTTTTTTATTCATTTATATTTCTAATGCCAATTTATCAAATGTATTTCTCTTATGGCTGTGACAGAAGAAACTGGTCAAAGGCTCCTCAGTGTGATCATAACATAAGTATGTAAGGGACTAGTATCTGAAAGTGAAACTTTAACAGTGCCTTTGTATCACATAGTGCTGAAAGTTAATAGTGTTCTAGGGAAAGTTCAGAAGTCCAGGATTCAGAATCCGTTACATATTTACATATTTTAGGAAAAGAAATTTAATAACGATTAACAAACCTTTGATGTTTGAACTATTGGGAACCTTGTCACTTCATATCCTAAGAAATACAGAAATTCTTAGAATCTCAGAATGGAAACTACACTTGATAGCTCTCCATATAGATATTTCAGCGCACACTACAGTGTGTCTAACTATTAATAACAATATAGGTGAAAAATAATATTTCCTGTGCATTTAAAGAGTAAACACCACGACTAGAGAGATGGCTCAGTGGTTAAGAGCACTGGCTGCTCTTGCAGAGGACCTAGATTTGATTCTCAGCACCCCAATGTGACTAACTTCAGTTCTGGGGAATCAGACACCCTCTTCTGATCTCCATGGTATTGCTCAACCTGGGTGCACTTACATAAATGCAGGCAATGCATTCATACCCATACAATTTTTAAAATGATAAATACATAGTTTTCAAAAGAAAGAGAAGACAGCAGAGGAAAGGGGAAAGTAGGAGATGACAGAAGGACTGGTGGGGAGAATAATGTTCTTGACAGCTCGATTTTCTTAAAAGCCCCCTTTATGGGGCTACACATGTGTAGCCTAAATACCACTAATACCACCAAAAAGTAAAAGGTTCACTATGAACAGATAAGAAAATTCAGGATTCTTCACTGAAGCTTTGAGAATTTTCAAAACTACAGAGTCATGACTTGGACTTGCTGTCACATACACATATGTGACAGCGGGTGTGTACTTTCCCTAATATTTCCTTCCATTTCTTCTATTTAAAACACAGTATTGATTATGGAAATAAAAATACTCAAATCAGGAAAAAAAATAAAACAACCTGATTCATTCTTTACAACAATTCTGACTCTGGTTTGGAGATGCTGCCAGCTAAACATTTGTTTCATAAAACCAGAATTATCAACATCCTAAATCCTAGTTAAATGCAATACTAAAATATAACTGAATCAACCTAAGAAGAATATCAGAAAAAACTGATGTAGAAAGTTTCCCGAAAACATTCAATTTTCTGGTTCTATTCAACCTCAGATTCACCCTTGCCCTTCCTGAATTCATGGACCAATAAATCTCACTTTGAACCTCAGCTAGTTTGCATTGATTTTCTGTCAAGTATCACAAGAGAATACTCTCTTCTACAGAGAACTTAATTCAGCAGTTGGAGATAGTGACCATGGCTTTATAGACATTTTCTTTTTCTTTCCTGGAGATGGGGTCTTGTGGTGTCCAGGTTGCCCTTGTGCTCAGAATGCTGCCAAAACTTGTCTTGAAATCCTCAACCTTCTGACTCCATTATCCAAGTGCTGACATTGTAAGTCTATCTACCACACATGGCTTTCAAAATATTTTCAAGTAAAGTACTTGTATATTTGTATGTGAAGGGAGAAGGACTGGAGTAGTTTTTTTTTTTTCAAGTTCCAAGGCACATAATAATATGAAAAATTACAACTATTGCAGAAAACCCAAAAGAATTTGTCCATTAATATAATATACATATGTAAAATGTTACTATTTAGACAAAAACATATTTTAGTGCCAGTTCTGATATTTCCTATGACCCCACTCCCAGAAAAGCAGAGGATAAGTTGAGATATGGTATGTTGCATTTATCTAAATATAAATGGTTAAAAAATGTAGGGCATGTTAAATATGGAGAGAGAGAGACAGAGACAGAGAAAGAGACAAATAATGCCTAGCTAGTATAAACACCAGAGGGACTCATATTAGTATAACAACCTAATGACAAATTTCACATGCAATATTTCTACATGAGTCCATATGCATAGCTGAAGGCTACAGAAAAAGAAACAGTGTCAGACAGGAGAAACCTTCCTTTAAGCTGTTGGCCATGGTGGTACAAGAGACTCCAAAAATCACATGGGCTATTGCCATAGCCTTTGATTGCCTCCCAGAATTTGAAGGTAAGACCAAATTGCTGAAGACAGGATATGCTTTGGAGACCAGATCTGGAACTGACCTGGAAGTTACTTCCCCTGAAGGCTAGCACTCATAGTTCTGCAGAGAACTATATAAGAAATCAAGGGAGAATATCAATCAATGACCCAACAGTAGCTTTGTAATCAAATAACCACATAGATTACTGACACAGCATTTGACATTGGTGCAGTAGTGGAACTTTTATCTTGGGGCCATTTGATAACTACATAATTGGACTTAGAACCCATTCAATGGGAGGAAATGCATGTGGTTCTATAATCATAGTCAAATACACATGGTTGAAGAGGTCATAGATCTTAGAGAGATTCCCAGTGCAGTCACACCATTAAGCTAATGTAAATTCTTGCTAAATGCAAAATATGTATCTTTATATTTATAATCAAGTTGCCCCAGTCAACACTCATCAAAGAAATCTCTTTTGCACCAGATGGAGACTTAACACAGGTTATCACAGGTGGTCACACACAGACATTATATGTGAATTTCTCAAGCCTAAGTGACATATCTATAATGCATCTCTACATCCAAGTTTCACTCAATATAGAACAAGGCTAAAGAGGACATTAATGAATCTCTCAACTCTCATTAATGAAGCTCCCGCATGTAAAAAAGGGCCAATCACAGGGAAGGTCAGAAATGGTTAAAAGATGGAGATTACGGATCTGCAGAGTGTGGGTCCCTGAACAGGACTCATATTCTGTCTCACTCACCTAGGGCTCAGGGACCATTGTGGAAGAGGGGGTAGAAATATTGTAAGAAAAGTGAGGTGGGTCATGACCATATGGAAATATATTCCTACAAGCTCCTGGGACCCTGCTCATATAAATACCTACAGCAATCATTTAGGCATGTTTAAGATCCATGCAAACTCAAGCAGACAAAAACCCAGCATTCACTGAAGAACAGGATATCAGACTCCAACATTTTGCTTAAGAAATATTGACAACTGATTACTGTTGAGTGATAATTAGCTAGTCTTCCTAAAGCTAGGGACTCTGGGTAGGCTGACCAGATCTCAGTAAATGAACCTTCACTGAGGTTACTTTGGGACATGAAATTGACACAATAGACCTTAATAGAGATGAAAGAACATATGGATTCCAGTTAGGGAGCTATGGTTGAGGGGGATGCCAGTGGGAAAAGGAATATAAAGATGATTAAGATTGACTGAGATGTTCTATATGAAACATACAATGATTCAATTAAGAAAAAAAATTTTTTAAAAAGTAATGTAGGGAATAATATTTTTACTATATAACTCCAAAATCGTTGTCAAGTTTCTAATAAAAGGTAGAAATCTAATACCTGTAGGTGTTCCACCAAACATGCAGGGTATAAACTCTCAAACTGACCAAAAGGGAAGAAAAAAATCCTGAAATATATATAACAATCAAGAGCCAATTAAAAAAATAAAACAAGTTTGGGGGCTTATAATAGTGTACTGATTGAGTTCATTATATTGTTTTCTTATTGAAATATATTATGGGAATAAAAAAATTATATTTAACCATACTAAACATTTGTTTGAAAGGAATTCCGGAGTGAAGGGAGTAGAATACAATATTCTAGGAATAGCTAAGAAGCTTTCAGAACCGAATGAAGTTCCAAGATTCATACTGACAGCCCTCAGAGCTCCCACCAAAGTGGTTGATCTAGAGCAAGAGTAAGAACAATGACATTGCTGAAGTATTAGTTATTAAAACATTTACACTATTTACTACAAAATTACAGTAAATACAGATGAATCCTATAAAGTTATGGAGGTAGCCCCATGCATTTGGGAAATTTATACTCCAAGGATTTCTCCATGTATCTATTTCTCAAAAGTCCATTCTCATCTTCAAGTTAACAACTGTCATCAAGTGTTCTAAAAAGTATGTATACCTGCTTTAATTGTTTCTCTCCATGAAACCATATCCTACTATGTAACAAGGGTTACCTAGCTATTGCACAAACATAACAGATAAATGGATCTTGAGACTATGATACTGTACATTACTGAATATATTACAATACTTGACCATCATGTTAGTCCCTGAGTGACTATTCAAATAAATCGCTTAGTTTCACTACATCTCTGTACTCAAGGCCATCCATTGTTTGCTATACAGATTTAGTGATTCCTAAATTCTTACCTTTTTGAAGACAGTTGCCATTGCTAAGGTTATATGTCCACAGTATAGAACAAATTAGGATGTACATATATTAGGATACACACACAAAACTTACTCTCCTTAGAAATGTATCCAAGATTCATATGGCAGAGCCACAGGTTTTTCCCTCTCTTTCTCATTCTTATGATTCAAACATGTGAAAATCCCTTCCATAAAATGAATAAAAACATCACTGTGCCCATAAGATTACTTATACAACTCTAGATTCTCTTCTGAAAATAAATTCATCACATAGGCAGATGATATATAGAATGATAAATAAGATTGGTTTAATGTTTTAACCATTTAACACAATACATTATAAACTCAATTATTTATTGCAAAAAATGAAGAAGTTCAGTTATTGAATATACAAACATATATCATATCCTAATTTCTTCCGTTTACCTCATTAAAAATAAATACAGGGTACTGGAGAGATAGCTCACTATGGAAAGCACTAAATGTTCTTCCAGAGGACCAGAGTTCAGATCCCAGCACCTATGCTGGATAGTTCATAACTACCTGAAATCCCAGTTCCATGGAAATATGATGCTTCTGACCTCTTCAAGAAGCTGCAGTTATGTGTACACACACATACACACACACACCTAAAAATAAAACTAAATCTTGAATAAATGGAAAATACAGATGATGTGAGAAAAATTTACATATGGAAGATCTTCCAAGTGATGATGTTTAAGTAATAATATCATAGAAGCAAATAAAATTATTTTTTAAATTTATAAATATTTAAAAATTGATTCATTTTAATCACATGTATATGTGATATAAGTTACTTTTGAATTTGGAATTATGGGTGGCTGTGAGCCACCTTTTAAGGGTGGAAGGAACAGAACTCAGAACTTTTGCAAGGTAAGTATGTGCTTAACTGATGAGCCATCTCTACAGCCCTCAAATTTAGTATTATTATTGTGGCATATGTGTGTATTTGTGTGTGTGTACAGGCATGTGAATATTACAACTCAGGTGAACTTTACCTGCTGAGTCATTTCACACACCCACTTAACATTTCAAAGTCTTGACCTATGTATATATAAATATTGTGTTGATAAGTGTATATGAAGTTTATGAAATATTCTCATGTTAGTTACCAAAGTGCAAATGAAAAAAAAATATCATTCTTCTTTATTGGTTAAGATGAGGCAGAATGATTTGGGAAGATATCCTTCTTACAGTCTATGACAGTAGATCAACTTGATGGTCCCTTCCGATTTGATATGTGACGTACATGTACTCTTTCTAATTGTTGGTCTCAAATAATTATGAAGTAATATAAATAGCTAGTAATGAAAACCATCAGTTTCTTTTGAAGAAATGTAACCATTTGTGATAAACATTTCAAGTACTCTTTTCATTTGACAGCATAAGTTCAATCTTTCTTACAACCACTAAATGTTGGATCAAAGAGATGTGTCCTACTCTGTCATAGCCAGTTAGAATCAGAACATTCTGCTCTATCTAGTGCTCATATTTCCAGTTTCTCTTTTAGCCAAACTAGCCATGTGATAAAGCTGTTGCAGTTCCAGCGTTTCTTGAAAGTCAAAGGATTTTGAGTATCTCAAATTTCCAATACCAATTTTTTTGCATACTTTTAGAGAAAGATCAGTGATGAGATGCCATAAAGTAAGTGTTGGATAGCTCTACAGTTTCTTCTCTCTTTCGAGGCACAGGCTTCCAAATGTGATTGACATCCCACTAACCAATGACTTAAGGGAGGAGGTCTAGTGGAAGTGCAGGGAAGGCTGGAAAGGAGAGAGTCTGGTGCAGCGCCAGGATCCCATTTTGGGTGCATGTTCCAGGAGTTCAGGGGACTTATGATCAAACTGCAGGCTCCACCATAGGAAATCTCCATCTCTCTCTCCCTGGGGATGAATCCTTTGTAAGTAAACCGGAATAAATCATTTTCACTAAGAGAGCAGTCTATGTCTGCTCAATTGGTTCAAACCTAGGAGTAGAGCGGGTGGGGCTGGGCTCTGGGCCTCACCACGAGAGAATTCATAATACAGTTGGCATAGTCGAACAGGACCTACTGACAAAAAGAGAATGCTTCTGAGAAAAGGATTTACGGAGCAGCTGATAATATCGGGACCAGTTTAGGGAAGATTATGGGCAGTAGAAATTTTGATGTGGTGGATTATCCACATAGGATTGGTGTGTATGGGGCCATTGCAGGGTTGGGGCAGTTTATAGTGAAATATGTAATTAAGGTGAACTCGCCTAAGCAGATGAGATCGGTGAGACACACAAGTGGTGGGTGGTGCACATCAGTGGAGAAGCCATGGAACAGGCCACGGTGTGTGGGTCCAGTTCAAGGTGGCAATCTTAGGCTGAGGTCTTAGCACAGAGAGAGATTCAAAGTGTGAGAGACGAATTAGATTCAGTGAAAGATATGAGGCTTGCTTCTTCAATACTAGCCTCTGACCTTGCTAGCAAATGGATAAAAGAGAAAAGGACATAGACGTTTTAGCCTGCCACTTCCTACAGCCAGGAGGGGGAAAAGGGATGAAAAGCAAGGTCAGGTGGAAAACACAAGATCCTGGGACCCTGGGATCTGTAACCCCTGGGAAGAATCAGGCAGCATTGAGGGAGGGAGCAACCCAGAAGGAGCTGAAAGTGCCCCTCAGGTTCGACCTGTAACACAAAAAAAGGAAAAATCCAAATGTCTGCATGCTGATAAAGGCCTTGACAAGAAAAAGAATTTAGTAAAGGGTTCTCGGCCCTAGAGCTGCTGGAGCTAGGAAAGATGTTCAAGCAAACCATGAAGGAGCCCTTAGCTACCTGGCTTGTAAGGCCTTGGGACATGGGAGCAGATGAGATTATTGTCAATGCTGCAGAGGCAGGACGGCTGAGCAATGTAATAGCTCACCCCTCCTTGACTGAGGCTGCATAACCTCAATCAAGGCAGTGCAAGGGGAGGCAGTCTCTGATGGACTGGCTTGTGAGAGCTGTTAGAGAAACCTGGTTATCACCAGTGGAGGTCCCCATGGATGTCAGGAGCTGGAGAACAATAAAAGGGGACAGGCACTGCAGAGAGAACTGGGTGTGAGGAAAGCCACATATGGTGTCACTTTCACAACACCAGATAGGACTGTGTTCACTAGAGATTTAATGAAGGACTTCACTGAACAAGGACCTTGACATTGGTATGGAGGTTTAGAGTCCCTGCTAGATTCCCTAGTGGGACAAGAGCTTTGCAAGGCAGTAGAGGCTTTGACGAATTTAAGCAACCTAGACCAGCATGTAAAGTACGTCTGTAGAAGAAAAGAACAACCTAAAGGATGTATAAGGGAGGCAAAACAGAAAAGGAGGTCTGCTTGGGTTACAAGTAGGCAAATGGGGTGAGAGTTTTGTCCAGTCCAAGTTCCTAAAGAAAAGATTGATAAAAAGCCAAATTCTGTGCTAAAGTACTTCTGGGAGGCCTTAAGCCCTGAGAAACAGTTCACAAAGGTACACAGAGGATAAAGATTATCCCACGGGTGGATGCTAACACCCTCAGAGTAAATACGGTACATTTCACCCCTGTGACTGGCTATTCAAGGGGTGGAGACAGTTTGCCTGGCCAGGGCTTTTCCCAACAGCCAGGTGTCGCTAATGGAGAGACTAGAGGTGTGGCTAAAGCCAGGAATCAGACCTAGAGACTACCTGGGCCTAGGAAACAACAGGTGTGACAGGGCCAAAAGAAGCCTTATTCTTCCTTGGCCCTATGTAGGACGAAGCAATTTGGGCCAGCACCAATGAAGTTAGCAAGGATAAAAGATGCATGGAGGCTCCATGTGAGAACTCTGGGACACTAAATGGATTCCAAACTATAGCTTAAGAGAGTAAAGGACTGACTAATGTACATGCCATTGTACCCAACATGGATCTGTTGAAAAAACAGCTGATGCAAATGAAAAGGAATTTTTCATGCTATGTTAGACCTTGTATGTGTATATAATGTTAACTTCTGAGTGTTTTACAGATGTGAAACCCAGTTGAGAGACATCTAGTACATCTGAAGAAACAAGAATGGAATGTAACTTGTACAGGGTTCAAGGGAGAAGTATAGCTGTGAAATTCAGGGATTTGTATGGGCCAAGGCTATAGATGCCAGCGAATAAAAGCATACTTTATAGACTTGTTATCTAGCAATTCTGGTACCAGATGTGGCTTGCTTTCCCTGTGAGTTGTTGGCCAAGGGAGACGAAGTCCCCTTCTACCAAAACAATAGGCATTTGCCACATTCTAATGCTGGTTGCACACTGGAAGTGGACAGTAGGGCCTTATTACTGAAGATGTGACATGATTTGAGCATGGAAAGAGAGATCTAGCTGGGTCTCAACTGAAAACTCCCCACAAATGGATGGTAGGCCACTATGGAAGAATGTTCCTGAAAAGCTCTGCTTAAGGACAGCTCTTGCATGCTTCATTGTCAGATGTTTCTACAGGTATAATAGAGGCTTGTCTGGTAAGTGCATCCCCAGCATATTTATAATTGGATTCAGGGCCCACTCTTTGGAGAAGGAACACACATCTGATATTAGGAAAAGAATGCCGCCCCCTAGTGGTGAGGGGGAGAGTTATAAACCTCCATAAAGAAGCTACTATAATTGTTTGCAAGATAAATATGATGTGCCTACTTAGGTATTGCCTAAGCACTTGTGTTTACACCCATAGGTTAGGTCATTCAGTATTTCTGTGGATGTTACTTTTGCTGTTGTTGTTGTTGTTTTATAACTGATGTGTTTTCACAGTAGAAGGAGCATCACTGAAGCCAGATGATAATCCAGGCCACAGTGGAAAGAATATCATGCTATACCTGTTATTCCCTTCCCAAACTCCTCACTCTTGTGGCTGAGGGACTATCATGGAAGAGGATTGTGGAAAGTATTGTAAGAACCAGAGAGAAAAAGGGGTGGGGTGTTGGATAGATCTACAGTATCCTCTCTGCTGGGAGAGACAGGCTTCTAAATGGGATTAACCTCCCACTAAACAATGACTTAAGGGGGGAGGTCTAGCAGAAGTGCAGGGAAGGCTGGGAGGAAGAAAGGTGGGCACGGTGCCAGGGCTCCATCATGGGCACTTGTTCCAGAGGTCCAGGGGACTTATGATCAAAATGCAGGCTCCATCATAAGATATCTCCATTTCTCTCCCCAGGGACGAATCCTTTGTAAGTAACCTGGAATAAATTAATTTCTCTAAGAGAGCATTATCTGTCTGCTCAATTGTTCAAACCTAGGGGTGAAGGGGGTTCAGCTGAACGCTGGGCCTCACCTCGAGAGAATTCATAATACAGTATGGCAGTATGCATGGATCAAGAAGCAGCAGGAAAAGCCCCAATCACTTGAAGACGTTAGCATAAACATGTTCAAACTATTTTTGTTCTTTCATGATTATTTCTTGAGAAATATCCAAATATATCCAAATCAGAGCTTCCTATGGAAGACTTCTGTTAGGTGAGTTTTTAGGACTCTCAATTTTCCATGATGTTCATGAATGTCTTGCTGAGGTGACACTTGATTAGAGACAGCATTGATTTAGAAAAGTGCTGACTTGAGAAACTATATTGAAGAAAGACAATTATGTTTTAAATTCTGTCCCTTAAAATAATGGGTACATATGCATGCTATAAATAAATTGTATGAAATAATGTTGTATTACATACAGAATGTACCTTTAGTTTGCTGATTAATTTGGTTGTTTATTGTTCTTGAAAATGAATTCTTGGAGTTTTGGGGAGTTAGATATTTTAATAAAATTAATATAAACATTTATGTTTATGTTACTGATTTTATTGTTTTAGTTCATTGTTTGCAATTCAGTCGTGATGGATCTTTATGGTGGTTTGTTGAATTGGTGTACCCTTCAGAAACAAACCTGATATTTAAGTCTCAGAACTCCATCCTCCTCATATCCCATCTCTTCTAACCATTTAAAAATAAATCAGACCAAGTGTGGTGGCCTTTAATCCCAGCACTTTGGAGACAGAGCTAGGTGGATCTCTATGAATTCAAGGCCAGCCTGGTCTACTGAGCTGGGGGTACAAGACACATTCTCTCAAAATAATGACCAAATAAATAAGTAAATAAAAAATACATTATCATAAAAAGATACTGTATTTCATGCTAATAAATTGGTGAGAAATTTAATGAATGTTTTAAAGAAACTGTGGCTTTATCACAAACAATGGAAGCTTTTGTTTTCAAGCGTAAGTAGACTCTTAGTTTTCCTTCAAATAATTCTTAGATGGCTGCTAACTCAAAAAGTCATGCTCATCATGAAGGTATCTCATTATTTAATACAGTGTTATTACACAAAGATGAAAGTAAACAGCAGAAACTTTAGGGTGTGATTTAAAATGTCAAGGAAAATAGAGACTGAAATTATTATAAAAATGCATGACATTGTTGCTTCTCCCTAGTGCCAACTCCTTCAGAAACAACACATTCAAAGGTTTCCATTTTTTTCATCAGATTAAACATATTTTATTAATTTTTATTTTCAGTGGGGGAATGCTATTGAGGTTTCAATTGTAAAAGTCTGAAATATCTGGTTGAAAGATGTCTTTTGGACCTGTGAGCTTCTCTTAGGACTAAATTGATCAAGTTTTTCTTCTTTTGATTTACTGTTTTATCAGAGTAGTATCTTCATATGGATAGAGTTTTTTAAAACAGACTATTTTTGACATATATCCTTGATCGTGGAAAGTTACCTCGAACTTAAATAAAGTAAAATAAATCAGAGGAATTATATTTGAGTACAGTAATGAGACTTATGCTAAGATGACAAGGATGTCAAAGAGGCATGGTGTGAGTTTTCCTGTTCTCGAATTCATTCTTGCTATTGAGGATATGGTTATAAAGTTTCTTAGATTCTCTAAAATTCTCCATTCTTGTTTACAACTTAGCAATAATCCAAATAGAAGAACAAAAAGTGAATAACATGACATTTTCTTAAATTTTTATTTTAAAGGTTCTATTATTAAGTCATTGAAATTGATTCATTAGTTTCCTTGGGTTGAAATTTAAATTTCCAAAAGACCTTTAATTTACTGGGCATAATCCTGAGATTTTTAATGGCATTGAAGTAATTTACATTTTTTTTGCTCCAGTTGGTTTTCTAATATGGCTTCAAATACCTTCTTTGCTGTAGTTTCCACTGCAGCTGAAGCTGCATCTTTATCAGTAGTGTCTTCTGGACTCACACAGTGTCAAGTCTCAAATTCTTTCCACAACCCCTTTACACCTTCAAACCAGTACCAAGTGGGAGACTTTTAATCAATACCAAGTTTGGTTTCCAGCATAAGCTGTAGTGTTGGCCCTTACAAAACCACAGCTTCTGTGTGCTGCCCCTGTGGAAATTGTTACCAGAAGTCTTCAGTGGAACAATCCTGTTCTCTTATTAATTACAGCTGATTCTTCTGTCCTAACTGACCCAAACCCAGAGATTCCCAGTTTAACATATCACCACAACAGTCCTGATAGAATCTTCACTTCCTTCTGAAACATCACAAACCGGCCTCTATCATAGGCATTCTCTCAATACTATTTTCCAAGTTCGCTGAGAACAGCCCATTAAGCACTGGACGTTCAATGGCATCTCTACCCCTAAGTTTTAAAATCCTTCCACAATCATCCCTCAAAACAGCATAGTCAAGTTCAACCCAGCATATCCATGCCCCGGTACCAATTTCTGATTTATATAGCTTCCTATTGTGATAAAATAACAACAAACAAACACTTGTCAAAGGAATTTGGGAAGGAAAGTGTTTATTGTATCTGACACTTCCAAGTCACAGTCGAAAACTGAAGGAAGGCAGGGAAGGAGTGCAAGTCTGGAATCTGGAGGGAGAAACTGAAGCAGAGTTCACAGAAGGATAATGCTTACTGACTGCTTCATCTGCCTTATTCTGCTACTTTTCTTTTTTTTCAATGTACATTTTTATTGAAACTTTTGTGCTTCATAAAAAACATATAGATGGATTTGGCCCATATAAATAAATTAAGAAAACATCCCATAGACATAGCCACAGCTCACATCTGATGAGGAAATTCCTCAGTTAAGGTTCCTTTGTCCCGAATGATTCTAGTTTGTGTCAACTTGAAAAAAAAATGACTAGCTCACTTTCTTTTCCTTATTTTCCTTTCTCCTTATGTCGTACAGTTCAGAGTTGGTGGATCCCTTCATATTTTTATAAGATATACATGAGCATGTAGCTATGTATCCATGAATTCAGGGGTCGTGTTAATGATGACCTTTCATGGGAACAAGCCTCTAGACACATGGCAGTGTGAAGAATATTGACCAGGATTGATCATGACAATAATGATAAACTAACTTTGAATGTAGTTATACATTCAAGCATGGCCATAGTACATCTTCTTTGTATATCTAATACTAAGTAGGTTTTTAGAGTGATGTTTAAAGTTTGATAACAAAATGTAACTATAATAAAAAGTACATAGTTAAATCTTAACTCGTGAAATATCATGAGCAATTTGATGGAAAAAACTTAATAATTATATATATATATATATGAAATCTAAGTGTGATACATATGGCATATATATATATATAGCTCTTATTGTATGAAAACTAGTATTCCATAAGTTGGCTTTCTCCTGAAGACAATAAATTCCATGGAACTCTACAATTCTTATAAATATTTTTATTGGTTTTTAATTGTACCTGTTATGATTATCTATATATGCTATTGACTTGGAGAAAACGAATTTGTGGAGTTAAGTTTTTGTTGGTCCTGATTAAAGAATAAAATTTGGTCAGTAGTTGCTACATATATAAAATTCTCTCTTAATTGTATTTACTGGATCTTGCACTCCTTTAATTTTATACCTTATTTTAGGCATTTAAAATATTTTATGTGTATGAGTGTATTCCCTACACTCATGAAGTGAATCCTCAGAAGTCAGAACATGGCATGGGATTCCCTGGAACTGGAGTTACGGACCGTTTTTTAGTTGTCACGTGGGTATTGGGACTCAAACTCAGGTTCTCTGCAAGTGTAGGCAGTACTCTTAATTGCTGAGTCATCTCTCCAGCCCTTAGGCATGTTTTTAATTAAGTACTAAATCTACCTTTCCTCTTCTGTCTTATCAAAAACATTTCATACATGCATTCAAGTGGCATTAAATACACATGTTGTGCTTCATTCCCATAGGTCAAAAAGTAGATTATCTAACTCATAAGTAAAACTGTTCAGATGAGACATGCTTGTCTCAGTGACACAGAAGGAACTAACATTGTTGTCTGATGCTCTTGGATAATAATCAGTTCATCAGATAAGACTCGTTCAAAAGAATGCTTTCCCACACAGGCATCATTTTCTTCATCAAAACATCACAGCAGTTCTCAGATCTTTGAAGGGTACTGTTCCTAACACAAAATACAAATCTGGATAAATAACAAATAACTCATTTTTTCCTATTAGAGCTTTTCCAGCCCATTAAATGAATTCCTGCTTAAGAAGCCAGGAGTCAGGAGGGCATGTTTAATCATTCAATACAGGGTGAGGAGAAACCTTGGAGTTATAGCAAATGCTGAGAGCACGAGAACATTTTTCTTCACTCAGCTGTAAATGTGCTTTCAGCTCTTCCTACCTTCACATTCAGCTCTTGTTGTGCTTGCTTCAATCTCATGATTAATCAATCATATCCATTAACTTAAGCAATTAATTTTCTTATAACTTTCATAGTTATAAAAGAATAGTTTTTATATTTCTCCCCTTTCATTATAGAAATAATGACATGCAAATTATTTTATTTGTAAGTTGTCTCTTATCAGTGCTACCTTACACTGAAATGCTTAAATAAAAAGCAAGTAAAATCAAACAATCTGACTCACAAATTATCCAAGTTAATGCATTGTTATTCATGCTTCATGAATTTGAATTCCTAATGACCAAAATAAATCTATTTGATAAAGTAATGGCCGCATTTCTAATATACTGGATAAATGAAATCAAGAAATAATATTTCACTTATTGTTATTAAAGTTTTCCTGAATTCCTAATGAAATTAAACTGTCAAACTTGTCACAAATCATTGAATAGCAAATTCTAAATTTAGAAAAGTAAGTGATTTAGAGAAAAATAGCAGAAATTGTATGATTTTTCTGTAATTATCTTGAATAGACACAAAAATGTAATGGAAAAGTTCCAAGAACTACAGATATAATATCAAGAATCAAAGAAAAATGCATTTTAAATATTTTACTATTTGGACTTAATGTGTATGAGTGTATAGCCTGCATGTGTGTAAGTGCACCCATGTTTTCAGTGCCCATGGCAGTCAGAAGAGGGCATCAGATCCCCTGGAACTGGAGTTACAGAGCATGCTTAAGCACCAGGTGGGTGCTGGGAATTTAGCCAAGGTTCTCTAGAAAAATAGCAAATGCTTTTAACCACTGAATCATCTCTCCAGCCTCCATAAACGTAATTTTAAATAGTTTAAATTAATAGTTCGTATTCAAATTACTAATTAGTGTTCCAAAAAGGAAGAAAAAGGTCATATATGTGTTTAAGATTCTGTAAAACTGAATGAATCATTAAGATTTAGTGTTTGTGGAGTGTTCTAATAATGCAGATATAGAACCAACTTATAATGAGTTGTCTTTGGGTCTAAAAAGTCATTCATTGCCCACCCTATGCCAAGCCAAATGTCTTTTGACTCTCAGGTCAAACCTTAAAAATGTGTTCCTAACAGGCCACTAAGATCCACCCCCTCAAAAAGTATGAATGCCATTTGATGACATCTAAAACTTACAATGGAGATTTTCTGCATCAGGCAGACCTGTGGTCTCCATGAATATGATCATTAAATACACTGATGTATGGATTTCTTTTGTTTCATAACTAATTAAACCTCAGGTAAATTCTTCCTTGGTGGAACATGTTTTTAGGGAGAATAGAATCTGTGTCCCCAGGTCATGATCACTAATATTTGGCCCAAAAATGAACTTAGTTACTTTGAAGTGGGAACTGTATTTATTTCCTGGAGATTTACTCTTGATCTTCGAATTTCAGTGTTTCTATGAGGTGTTCTATCACTTACATTTTGAGAATTTTATACATGAGTACTTTATTTACATTATTTCTAGTCCTCACTCTTTCCTCACAATCTCGCCCCACTTCCTATTCATTTCTTGTCCTTTCCCTTGATTATTATCTGATGATGCACTGAATCCACTTAATGTTGCTTGTATTTATGTGTATTTGGAGCTGATCACTTTATATCAAGGAGTTCATCCAAGAAACTAATGCTTTATCACTCATCATCCATTGATTGCCTGTAGCTCTTCATCTTCTTATGAGATTTGTGAAATTTCTCCCATTCACTTTGGCATGTCAGCTGCTGCTGTCATTGTGTAGTTCTTATTTAGGCTATCACACTGAGAGGATTTCATGGCTTCAGCTTCCCTATCATGTCTACATTACACTATCTATCACCAAGCATCCTGTTCTCTCACTATTACAATCTTTAAGAATGTATGTGACAAATCTATTACATCAATTTGTTTTTACTAAATTTGGATGAGAAAATACACAAGATAATGTGAAGGAAACATAGAACCACAAAAGAAATATATGTGATGAAGGAATCACAACTAAGAATCAAGATGAATAGTATTCTACACAACTATTTCTATGGACAACTTCCCTTCTAATGATTAGGACATCATTTCTACATAAATTTTCTAACCACTTTTAATTTCTTTCATATAATTTTATAACTGTACTTAATTGTGTCATTGCATGTTTAGTGTCCATGTTCCACTGAAAAGTATGAAACACCATTCAGTGTAGAGATGAGGTTTATTTCAGTTACTGCTTTATTTCTAGGAACTAGTCCTGTGCTTCTCTGTGTGTAGATGTGTGTGTAGGGGTGTGTGTGTGTGTGTGTGTGTGTGTGTGTTTGTGCTCACTGCAATACACTCCATTTCATTTTCCAAGTTTTAATAATTATCAACAGTGAGGCATACCTATTTTTGAGAGGCTTGAATCTATGGTCACATTGCCATGTGGATAATTTGGTATTTAAAATGTACACTTGTCTTGCCTTTTATTTGATAGTAAAATAGTAAACTTATGATTTGAAACAATTATTTCTAAGAAGTGTGACATTTAATGGCTGAAAACGAAGATAGCATTTACAAAAGCTAAAACAGAACAGAAAGAGTTCTTTTAACTATTTTAAAGGCAGATCATTATAAAGAGAATCAAAAAGTACCCATTTTAACTATTCATGTATGCAATGAAGTGAAAATTGAGTAGGTAAGTAAAAAGTGTCCAGACAACAAAACAGAAACTATACTCTTGGAAGAAAAAGATAATGAGGTCCTGGTATCAAGAAAGGGTGGCTAAGAAAGCTACAGAAGCACAGAGAAGAAAAAAACAGGGCTCAGAGAGTTTTCCAGTCCAATCCTAGCAAGGGCGAGAGCTGGAAGTGCCGCACAGCGCAACATGTGCCCAGCGAGTTCAGACAACACTGCTTCTTCATGAACGTCTAAACATCTATAGTTGGCTAGCTTTGGAGAAGAAACTTATTGCCAGTTATCATACTGTGGAAGCTAAAGCAGGGCAGTGTGCTGAGGGGCAGGTACTGCTCTCGGGATCAGAACACACTGAACAGCACAATAGGACTGGGCCTCACCCTAGTGCATACAGCATGAAATTCTTTTCTGTTAAGCACCAAATCCTGGAGGACATTTTGTTTTTAAATCCTGCAGCATGAATACTGCCATGTAGGAGATAACACACCTTCAAGTGTCCATGTTGTTGGGAAAAATAACCCAACCTCATGCAGCACAAACGCATTTTGTGGGAACAAACACACAGGAGTGACCACGTCTCAGCTGCAGGTCGTGGCACCTTCCCCTTCAGACTGATGCCAGTATTCTAGGGCCCTGTCAGATGCCAGCATGAGAGGACGTCGGTTAAGAGAAATGTGTTTTTCCTTTGAGTTCCTTCTGTTCACATTTATATCATTTCATTGAATTCTTTCCATTCTATAAATGGAGTTGTTTCTTAATCTCTTTCTTCTGTTTTCTTTGCTTTTCCATTTCATTTTTTAATTATAAATTTGTATCTTTATATACCTTCCTCACCCCTTTTATTATGTATTACTTTATTATATTAATTGTATTATTCGGTTATTTTGTTTCTTTTTCTGATCTTGGTAGTATAGTCTTGGTTTTCTTTTTTACTCTATTTAAATATCTATTAAATAAAGTTACCTGCTTTCTGGCAAATTCTAGGGATTAAGCTGGTTTTTATATTTTTATTCTTTACATCAGCATGTGTTGGATACCATTATGACACTTTAGAACAAAATGAACAATGTTCTCTTTCTTCCCAACCCCCCCTCCTTCTGTTCCTCTTCTTCCTTTGTAGTACCCTCCCCTTCTCATTTCCTCTTTCAGGTTCATGTACCACTATGAATTGAGCTTTTCATAGAAGATTTATAACTAGCAATACCCTCATAAGAAACAGGAACAGATTAGCATGAACACAAAAACAAATATCAACATAACAACATAAGAAATATGAAAAAAGAAAATTAGCATATGTCTACAAATTCGGAAATTTTTAATAACTGAATTCACGTAAATCAAAGTGGATGGAAATATAAGAAATAAATTTTAAAACTGATTTACAAATTAGTGACTTCAAACAGGATAAAAATAAATAACTGAATAAATAAAAAAATACAGAACAACAAAACAAATCAGTTGGAAACGATGCCACAGACTCACAATTTTACGTGTTTGGAGGCTAAGTTATTAGCATTAGAATTACAAATCAAGCATAGCATGCTGAAGGCCCTAGGTTCAATACTAACACCACACACATGTGCTTGCTCATACACATGCACACAGAGAGAGGACCCAGAAAGTAGCTAGAAACTAAAAGAACTATTGGAAGTTAAAAAAATTAGAAAATAAGTAATTGAAAACCCCTGTCAATAGATTACATTGTGTGAAAGAAAGAATATCAGAACTTAAGCTACAGTTAGTGAATGAGATGGTGCATCCTAACTTTAGTATCAACTTCATACACCTAGGTTGAGGAAACATCAATTGGGAAATTACCTCCATTGTACTGGTCTGTGGCCATTTCTGTGAGGTATTTTCTTGATGAGTGATGTGGGAGGGCTAAATCTACTGTGGACTGTGCCACCTATATGCAGGCAGGTTGTTTTATATAAGAAAGCACACAGAACACGTGCCAGAGGAGCCAGCCAGTAAGCAAGATTCCTCCAAGACCTGTGCTCCAGGTCCTGCCCCTAAGTTTCTGTCCTGAGTTCCTACCTTGGGCTCCCTCAGTGATGAATTTTAACCTGGATGATGTAAGCCAAATAAACCCTTTCCTCCCCAAGTTGATTTTAGTTAGAGTGCTTTGTCACAGTGATTTTAAGGAGGATGTAGACCTGATAAGGGTAGAAGGGAGATATAAGAATGTAGGGTAGAGAGATAATAGCAATGTATTATATATTCATAAAATTTTCAAAAACAAATTTATGTTGTTTCTATTTCCTGGAATACAGCAGCAATTAATAAGAATGAACAGGTATGTCTGTAAGGGACTACAGATCCCTTAGGATGTCTGCCTAAGAATGGTATGATCGGATCATGTGTGAGATCTACTTTTTGCTATTTGAGGACTGTACACGCTGGGCTCCACAATGACTTCCCCAGTTTGCACTCCCATCAGCAGTGAATAAGTGTTACTCTTTCCTCACATTCTCACCAGAATTTATCATTGTTTGTTTGTTTAATTTTATGTTAACCATTCTGAATGGGGTAAGATGAATTGTCAACGTAGTCTTAGTTAACATTTAGCTGATGGCTAAAGCTGTTGTATCTAAAATTTTCTGTACTTCAGAGGACATGATCATTCGAGTGAAGAGACAACCTAAAGAATGTGTAGAAATCTTTACAAGCTAACCCTCTGAAAGAGGGTTAGTATTGAGCATATACAAAGAATACCAAAACCTAAACATCAAAAATCAAATAACTGAATTAAAAATTGGGTCAAGAGTCTAACCGAAAGTGTGCAAATGATGAAACACAAATGGCTAAGAAATCTTTTTTATTTATTGTGACTTATGGATGCTGGGAGAAGGAGAATATGTTTTCCTTACTGGTATCATACCTGGTATGTTTATCAGACTCCCAGGCATGGACCCAAACCCAAAACACTTAGGAGGCAGGAATTATGTTCCATAGGTCCTTAAAATATCACAAACAAACAAAGAGGACAGATAATAATGGAGGACATGAAGTCGGAAAAAGGTAGTGGGAGGGAATGTAGAGACAGAGAGATCTGAGAATCATAAAAACACATTGTACAAAATTCTGAAGTCAATAAACTATTTTTAAATAAACTTAATGAAATGTTTCTGAAAGTTACTGGGTCATGATTTGATTAAGTCTTTCAATCACATTGATGTGATTTTATATTTTACTTTATCAGTGTAGAAGTTAATTGTATATTTTTGAGATTTCAAAACAGAAAAACAACATTTAAAAAATTGTAATGAAGGGACAATTTAAAATCATGCTACATAGTCAACATTACACTGACCAAACTTTGCACGATACAAGAAAAGTAAATTATTATTGCCCATAAACTTGATAAACAAGGATGTAATACCCTCTGTACAGTACTAGCAAAATAAGTTCCACAGTATATTTAAAACAGCATACAACATTTTGTAGTTGGTTTCATTTCAAAGATTCAAGAAACTTTAAATATATTCAACAAACAAAGCAACACAAGCAAATTTAAGGAAAAGATATAGATGATTGTCTCAAGAGACAGAGGAAAAACATTTTGCAAAGTTCAACCCCTCATAATAAATACCTCCATAAATTAAGTACAGCAAGATCCTGGTACATCATCATGAGAGTAAACACAGCAAATAGGGGAGAAGTGAAAAGGTTCCCTCTAAAATCGAGCATGCATTATCAACACTTTTATTCACTACTGCACTTAAATATTTAGCCACAGCAAAATAAAGCAGAAAGAAAAAAAAAGTGATGTGAAGAGCAAGAGATGAAGTAAAATGAATAATTCTATATTTAGAAAACTTTTAAGATTTCTCCAAAACACTCCCCAGAACTGATAGAAATTCCAGGTCAGTAGACTGTTATAAAGTCAACATAAAATATCAGTATTTTTCCTATGAGAAATAACATATCTTCTGAGAAAGAACTGGGAAAACAATTTTTCACAATAACCTCAAAAAACAAACAAACAATAAATTTAACTTTAACTTCAGATATATAATAAAAATTAGAGAAAATTCTTGTCATTGTGCCACAGGCCTTCAACCAGGAAACAGAGACAGCTGGATCTCTGTGAGACAGGGGCCAGTCTGGTCTACACAGTGAGTTCCAGGCCAGCTGTGGCTACAGGGAGATACTACCTCAAAAAAGAAAATGCTCAAAATAAAAAACACTTAATAAAGAAATGAAAACATATGCTAAATGTAGAAAATCCTCAAAACCCACATTGCTTAGCAATGGTAATGGTAATTAATAATGGTAATTCAGAATCACCAAAAGTGATTGATAGAACTGATTCCCATCAAATTACTAATAAAATTCTTCACAACAAAAAATGACAGTAATCATGAGATTCATGCTGAAGCAGAAAAGACCTTGAATACCAAAAGCTACTTGAACAAACTTTACAATGTTGAGTGAATGACAGTAACTTATTTCAAGATCTATTTCTGTGTCTTAGAAATCCAGAAACCCAGTATGACAATTCATCCAAATACACAAAGTCCAAGGTGTAGAACAAATGACCCAGAAATAAACTCACATATCTAGACTCAATTCATACTTGAAAAAATATGCCAAAAAACATACATAGGAAAAAAAACAACAACAACAAATGTTTCTTAAAAAAGCAGTTAACCACATAGAGAATACTAAAACTAGGTTCCTATTCGTCATTAGTTGTTTTTTGATGCTATAATAAACACTAACCAAAAACAACTTTGGAGAAAAGCAATTGTGTCAGCTTTCAATTTTGAATTGTTGTCTTTCATTCTTCCACTTGATGTACCTGGAAAGAAGAAACTTCATTTGGGGAATTTCCTCTATTGGATTAGTGAGTATGTGTATGATAAATTTTCTTGATTGTTGAGTGATGGGGAAGGCCCAGCTCACTATGGGAAGATCTTGGATTGTATAAGAAAGCGGGCTGAACTCAGGTCAGAGGGACAAATCAGTAACTAGCATTCCTCCATGGTCCGTACTTCAATTCCTGCCCCATTTCATTTCCTGTGTCACTTCCTAAATTCCCTCAACGATTGTCTGTCACTTAAAGGACAAAATGCAATAAATAATTTCCTCCTCAAGTTGGTTTTGGTGTTTATCACAGTTACAGAAAAATTAGCTAGAACACATTTTCTGGCAACTGTTCATTATTGAAGGAAGTCAAGACACAAATTCAGGAGCAGCAGCAGAAACCATAGAGGAGTACTGCTTACTGGTTTCCTTTCACTGGCTTGCTTGGCTACCATTTTCATAGCCCTGGCCCACTTGCCCAGAAATGCTATCATCCACAGTGGGTTCAGTCCTTCCATAGCAGTTAGCAGTAAAGAAAATATCCCACAGACATGTGCACAACCCAGTCTAATTGAGGAACTACCTCAGTTAATGTTCTTCTTCTAAAATGACTGTAGTTTCTGCCTAGTATACAAGAAACTAACCAGCACACTACCTTTGTGGAAAATGGATGTATTCAAACTGAATCAAACATCTTAATGAAAAAGTTGAAACTCTGAAACAACTAAAGAAACACACAGGGAAAAATTGCAAAATCTAGGCATAAAAATCAGCTTCCTAAGTTGGACTCCATTAGCTCAGGAAATAAAATTGAGCAGTCATATGATATTGTACCTAATTAAAAAAATACATGGCCCCACAAGAAATAATCAACAGAACAAAAGAACTTCCACACAGATGAGAGGGGTTTTCCAGTCCTTGATCAGACAGAGGACTAAAAAACTCAACAAAAACAACAATAAATAGATACACACACAATCTGCTGTATTATAGACTATGTTGGTAATTTTTTTGTGTTTTAGAGCTCACTGAGATTTTGAGTCTAGAAGTGGGATTAACCAATAACCCCTTGAGGCCCACCATCCAGACTCAAGCATGTTTATTTCAAGTTTTCTCCAAAACAATCTGTCCTGCATCAAACTGCCCACCCCTAAATCTGTAACAATGAAAAAAGAAAACAACCAGTTTCCACAAGGAAAAATATGTGTCTAAGAAAAGCTAGAAGGTACATGATTTCTTACTCAGGTTACTGCTGTTTATCCAATGATAAAAATACTTAGAGATAGGCCTGGAAAGATGACTCAGTGGTCAAAATCACTTACTAATTCAGAGGACACAAGTTCAGTTCACAGCACAGGCATGTCAGGTCACAGTCATTTGTAATTCTAGTTAAAGGAGATCTAACTCACTCTTCTGGCCTCCACAGACTCCTGCGCACATGTGGTACACATGGACTGATGAAGGCACACATGCAAATACACATAAAACAATAAAACAAAATAATAAATAAACAAATAGGTTTTTAAATGCTCATATTGGGAATGGCCCCACCAGAGCACAGGATCTGCCCAGCCTGTGATTCTCAATAAAGAACCCTAGCCAGCTGCATCCAGGGGGCCTCCTCACTTGATTTCTGCTGGATGCTTGTAAGCCCCTAATCTCATGTTGTTACTTCTTTTTAGGTCTCTCAGTTGGGCTCCTCCACTTATCTCTGCAGGGCGATTTGCTGTCTATCTGCTTCTTCTCAGGACCTGCTACTCTTCATTGTTTACTTTCAGTTGCTCTATCCTTATTAAAATCATTCAATCAAAACAGAAAATACAGATAATCTTCTTCATTGTACAGAACATAGTTGGAATAGTCTGCAGGATCTACAAGATGTCATTGCATTCCCATTTTAAAGGAGTGACTGATACAATAAAGTGAAACAGTAGATACTGAATGAAAATATTGCTGACAAAGGGAAACATGATGAGAGAGAATCACATTATGTTGTTCTGGTCTCCCATGCATTGATTGCCTGAACAACAAGGAGAATAAATACCTTCTCTATCTGAAACTGGAATTCCCAAGTCAGCAAGATGGCTCAGTGGGTAACTGTGCTTGCTGCCAAGCTTAACAACCTGAGTTTGATATCTGGAACTCACACTACGCAAAAAAAGGCCTTTATTAGTAACTTATCTGTTGTTATGGTAAAATATCATGAATAAGGCAATTTATAGAAGGAAGAGTTTGTTGGGATTATGGTTCCAGTGGAATAAGAGTCCATTATGACAGGGCAGGCATAACAGGAGGCAGCTGAATGAGAAAGATGAGTACAGGAAGAAAGAAAGACAAACTGGCAATGGAACTTGGCTGTGAACTCTCAAAGCCCCCACCGTCCCCTCTTCCCCAGCAAAGCCATACCCTCTAGGGCTTACATGACCTTCCAAAACCAGTGCTGCCAATTGACCAGTTGTTGAACTTACTGGAACACCTCATCCAAACCACCATAAGAGCTAACTCCTAAAACTTGGCCTTGGGCTGGAGAGATGGCTCAGAGGTTAAGACACAAGCTGCACTTACAGATGATCCAGGTTCGATTCTCAGCACCTTAATGGTAGCTACAACAGTCTTTAACTCTGGTTCCAGGAGTTGACCTCTTCACACATAGCATGACACTGGTGTACTTTACACACGTGCAAGCAATACATTCATACATATAAAATTTATAAATGAAAATAAATTATTTGAAAAAGCAGTTCTCTACTTACACACATGTACTCAATAGGCACATGCATACATGTATACAGAAACAAAATATATTAAATGTAAAAAATAAATACTAATAAATATATCACTGATAATTCAGGTAGCAATAATATTAGAATTGATATAACAGTGTTATTTTCCCCCAAAATATCTATTTCTTTGATGATTAATGTAAATTAACAAATGTTAGAATGTAAAATTGCTTGAGAGATGATCTATGGCCATGTTGTGGGGGATTATCATTTTTCAAATTTAATTTGTCTTTCTTAATTTTATACATATGTGGTATATTTCGGTTACTGTCACCTTCACCCTCTCCTCTCTTATCTGTGTCCCAGTTTTATTTCGTCCTCTTCCCCAACACATCTTTTTCCCACATTCATATCTTTTTGTATTGTTTTGTGACTCACTGTGTATAACCAGGGTTGGCTTTGTGGTCATGGGCTTGTTTACAATACACTGGGATATGGTAAATTTATCAGTGGGTACACAGCTAAAGACAGTGTCTACTCCTTGCCTTAAATACATCAATAGTAGGTGAAAAATATGGTTAGAGATAGATGGGCCTCATAAATATATGAATGATTGCTGACAGACCATTTTTGGCAGGTAGGTGTTATGATTTCACTGGCTATGTCATGTCTACAAGATAGCATTTCCAAACTATTCTCCATGTGTTTCAGCTCTTAGATTATTCCCATCATTTTCCTTGTTTTTTTTTTCTGACCCTTGAAATGGGTAGTTAGAATGATCAGATTAGGGCTGAGCATTCAATCATAACTTTTTTTCAGTATCCTGAGCAGTCAGGCATCTCTGCATTTTCAAACTTTCCTTGTAAAGGTGCTTCCCTGATTAAGAATGGAATTAAGATCTGTCTATGAACTTGAACAAATATTTAGAAGACTGTTTGTTCTTGTGTCAATTTATATAAATAGTAACTCTTCTTTGAGGAATTAAAACCTCCTTAGTAGTGGACTTTTAACCAGATTTATAGTACCATTTATGGATTTCTTTTATAGAGTGGGCCTCAAACAAATTTGAGAACTTTTGTCTGACTCCATGACCTTAAATTGTATGGAAAGACTCACCTTCACTGTAGATAGGACTATTCTTTGACAGGGTACCAGGGCTATATGAACTAGAGATAGAGCGCTGACAAGCATTTATTGCTTTTAGTCACTGTTATGGGTGTGCTATGATGAACTGCTTCAAGCCTCCACTTCCTTGACTTTACTTTCAGTCTCATGTTTTGTCAGAGTATTTTTTGAATTTTTGAAACTTTTATATAATATTTTTGTTTGATCTTTGTTAATATATACCATGCACAAATCCAGTTATTCATGATAAATACACGTTGTGCTGAGGAGAAGAGGGACTGATCATTACAGAGAAATAAGATGTAAGTCATTGCATTTCATATTAAATCTTGCTACTCCTGGGTATAAATCTTTAGGTCACAGGTCTTTCTAGGTTCTCCCAGCGACTAGAGAGGTTGGACTATCAAAAATCAAATTCTATTATTCCTAGTAGCTTTCCTGAACATTCAGTGTCAGGAATTTTCAGATTCTGTTGTCCGTTTTGCCTACCTGTAAGTACGTCACCTCCTTTATACACTTAATTGTGAGTAGTGTTTAATCTCACTGGATCCTTATAAATGATCAGAGTAAACTTCGGTTCCCCTGTCATGTCCAAGGTCTTGTGTATAGCGTTAAAAATTCCTATCCAATACAGAATTTATGTTCTACTATGAAGGAAGTTGAATTTATTTGGATATATTACCAATATCATTTCTATATAGTAAAACTTTTAAAATTATAAAGTCAAATTAATTTTTTAAAAATTATTGTGCTGTGCTTGTATGTATGTACATGTCAGAAGAGAACATTTAGGATTTTTCTCCTCTTGGAATGTGTGGGTCCTGGGGAGGAATTCATGTCATCTGTTTAACAATAAAATGCCTTTACCACTGAGTCATATTGCCAAGGTAAGTCTATTTCAAATCACATCTCTTGACATATATATATGTGTGTGTGGGAGTGTGTGTATGTGTGTGGGTGTGGGTATTATTATAACTAATACATCATTTGATTTCCTTCTCTTTTACTAATAAAATATATTATAATGACAATTACCTTATTCCTGATAATTTAAATATGTATTATCTGTGCATTATTTGGCTATGATGAAAAATAATTTTGAATCATAGATAGTTCTTGAAGTACTTTATATGTAGGATTACTAAAAATTCATGAAAAGTTTTCCTCAGGTTTGTGATTCAAAAACATCTACATATTCTGCAATCATAAATTAAAATAGTATTCCAAAACACACCTATTCTACAAGAAAAGTGTTTAAAATAACTAGATATTAACATTTTTAAAATGTATTATTTAGAACTAGTGCAGGCTGACCTAATCTTTTCAGACAGGATTCACTAGATAGATACAAGGTCATTTATAATGTTCTCCATTGAGTATCCAAAGGACAATTTTCTAAAATTCTCCCATATGTTTTAGTCTTTCTAACATAAGTGACCCTTTGCAAGATGACTCTTTCCATCTACATGTGAAAAGTGCTGCATTTCCTTTAACAATTTAAATTGCTTTTAGCAGGTCAGGTCATTTCATTTAATAGTTTCACATTACTTTATTCAGCTTTCAACTCTTAGAAACACACAAAAACGTTACACTCCAATTCTTTTCAATGGAACTTAATATTATGTTTGTATGGTTAAAAATTACTTTGGGCATATGTTCCTTTTTATCTCATTTTTAACTGTTCCAAACTCTTGGTTTTAAATTAAATCTTGGATCAAATTTTAGAAAGTCAGGTTTTAAATATGTTAGGTGTATAAACTCATCCTTTTCCTGTATGTTTTGTTACCCCAGGAGATGGTACGTTATTCAATTATTGCCTTATTTAAGTAAAATACATTAAACAATGATCAGGACAAGATTATCTTTAGTAAATTTTAAAGTCTGAGAGCTTGAGTTACCATTCCTTATGCAACATTGATTCCTGAGTTTCTTTCATCCATGAATGCTTAGGGGAACTTGAATAGAGTGCCTGTAATTTCAAGCTATAAAACACTGTGAGTTTTCATTACAATATCCTTAGGAAGTAGTTGAGGCTTCATATAAATACAGACCTAAAGAATTCATCCCAGTCCTTCCTATATGAAGTATTTTGTGAAGTCTCTCCTTTAGGGTCAGTTGGCTCTCTCTCTGCTTTCTTGTTGTTAACATCAACATATTTTATGTATGGAATTCAAAAAACTGAACCAAGGAGCTTTGTAGTATTCAAATTTATTTTGATTATTTTAGAGAAGCAAAGTGAAAGATGATCACTGCCTATAACTTTACATACCAATGTATACTATCTATTCATTTCTAATTTGAAAGGCTACTTCAATTGTTTATGCAAATAAAGTGTTTCTGTTGTTCATATTAAAGAGAAGTTAACAATTATGTACAATACAGTTTTCTTATTATCATTCAGTACCTAGGGTTTTTGTAGAAGGTTGAGTTTCAAGGAAAACTGAAAAGGACAGATTTCCCATATGCTCCTTGTCTCTGCACTGTCATAGGCATCTCATTATTCGTGCCCCTCTACCAGAGAGTTGTATTGAATGCAATGATGAACCTACAATGAGACATGCCATAATTTATTACAATTAAGAGATTTATAATAGTATGTATCTGCCATTGTAGCATCAAGCTGGATAGTTAGAATGACTTTACAACTAACTATGAGATTCCTGTCCTTTCTCATTTCCCATTCCACAACCTTTGACATGCTTTTATTACATTCATATTCTTCTTATAAAAATCACCTATATAATGTAAGAGGGACAGAAAGATCATAAGAGCCATAAAATAGAGAGAAAGACTGCAAAACATCATCTACTTGGGAGAACAGCCATTGTTTTCATGAACTCACAGCAGCTGGATTTGCTTTTACTGGATCAACAGTCAGGGATGGATGGAGAAGGGATTGAGTTGGGGGGAACTATACCTCACTGCAAAACTGTTTGCTTCTGATTGGTTCAGGTAGTCATGGTCTAGTTATGTACCCACTTGTAATCCTATCAGATTTCAGTGAATATTTCTAATCCAAATGTTATATAGGTGGCCCTAGTTAAACTAAATAAGTAACCAAAACCAAGATCATGAATCTGGGAATGAGACTGGAAGGGAAGTATGGTAGTATTGACAGTAATGAAGGCACCTAAGAGAGAGCAAAGGGACAGAGTAATCAGAATGTACTGTATACATTTACCAAATGGTCAAAGAACAAACATAATTTTAAAAGTATGACTTTTTTGTGCTGGAAAAATGACCCAGAAGTTGAGTGCATAGTATTAAGATAGAAATTATCTACTCTATATGACATATATATATATATATATATGTATATCTATATCTATATCTATATCTATATATATATGTGGTTATCCTATAATGAGAGGACAACATCCTAACTAGTCGACTCATCCTCTTCCAGGAATGGATTACATCTCAGAATTGCTAGTCAGTGGGATCCCATAGACCTTTTAAACATTACAGGCAATTGCTATTGCTCTTGATTACCCTCTAGAACTTGATGGTAAGATCCTGTTGCTGAAGACAATGCATACTTGAGGCATAAAACATGAAGCTATCAAGTGGGTACTGACCTGTAAGCTTCATCCTTAGAAGCTAGCTATGCTATAAAGAGAAAAGTAATCATCATTTTTAAACAGCTGTGAACTCTGGTAAGAGTATAATCAGTCTGGCAAGACATACCCACTATGGATTGAATAATGCTGTGAATGCTATGGGAGTAACCAACTATCCTCTGATTATTTTTAAGACCTGCTAGACAAGATGGAACCTATAACTTGCACCATCATCAAAATCAAGAACATGTGACTATGTAGATGTTGGGGCCTATAGGAAAGCCTGATATAAATATTCTTTAAATGGACATAGGATTAACATGACCCTAAAAATTTATTGTTATATCCGTATGTTAGTGCATCTCTCAACCATCTATAAAAGAAGATAAGATTTTTTTTCTAGTAGAAGCTTAATACAGAGACTGCTATCGGAACAATGTCCAGAGAATAAGAGACTGAAGAGTGTTCAGACCTAAATGATACATCTATATTACACCCCTCCCCACCAAAGCTCAGGAATCTTCATGTATGCAGGGACTAAAGTTTGTAAGAGGCAGAGGTGGTAAATGATTAAAAGGAAACAGTGTTTTCCAGGGAGCAGGGAGTTGTACAAATGAACACTACAAATATAACATAATGGACAAGCCAGACAAAATCCCAGCATGGAGAGGGAGGGATGGGCACAAACTCCTATCCCTTGCTAAGGAGTTATTGATATTTAATACCTGCCAGGAGAGGAAAAGTCAATTTTCACTAAGGGTATGCCCACAGGAGATCTACCACAATCCAGCACAAGTTCAATACCCAGGAGTTGTTTGGATAACACATACTGGACTCCATGGGGAACAACATCAAAAATCAAACATCAAAATGAGTCGACAGGGAGATGAGACTGGATCTAGGGGAAGTTGAGAATGGAGGAATATGACCAAGATACACTGAAGAAGTTCTCAAAGATTTAATACAAATATTTTATAAAAGAAAATTTAAGACTCAAGAACATTTAAATTGAATAAGAAAATATTACAACCACAAGAATAAAAGAGCACATACTACTCTTATAGAGCACCTATATCTGGCTTCTCAAAATTGTCTGTAACTCCAGCTGCAGGATATCTGTTCTCTTCTGGCCTCCATTGGTAGTTAATACTCAAGTGCACAAATCTGCACACAGTTAGAGACACACTCTCATGTGCACAAATCCACACACAGAGACACATTCATAGTTATGAATAAAAACTAATCTTGAAAAAAATCACCCAAATTTCAAAATAAACTCTAATTTGGAAATCTGCATAACACAAAGTCTATAGTCGATTAAAGACTGAAATTTTATTTTTATTTTGTTAGTTATTTGCATTAAATATACTTTCTAAAATTCTACAATATATATGTATAAAATGATACGAAATATGTACACAGGAAGAGAACAAATATAAAATACTATACTGTGTTACTACAAAAAATACACAAGGGAAAGAAGATGAAATGTGAATAAAGAAATGGATATGGTCTTATGTTGACACGGAGTAACAAATGAGTAACAAATCCTGGGTGGAGAAACGCCAGTACTGATGGCCAGTGAATTAGGAAGAAAAGGAGAAGAGCAAATCAAGAAAATGCTGTATGTATTTCTAGAAAATAAATCATAGCAGATATTAAAGTAGAGTAAGCCAGCTTTTGTTCAGTGGAGGCTGCTATAATGAGACTCCACAGTAGACAAGATAAACAGATTCAGCTTCTAATGCATGTAGACCCAAGACAATGGATAATTAAGGGGCATAGTGGGATCTACCAAGAGAAAATTAGTTGAAGGAGACTTCAGAAATGGAGGATGGCGACAGTAAAATTGTCATAATGGGATTCTTATTAAAGTGAATTCAGGGAAATCAAACTTAACCTGGGAAATAGTGGAGAATGAGGCTTTTCCTCGTGTATGAAAAAGAGTGAGTTTTGGAGATGGTGGAAAATTCTGCCTAAACTCGATTAGTATCACATTGCTAACATTGGACAATGCAGAGATGGATTTGGAAACCTAAAACTTAGAACCTTATGTAGAAACCAGTTCACAGTCCCTTGGGTTCAACTTGGTCAGGAGAGAAAACTTGCCAGTGTTGTGAGAAAATAGTGAGAAAATTATTCACTTCTTTAATATATTTAAAACTATATAAATTACTATATATGTATATATAACTATGTATAGCTATGTATCATCTAAATTTTGAAATAATCTCTTAATAAGAAATCTTTATAGCATAAAATCTACAATAGAATTAGAATTTGAATTTTCTTATATCAAATGATTTATTTTACCTGTTTGTCACATTTCATGTTTTCCTTTTAACATTGACTTTAAAATATTTATTATTTTAAGCATAAGGCTCTAAAAAGATTCTATTATAAAAGCACTTTTCGAAAAGAGTTATGGAAGGTCTTTGGTCGCTTCCATAGAAAAAGGGAACTTATAGAAATGATTGTCCATTGCTGAACAGATCTCCAAGAAAACATCTCATAATAACTGCTCTGATCAAGATCTTCATGTAGGTAGTGAGAAAATAACAAAATCCTATTTCAAAAGATCTATGTTTCCAGTATTTTTAAGTATAACTAGTAATCAACCATTAGTTAAAAAATATCCATGATCTGGAGAGATCACTCAGCAGGTCCGAATACTTCCTGCTATTACAGAGAGCCTAGGTTCAGTTCCCAGCTCTCACAACCACTTGTAACTCCAGTTCCAAGTGATCCAATTTCTTCGGCATCCATGAGCATTGATTTAAAGCACATGGTACACTTGCATTAGTGTAGGCTAACCACTCAAGCACATTATATTTTTAAAAATCTAAAAAAAAAGGTTTAACTTCAAAAGATCAAATGTATATCCTGAAAAAATATGCTTTTATTTCTGTTTCTGTAACTAACTTATTTTCAAGGAACTTAAGGAGAATAAAACAATATGGAGAGTTCTTATTTATTCCTCATAGAAGTCTCCCTAGTGTTGAAATACTATAAAAAATTATAAAAAATACTATAATATTTAAACAAAATACATATCTGAACCAAGGTAAGAAAAGTCTTTGAAAATGTTTTTTGTAATAGCGAAAGCATTCTGAATATAAGACCCAGATGTTACTCAAGACTAAGACACAAACTTTTGTTTTCCTCAGATGAAGCAGGTGTTGGAGGTGAAATGGAAGGCTTTCAGGCTAACAGATCAGAACATGTTTTGTCCTAGTTTAGTATATTCTCCAGGTGGGGTAGTTGAGGATAGATTGGGATATATACTTTTGAGCCTGAAGGGAGTCCAAGGGTTTCAGGATAGTCAGAAAAAATTAACCAAATTTTGGTTAATACACATTTTCTTCTCAGTGATCACTGGCCACAATGCAAACCTGCTGGTAGTTTCTTTGGCATAGCGGGAGGTCTGGAAAGTGTGTGTGCAGCTTTGTCACCATAAACAGAAGAACCATGGTATAGGTCTCATAAAAGGACAATGATGGCAGGCTTGTCTAACAACAATTGTTTTACACAATACCATGTTTTTAAAGATTATTTTAACATTGTTGTAACTGAAATACTTGACAAAATCAACTTAAGAAGGATTCATTTTGGCTCCAGGGAATTTCAGTCCATTATGGTGAGAGAGGCTGGGAAGGGAAGGTGGGGGCAGGTGTGTGTGGTCGGTGTTCCCCGCTTTTTTCAGAGTAGGAAGTTGTATGACCAATGGAACCAAATGCAGTCGTAATGTTCAAAGACTTACCCTTAATGACCTAAGTCTGCCCTCCGGGGCTTCCCTCATAAAGATTCCACACTCTTCATAATAATGCTAGACTAAGAATTTATATTTAAGACACAACTTTTGGAAGATATTTTAATATTAAACAATAATACCAGCTTCGGGTAAATTTCAATACCATCAACAACTGGAGATAATATAAAAAGTTAGGCTACAATAGAACGATATTTTCAACTTGAGTTCTAACATGTTATCATGCTTGAACTGTTGTTTTATTAAATAAAAGAGAAATAGCAAAGTACTCCCATCATGTGATATCATGGTATCATTTCTTTCTCTTTTTAAAAAATTGAATCTCTGTATTTCATTTAGAATGTCTCAGTTAATCTTAATAATCTTTATACTCCCTTACCCACAGGCACCCTTCCGGTCCCCCAAATGGAACCCATACATTCTGTCATCTGTGTTAAGGCCTACTGTGCCAAGTTAGTCTCCCCAGACCTTCCTTAGTGCAAGTTCATCCATTGACATCTAGTAAGCCTATCTAGAGTCCCTCACTTTAGGAAGATTAGATCCTCCTCATCCAGCAGTAATCAGTTGTCAATATTTCTTCATTTAAGATTGGGTCTGCTGTCCATTTAACTATTTCTATGCTGGGTTTTTGTCTACTTAAGCTTGCATGAGTTCCATGCGTGCTGCCTCCTGTAGGTTCATATGAGCAGGGCTCCAGGAAATTGTAGAACCCCATCTCCGCATAGTAATGAATGAAGTCACATTCTAAGTCAACATTTCATTGGAAAGCACAACAAAATTGTTAAAATTTCTCGCATCAGGGCTGGAGAGAAGGCTCAGCCATTAAGAACACTAGAGTCTCTTGCCGTGGACCCATGTTCTGTTCCCAGCACCGACATGGTAACTAACAACCACCCATAACTCCAGTTCCAGGCAATCAAATTCCTTCTAACCTCCAGTAGCATTGGATGAATTTACGTGCAGAAAACACATTCATATACATAAAGTAAAATTATTAAACAGATTTCTGAAAATAATTTCTTGCCTAATAGGGCAAAGAGATGAGTTCTTTCCAAGTAGCAAAATCAGTTTTTGAGCTTTTATTTACAGTTCGTATTTAATTTAGCTCTCAGCATCCCATAAAGAATTTAAACATATTTATTTTCATTGATTTAAACTCACCATGGCATTTTTCATTTCACAAGCACTGAATAACGCAGCATTTAATGCAAAGCAAGCATTTAAAGCCTTGCCACCTAAAGAAAGCCCGCTTCCTCCCAGCTAGCTTTCTTCGGAAGGTTTAACATGGAAGTTTTCTTGAGGTATTCTAGTTCATCGGGGTGGATAAATATAAGCATGCAAGTGCCACTTAAATAAGTACAGATGTTGTATCTGTCATTTTACCGAAAGAAAATTATTTCCTTCTAGAACACCATCTTGTCTGAGAATAAATGCAAAAATATAGAGATACAGTTGGTCAAAACTGACATTGAGCATATGAAACGGTATATATATATATATATATATATATATACATATATATTATATAATCTGAAATATTAACTACACTTGAATCATATCAAATATAGTATGATTTGGATTAAAATTTTATGAAAAAATGTAAACTAAATATTCATTTTTTTTTCCTTGGAAGAGATACCGCTAAAATAGGCAGGTGTTCCTTTAAAAAATATTTTGCTCATATGTCTTGTGACCAGTTTAGCTTCAGGTTCTTAAGTATGAATTTGTTGTCAGATATAGCCATCCTAGAAAGTGGACCTTAAATCCAAATAAAGAGTGGAGGGGTTGATTACTTTAATAATAATATTGGTGTAGTTATTGTACTGGTCTGTATATTTTTCTAGACCAGTTGCTATTATAATTCACATAATTCATAGCTGAGTTAGGATGGTGATTATTCTTGCCTTCTGGTAGCTTGCATAGCACCTTCTAGCACTATGAAGGATCCACAGTAGAAATGAAACACTCAGGTCAGCACCAACTTGATTTCTCCTTGTTTGTTCTACTGCTCAATATGGAGTGTCTCAGCAAAAGGGTGGGCAACCAATTGCAGGGGCAATGACCAGTGTTGTTTGAGGTTATATGAAATCTGATCAACAGCTTCTCGAGAAAGAGTCCATTTCTGGCATTGTGGTTTTGTTTTCTTTTATTTTGTTTTCACTGTCTATGATATCTAGAAAGAGCAATGCCCCACTGTCAAATGACAACTCTCTTCATCTCTTTTTTCTGATGTGTATGTTTATATTTTAAGAAGGTTATGTAGGGGTAGGTTCCCATATGCCTTTTTCTAAAGGCATTAGTGTTGCTTATACCTCCCTACACTCCTGTCTCTGCCCTGCCCTCCAGTTCTCCTCCTCCTTTAATCATTTTTAGTCTAATTTTCTCTTTCTCCCTTAATATCACTGTATTCTACTACCCTTCCCGAGAAGCCTCTCCTGAACACACCCATGACCTGATTAGTTCTTGACCTCTTTTGAATTTTTTAATTGATACATACATACTTAAGATTTCAAAGCTAGCACCAGCTATGAGAAAGAACATGTAATGTTTGTCTTTCTGATCTGGGTTACTTCACTCAGGATGATTTTTTCCAGGTTCATCCATTTAACAATGAATTTCATAATTTCTTTTTTAAAGAGCTGAATAATTTTCATATACATATATATATATTCATTCAGTTAATGAACACCTGGGGAGTTTACAATTTCTGTCTATCATGAAAAGGGCAGCAATGAACATGTATTAACAAGAATTTCTGTAATAGTGTCTTTTGTATATAAGCCCCAGAGTCATATGGCAAGATCATATAATATTATGGTATTATTATTTTCTCCTAAATATTTATTATATTAACCTGAATCTCAATAATACATTATTATACCAATAGATTAGTAAATCTTACAACTGTTAACAAAGCAGCTTCTATATGTAACATATAGTAATTAACACAGAAACCCACAATTGGCCAACATGCAGAGAACCAGAGAACAAAAGATTGCTGATCATATATCCTTGATACCACATCTATACCACACATCCCCCCTTACACCCAAGGCACAAGGATAATTATGGAAAGATTGCAAGAGCCAGAGGTGTGGTTACCACAAGGAAACATAGTTTTCCAGATACCTGGTCAGTTACTCATATGAACTAACAGCAAAGGTAACCCATATGCATAAGTTCCATGCAAGCTCAAACCAGGAAAAATCCCAGCATTCACATAAGGAAGTGGGTAAGAAACTCAAACCATGCCTAAGGAAATTATGGCAACAGATGACTGAAGGGAGTGACAGAGAGAGTCAGTCTCCTTCATGTCTGAGACTCTTGATAGTTTAACCAAGCTATAGTGGACAGACTCACACTGAAAGATAGATAGATAGATAGATAGATAGATAGATAGATAGATAGATAGATAGATAGATGATAGATGATAGAATATTAACTTGGACAGGGGTCAATACAGGGAGTTGTGGATAAGGGAGGAATATCTGAATATCATCAAATTATATTCAATTAAAATGCAAAAACATAATGAAAAAGAAAAAAAAGTTTATTTTTATTATATGTGTATTGTTTTGCCTGCATGTATGCATGGGTACCTATGCAGGGGAATGGATGCTTGCTAGCAGCTATTTTTATATTAGGACCTGAACCTAGGTCATCCAAAAATGCACTGCTCTTAGACACTGAAGCTTCTCTTTAGTCCTCAGAAAGTGCTTTTCATTTTTATTAGTGAGAAATTTCAATAGAAGATTCTAAAATTATTTTTCTGTTTGATGTTCAGCAATTTCACTTACAATAATCTGTCACAGAATGAATCATTATGATTTCCAAATATGATTGGAACACAAAAAGAGAGTGTGTTATGTATAAAAAGTTTAGAAATAAGATCTGGTATTTTTACTCAAACTGTCCAGGCGACTTTGATTTGAAAGTAATTGATGGGAGTTGTTGTAACAAGAACAGAACAAACTTGAGTTTGGCAGAATTTCGAGGTTATGCAACTATAGGAAACCTTTTTAGGAAAATGAATACAAAATGTGTTGCAAGCACAAAACGCTTATTTGGATAAAGGTACTCCAACACTATTGCCTCAAGAAACGGAAAGATTTGTCACTCTTTAGCATAGCTGAAATATCTAGAGCAGAAGGATAGCAAGAATCTTTCTATTTCTTAATACTAACGAGTTCCACTTTTTGACACTATCTATTGTATTCTTAGGAGTTCATTAAGTCATAGTTGACATTAAAAGTGGTTCTAATAAGCTGATAATTTTCATTAATAGTCTCCAGATAGCACAGTAATAAAGTATTCCATTAGGAATAAAGATATGGCAAATGCATTCTTTAACCTGCTGCAGAAGGTTTAAGGGAATGTGAATGCCACCCATTTAGAATATCTTCCTTTTGAGTTCCTCCCTGCCACTGCCAAAGAACTTAGAAACTTGAGAGTGATGGATAAATAAAATCAATTCATAAACCTTTTTTCTGAATTAAAAAATATTTCCTCGACACTTGAAACTCCGAGTTATTAAAAAAACGTACTCAGTGACGAACATTCTTTTTTTAATTCAACATTCATCTGCTTAATTGTGGGGAAATTTGCCATATTCTATTCTTTGATATACCTCCAATTACTTCTTTTGTATTTCTCCTACTTTTTTACAAGATTACTCAAAATGCATACAAAGGGGCTTTTACCACAGAGTTCTGATGATATATTATTATGTGATATGATTGCTTTTTTGTGAGTTATTAGTATACTACATCATTGTGTAGATAGAGAATAGTAATTATGCACAGAATGGCTTTGTCATTTATAATATTAAAATTGGACATTTTATATGGCCATTTTCTCCATGATTAGTAATAAAATGTATATTTATGCCTCGTACCTAAGCAATGCATTGCTCAGGGATAGCAAATTAAACTGTTTAATTAAAATCAGAATTATTTAATAATTTATTTTATCTGCATGTATCATACATAACAATATAGATAAAGCATTAAAGAGTGTTTGCAAATTCTATTAGCATCTCCTAATGATAGATGCTGTAAAAAAATACAATAAGTTATTATTAATGTATTTATGCTGTGTGTCTTGATACACTGAAATTCCTTCATATTTTACAGTGTCAATAATTTGACTAAATAAAGTATGGTAATTCATTATTTAACTTTTATGATATTGAAATTTACTTTTCATCTATTGATTGTTTAGAAAATAATAATTTACTTACTGGTAATCTCACTATAATTAAAAAATTCCAAGTGGTTTATGGATATGTTTTTTTCAGTGTTTAGAATTGGATGCAGTATCACGTGCTTGTAGTCCTAGCAACTGTGAAGGTGGAAGTGGGAGGAACACATGAGTTCTGAGTTCAAGGTCAGAGAGGGTAAGAAGGGAGAGAGAGGGACAGAGAAAGAAGAGGAGGGGGTAGAAGGGGAGAGAAAGGAAGGGCAGGATTTCACACCCTGTCTAAAATTTCCAGTAAAAATTTAGCAAGGATGAACTGCTACTCTCCAGGTTGTCAAAAACTGGGGAATTCTACTTTGCATATTAAATATGGTGGGTGGTACAGATAGGGGAGAGGATCTAAATATCTAGATATTGTATGAAAATCACAAATCAATAAAGTAAAAAATTTAAAGTATGAAAAAATGAAATTGAGCAAAAGAAAAAAAGATGCAGTATTCCTTTTGGTTTCTGTTATTTGATAATCGAGGTAACTGATTGTTGGTCTCACATACGATTGTCATAACAACTGGAAGAGACTACACAGTTTCAGAATAATCCATCTAAAGAGAAATGGTGATTTATCCCCAATCCCTCACAACTCTTGTTTCCCGGTAATTAAATCCAGCCCATGGAGAACTACTCGCCTTTACCTTCACTGCCTGGTCTTCCACTATCTAGGCTCAATGACAGGATGTATGTCTCCTAGTGGAAATTGCAGTGTAGACACTGGATACAGGAATTATGAATGATATTTAGGAATGTTAGAAACATCTCTATCGAAGGATAAGATTATACACGTATTGGCATTAAGTCTCTCATTTAAGACTTGAGTTCCCCCATACTTTAAGAACATTTTAATGATCTCAATGATAGAGAAAAAAATCTTTAATTTCTTTCTCAAAATAGTTGCTATAACCTGAATCCTTCAAGATCAAGGTTAATTATGTTTTCCTGAAAACTATTGAAATAATAATGAGCAAATAAAATAAGAGGCAGGGGCCTGATGTCACTCACCTCTTTTCTGCATTGCTTCAGACAAAATCCCAAACATCTTCAGTTTCCTACTCCTGGGCCAGGTTTGATAGCATTAGGACTGTCTCAGTTATTTAAGTTACCAAAAACAACAACACATATTCATAAATATCACCACTTTCTGGAAATAGTCTTCGTTTGTCCTCTCTATGAAAGCTAACTTCACTCCAGAGGACAACTAAAGTTACTTCAGGAATCAAATACTCTAATGCCTTTCTTTGGATGCTGACCCTCTAAAACATGTTGCATGTTTACTTCCATTTCAGTACAATCCATGTGTTACTTTTCAAAGCAGACATTTTCAACATTTTCAAAGAGGAATTAGTCTCTCTAGCTCATCACACGTTTGATTATGAGACTGGGAATCACATAGTTCACCAACAAGTCATTGAGGCTCAGGGTGAGGAGTCTCAGTCTTACTCTTCAATTTATTGTCAATCATAAATCTATCCATTGGTTACTTCTCAGTGACGGGGTATGTGGCTATATGGTGCAACAGTGATTCTCTATCATGCACTCCTTTTAACTATTTTTATATTAAACAAATTAAACATGTTCCCATGGTCTAGTGTTAACGTGTATGGGATACTAAAGTAATACCAATTTAAAAATTTGGTATTTTACAAGTAACATTATAAAAGAAATCTGTTTCAAAGTTGAAGAACTTCTATGCAATCAACCTGAGGGCCACCTGAGTGCTATAAAAAAATCATGGTGACAATCAGGACTCAGTTGATCTGCTGCTGTTAAGTCGGTGTGTCTGTGGTGTTTTAAAATAGAGTAGAAAGAAGTGACACTGTTAGGCCCACAGTTTGCTTCTGTCCTCCCATTTTGGCCATCTTCTTTATGTACTCACTGTATCAACATTAGCCTTCCTATGGAGAAGTAATGCTTATGGCTCACATGGTGAGCTTGTCTGTCCAATGTATTGATAAGTCCACACTGCAATTGATGTTTTACAGCAATTGTTGTTTTAAAGAAAGTATTAGAAGAAGACATAAACAATTTCATGCCTTTTTTCTAAATTATATCTAAATCTTCTCCCCACTAAATTCCCCCTTAATATTTGATCCAGTCCTATTATTTTCATCTTGGAAAATCACAGGATAACCATTTCCCCTGAATGAATTCATATATATACTATACTACAGTAGTGAATAACAAAGTACAAATTTCTCACTATCAATGTTAGGAATGCTTTATGCTTCATCATGTTCCAAGTGAAAGCAGAAATATGACTATGTAAATAAATCATAGTATGTCTCCATTAAATATTAATTGTTTCCTAATAGTATTAAATTTAAATTTTAAATATACATTAGAAACATTCAGGATACTTACAAAAATGTCTTTGATTCACTTCAAATAATATAAATCACAGTTTCAAGCATAAGTCCTGGTACTGAAACATTTTTTCAATGGACATTTTATTGATTTTTTTTGCGCATTTAATACAATACATCTTAATTATATTTTGAGTTCTCCTCATCTACATCCTCCATATCACTTCCACCAGATTTCATGTATTTCGTCATATGTTAAAGCCTGGGCAGCAGATCCCAACCTCATCCAAGTAACTATTGGCTGATTGCTGCTGAATGAGAGGGATTTGATCTTCTTGAGTCAGTGACTCCAAATAGGCTGAATAACTCCAGTGGATGAACTTGTACGGAGGGACATCTGTGTGTGAAATCTTGATACTGAAAATTTTTCAGTGAGTAATCACACTTGAGAAATTATTCAAATTATTGAATTCATGGTAAAGTTTTTAAAGAATCAACTGATTCTTTTGTGATCTTGATCCTGGAGAAATGTGAACAAACATCTAGACAGTCCGAATAGGACATCAATGATGGACCAAAATAAGGATACTGCCAAAATCAACATGGTGGGCCAATGAGTTTAGGGGAGCTACTTACAGGAATGTGGTGTGGGGTTACTTAATAGGAGCAAGATGATTCAAAAAGAGTTGTATCACCTAAATACCAAAACATCATGGGTGATGGTTCACAAATATGATGAAACAGTGAGTTTTATTGTGGTCACATATAGAAATTGAGATGACTCTATAACAACTGCGTCACCAAAAGCCCACACCAGCATGGATGATGGTTCATAAACCTAGAAACCTGGAGTTCACTACACAGTTTGCAGGCAGCTCCACAGGTTGGAGAGTGTTTCTTCCAAGCCTTCAGTTGTTTTGAAGCCCTCTTTGGCAGCTTGGCTTCTCTCTGACAGTTCTAGGCATCTGAGCTGGTTTGAAAGTATCACTCTACAGTCCTTCCTGCTTCTCTAACCGTGGGTAGGTAGAAACCTACTGCATCTCATCAACTTTTCATTTGTTTGCTACCCAAGCTTCAATTATCTTTCCAGCAGAATGTAATGGTTTATTCCCTTTTATTTATCCCGAGTCTTAACCAACCACTTTGAATTTTGGAGGAAATTCTTGCACAACAGGAATCGGGACATATTGATTTTAATGCCTATTTTACTCCTAAAATTTTATGGAAATTGATTGGTTAGCATTTGATTGATAGGAGTTTATTTAGTTACTAGTAATCATAATATATAAATTGAACTTAAGTTCATAATCAAATTCAACAATTGTATTTTCAAGCAATTCTCATTCTTAAGCAGTTTTTTTAGACATTGAGATAAAAATGACCAAATTGAGATAAAAATAAACAGCTGTTTCCAAGAGTATTCTTTCACAGTCTAGTAAAATTAACTGTATTTACTCTTACTGTGTACTTAAAATATATTTCAATTTTTAAAAATTTGTATGAAAAAGCTTAATCGAAGTCTGCCTTTATATGATAATTGTAAGTTCACAAATCATATTAAATGTTGAAAACCTTTCCATGTATCTGTGAATCATTTGTAAGGTTTATTGAAGAAGTGTCTATTCAAATCCTCTGGAGACTTTAAAACTCTGGTTATTATTATTAACATTAGATACTTAAGTTATGGAGTGTATATATACATACATATATGTCTTATATACACATATATATTTATGTGAAATTAATACCTAATAAAAGAATAGTTTGTAGGTAATTTTTGCAATTCCACATTCTGCCTTTCTCTGCATTGATTCCTGAGTTTATTCGATAACCTATGAAGTAGGTTCTCTTACTTGTTTTGGATTTGATACCTGTGTGTTTAGTGTCAAATCCATGAACTCACGGCCAAATTCCATGCCATAAATGTTTCTCTGTTTATTTATAGGAGATTACAGACTTGGGTCTTAGTCGTTAGTCCTTCATCCCCTTTAAGTTTTCAAGTACAGAATAAGATAAAGACTGTTACTGTTTAGCATGGGCACATCCAGGATTCTCAGTACCATTTGATAATCTGCTTCCCACTGTGCATTCTTGGCAGTCTTGCCTAGTGGCAGTTGATTATATATTCATGGATTGATTTCTGGGCACTCTATTCTGTCTCAGTGGTATATATGTTGGTCTTTATGCCAAGTTCAGGCTGTTTTAATAGTTTTGGAATATGTTTTGCAATCAGGAATTATGAAAACTCCAATTTTGTTTTTCTTTTGTATAATTCTTTTGGATGGTTGAAGTCTGTTTTGATTGCATATGCATTTTAGGTGAGTTATATTTTTCAGTTTCTATAAAAATATTATGGGTATTTGAGAAGTACTAAGTCTTATAATCCATCACTTTAAAAATCTCTCCATTCATTGACACCTTCCTTACTTTATATAAGCATTTTATAGTTTCAATATTAAACAGATTTTTCTTGATTAATTACATTTATTACTAATCGTAAATCCTTTTCTTTTTTTGGCCTTGATACTCTGAGGTGTGTTTCCATCCTTAGAGCCTAGTCAACCTACCCAGCACCACACCTGAGAGAAAATTACCTTTCCCAATCCCAGAAGCCTATATTTCCTCAATTGTGTCTGGACTCTGTCGGCTCCTTTCCCCTCCATGCTGGAATTTTGTCTGGCTTGGGATTATGCAGGTTTTGTGCTTGCTCTCACAATCACGGTGTGTTCATATGTGCCACTGACTCATTGTTTCTTGAAAACATTGTTTCTTTGCAGTCATCAACCACATCTGGATTTTTTTAGTATTGCTGCTCCCTCTTCTGCAGTGCTTCCTAACTCTTTCAGGGCAGAGTGTGATATACCTGTCACAAGATGTTGTGGTGACCATTTCTGAATTTCTCTTTTGGATACTATGCTGTGTAGAAATGCACTATGTTTTGTTATATTTTATATTGCAGAATTACTGAGTATATTAGGTCTAATAGTATTCTGGTGGTGATTTCTCTAAAAATAATATCATATCATACTAAACAACAGAAAAATCTACTTCTTATTTTCTGTTTAATTTTATTGTACTTATTTTTTTTCCTGTATTATTGCTATAGATATATCATCCAGAATTATGTTGAATAGAAATTCTGAGAGTGGACATTTTGCCTTGGTCCTTATATTACAGAAAGAACCTTTACATATTCATCTTAGAGTAGTATTGTATTTTCAAGTATGTTCTTTATCAAAGTGAAGTGATTTTCTTCTATTTCTAGCTTAAGTGCTTCCATCACTTAATGTTGATTTAACTAAATGTTTTCTATCTGTTTAGATAAGTAGACATTAGCAATTTTTTCACTTTAATGTGATACATAACATTATTTATAGACTTTTTTGAAAATCTTGTGACAAAATCTCACTATATAGACCTGGTTGTCCTCTATTTTGTAATGAATCTCTACTTGCCTAAGGTGTTGATATTATAAGTATGAGTGTCCATGCTCTGCTTACCTTGATCATTTTATACATATTATCATATGCTTGTATGCCAGAATAATAAGGATATATTTCAGTGAATTGTTTTGTCCTTATAAAGTATTAGATTTTATTGGTATTAGTTTAAAATGGTGAGATCCATTTACATGACAAATATAAGTCAGTAAAATTCTTTTCTGGCAGCATTTTTTTGTAGTTTGACATAAGCTGTTTTGTCATAGAACAACTTTACATATTTGCTTTTCTTTAGTTTTCTTGATTTCATTGTAAAAGATTAGTATTATTTTTCTTTACATATTGAGTGGAATTCATTCATGAAAGCAGTTCTTCTATTGAATCACTCTTTGTTGAGAATTTTGATTGGCATGTCAACTATTTTATTAGAATTAGATTTGTTCAGATTTTGTTTCTTTCCAACTTATTCTCATTGATTATATATTTTGGCGGATTAATCTATTTTTTTGTTTTAAATTTTTTGGTCTTTTTATTCATTGAATCACTGTATATTTCACACAGAACATCTCAATCACTCTTAATACTCTTTAGAGACCCTTTATAATGGGCACATCCACATAGCCCCTAACTGGAACCCATACATTCTTTCATCTGTATTAAGGTCGATTGTGTCAAGTTGGTGTCCGCAAGTGACCTCAGTGTAGGTTCATCCACTAAGGTGTAGTCACCCTAAATAGAGTCCCTCTCTATAAGAAGACTAACTCATCCTCAGCCAACACTAATCATTTGCCAGTAATTCTTAAGCAAAGGTTGGACTCTGATACCCATCTCCCAAGTTCCATGTTGGGTTTTTGTCTGCTTGAGTTTGCAATGTCTTGAACATGCCAAAATTATTGCTGAGTTTTTGTCTACTTCAGTCTGCAGAGATCTTGAGTATGCCAACATCTTTACTATAGGTTCATATGAGTAGGATTACAGGAGCTTGTAAGATTCTATTTCCATATGGTCACAAACATGCTTAGTGGTTCTTACAATATTTCTGCCAAATTTTCCACAATGATCATTGAGACCTGGGTGAGTGAAACTTAATATAGGAGTCGTGTCTATGGACTAAAACCCTGAAGATTGTTAATCTGCATGCTTTAGTCATTTGTGACCTTTTGTGTTACTGGCCCTTTGTTGCATGAGTGAGTTTCATTCTACATAGTGGTAGGAAATTTATTTTCACAAAATTAATATTTCCAATTCATGAGCATATGAGGCCCTTGCATCTTTTGATATCCACATCAATATCTTTCTTTTAAGATCTCAATTTACATTGGAGAGATCTTTAATGTCTTTGGTCAGATTTCTTCTAGGATAATCAAGTGAATTTTGCCTTTGAGTCCATTTATGTGTTTTATGACCTTTATTGACTTATGTATACTTAACCACCTCTGCATCTCTGGGATAAACCCAATTTGATCATGGTAGGTGATCTTTTTGATATGTGTCTGTATAAGATTTACAAGTATTATGTTGAGAAATTTTGCAAGTATGTTGGTCTATATTTTTCTTTTTGGTTTTTGGTGTCTTTACATGGGTTTAGTGTTAGAGTGATGCTGACTTCATAGAAGGACTTTGGGAGCTCTCCCTCTGTTTCTGTCTTTTTGATAATTAAGTAGTATTGGATATATTATTTGAGTTATTTATATGATTTTTTTTCATTATGATCTTGGCTTGTGGATTTCTTTTGCTATTTGTGATTCTGATGTGAGACTGAAACCTTCCTTTGCTCATTTGTATTCTGATTCTGTATATGCTTGATGTGACTTGGTGGTTTTCTTATTGGTTATGAAAGGCTAGTTGGTCCAGGTTTCATGTTCTCTCTTTGGATTTTATAATGGAGGCTCTAGTCCAGCTTTTCTTGAGTTTCCTCAGAGGCACAGGTTAGTTGATTTCAGAAGCTTTCAGTCTTCCTCTTAGTTCTAGGCAACTCTTGACAGCAGTCACAGCACAATTTGGGAAAATTGCTAAACACAGACTGAATTCAGGAGTTTTCAGGCAGTCTGTAAAGGTCTGGTCTCCCACAAAAGGGCAAAATGCTGACCCATGTAACAGTGTGAGGAGCTGCAGATGGTACTAATGTCAGAGGATGGGTACGTCCCATCAGAAGAAAGAGATCTGGAAGACTAAGAGAAAGAATGTGCCTGTGCCCATGTCTAGATGGAGAACAGGATGTGGGGTAGGTGAGTTTGGAATTACTGTGGCGGTAGGGGAGTGGAGATGCAGTGGGTAGGATCAGATTTTCCAAGGAAGAAAGCTGTTCTCAGGAATCCAAGGCAAGTTGGACGAGGTTGGGACTGCCAGGGTACAAAGCAGCTCTCACGAATGCAACGGCAAGTCGGGGGTGAGGAAAGCTTGTGAAGGCCATTATATACTAGACTGAAAAGAATGAGCTGATCTGAGTACAGGTAATCGGGTTTCAGTGGGCCTTCTGAAGTAAGAGGAGTAGTCCATAGATCTGGGGTTCTAAGAGCAAAAACAATACTGTGCTCACAGCATCAGGCTAGAAGAATAGGATATTGGGCAGTGGAGAATGAAGCTGCTCAGGTGAGGATGGGAAGACAGCTAGAAAACTGTTGGAAGGATCAGACTAATCAGGGAAGAAGGCTGCTCCCCGAACTACAAGGCAGGTTGGGCTAGCGGACTGCCAGGGTACCTGGTGGATCAAGGGTGGACAGAGGGGAGTTGGGAGTGGGGACAGCCTGGGAAGGCTCTAGCAAATTAGAGTGAAAATTTGAGTTGATCTGAATTTGGTTTCAGGATACAGTGGGAGGGTCGGGACTAAGAGAGTAGTCTAGAAATCTAGGGTCCCAAGAGCAAGAGCAGGCCTGTGCTCAAGGCTAGAAGAAAAACAGGAAGTGGGATAGGGGAGAAATGGTATTCATTAATATTTTTAAAGTTATCCAATTACTTTGCCTATAATCAGATTTTTTTCTCAGAAATCATATATTTTTAATAAATATTATTTTTTCACATTTAAAGAGACAAAGTCTCCGTTAATTTAAATAAATCAATAGTTGCATCTACTTTAAGAAAATAAATATATATTTAGGTATTCTTTATTGTTATTGTTTTAAAGACCTTCAAGTGATCTCTGGTTTTATTTTTAGGATCAGTGTTTACAATGATTGAATGTCTTGAGACATAGTAGTAACTAATTATAAAGCACACATAATCCTAAAATTTTATTGGCAAAATTTTTTTGCTTTCTGAAATATTCATATTAAGTGACTTTATAGTCCTTGAACCATATATAGTCTTTTCCCTGTAAAGGAAACCTCTTGAATCTATCCCAGTTTATTTAGTTACAGTCTAACTGTTTTAAGCAATTATTATTTTAACAATGCATTTATTTAAGGTCTTTAAGTAAAGTAAAAATTAAGTTGTAATCACTTCTTTAATTTAAATTATTTGTATTGCCGATTTTGCAGTAGAATGTTACAATTTTCTTTTTCTTTTTCAATTTAAAACCTTTTTATCTCCAGGTTTCACTTTTGAAATATTAAGTTCAAGGACAAGTATTTTTTAGTATCTCTCAATATAGATTTTCCTTGCAACACTCTTGCTTTAATGAAAAAGTTTTAAGAGAATGTGACCCATGGGCATTTCTCTTTTGTCATTTCCCCAGAGTCCCTTGAATTTGCTCACAATTTCCTCTCTCCACATTCTCAGTGCTTACATGGATCACTGCAATGAACTCTATAGCTTGCCTTTAATCCACATTGCACAGCAATGTGATGGCGGCTCATTTTGTGCTGTGTTGTTTTTAAGCTAAGAAACAAACTCCTAGAGTTGTCTGTTCTTAAATGTATGAAAGCTCAAGGAAAAAGTTTTTTTTGTGTGTTTGTTTTTTACATTTCAAAATATTTAATTATTTTTTTAGGTATACCAGTGTATTGCCTGCATGTACTTAAGTGCTCAAAGGCAACAGAGTTTAGAAGGTTACATCCTAACTGGAGTTACCAGTGGTTGTTGGCCATCATTTGGGTGCTGGGATTTGAACTCACGTCCTTTGAAAGAGCTTTTTTTCTCTGAGCCATCTTGCCAGCCCCTATTTTTGTTTACATAAACAAATAACCTTTTTTATTATCAGTACGTTGTTTCTGGTACTCTTATCACTTGAGTGTGTTCTTTAGTAGAAGCCTCAATAAGCAGCGCTCACTTTACTGAAGCTACAAGAGGTGTGTTAGAGTAGTGTAAGTTTTATTAACTGGCGTTATTCTCAGTTAGGAGCATAAAGTCTATGGCCACTACTTTCTGGCTGAAGAAATATCTCCTGAGGCCTATAAAACTTGAATGTAAGTAGATCGTGAAAGTTAAATTGAAAACATTTTTACTTTTATATCCCTATTTGTAATATTTTTTTCCAATTAATCTCCTTATCCTTTTTTGAGTAGTAAAAATTATCTCTTCATTTCTGAATTCATCTTAGAAAAAGGGTCATGTTAAAAAATCAAGATTCCTGGGGCTGAGGAGATGTCATTCACTATAGAGACTGGCATAGAAGCATGAGGATGTGAGTTAATATCTCCAGCACTCATATAATTTAGCTTGATGCCACAAACCCCACACTGGGATCAGGGATGTTTGTGTTGGTTTGACTAGTGTTCCCTGGTCAGCCATTCTAGTCAACTAGATAGTTTAAAATTCAATGAGAGACCATAGTTTAAAAGATATGGTGAAATGCGATGAAGAGCTGACCTATGCCATCCACATGAACACACACATACACATATGTGAACACATAGCCACATGTAGACATTCATATACAAATATACTACACATACATAAATGTACATACATACACACATCAAAGTTTCTGATAGCAGCAATTAACTTGTTAGAAGAGTAAAATGGAAAAAAAATTAACATTTATTTTTTCTTGATTTTTCTAAAACACTTATGCATGTTTTACATTTAATTCTGCATTATTGACAAGTCATTAATTTCTCTCAAAGAATAAATTAAAATAATAAAAATTTCAAAATAACTTTGATTCTCTTTGTTTTGGAAGCAAGAAATGAATCCCTTTTTGCTCAGTAGCAAAGATACGGATATTTAAATAAAAACTAGTAAGCAAGGGTGATTTCTAAACACCAGGTTCTTGATCGGAGTATTTTCAGACTCCCCCTTATCTTTAAGAATGAATACGGTTTTAGTCTCTTCAATGTTAGGACAATAGAACTTTTACAGTGGAATATCCTATTTTCAACAATAGTTTTTAAAAATAATTCCACACACTCGTGGTGGCACAAGACTTCCACATCCTCTTCAAATGTCTCAAGTTTTACCACCTCTGTAGGTTATGAGACTCAATCTGAGAACAGAGATGTTTTGAATTTGAGAATTGCCATTTTTAAGAAGTTAAGTTGTACAACCTGTTTAATTTTATTATGCAACTACATTTCCACTTATTTACTGAAACAATAATTGCCCCTCATTGATTTGTTGGAAGACCTGTGAGGTAGACAAATATTCATCTTTATTGATTTTATTCTTCCCCTGTATGCAGGGCCCCTGAATAGAAGACTGGCTCATTTCCCCATCCACGTTCTCATATTCATCAAGTGTGCATGCTGAATGCATTAACCACTAAAACCAGAGGTGCCTGAGAATTCTTTACTCCCAAGGAGGAATATGCTATTACTTAAAGGGTTAAAGTGGGAAAACCTAACATATCAGATTCTTCCAGAGATGGGTAGCAGTCACACTAGAGCTCTGAAGTAGAGCTCAGGAATCCAGGAAGCATATTAATTCATCAAGAAAGCTAGTTAAGGAACCATAAGAGTGGATGGACTCAGGAAATGGAAGCTAAGATGGAAATAACAGAACTCTGGTAGAAGAGAATGATCGAGAAATAAATCTGCAATGTTTGTGGAGTTTGGGATGTGATTCCCCAGGGCCCTTACTCTCTCACTTCTTCATGTAGAAAGGCTCCCAACCACCAGAGAAATGAGGTTTGACTGGAGAGAGTGAAGACCTTTCCTAGACATGCCAGTTGACCAACGGAAAACACACTATATTCACACGTTCACTCCATTGCTTCACTATGGGCTATAACTTACTTGAGTAGAGATGAGTTGTTTCCAAACTGAATATTCGTATGTTTACTAAGGGGTCTTATAGGTTAAGAGGAAGGTCATTAAAGCTTTTTACGGACTGGAGGAATGGCACAGTGTGTGTGATGGCATCATTCAAATGGCATCTTGCTTCAGTCTAGAATCCCTTTAGAGAAGATTTTCAGCTGATTTCCTAGAAAAGGCAGGCCCATGGGGTGGAGGATTGTCTTGGCTGCTACTTGATGTAGGAAGACCCCCCCCTCCACTCCAGGGGGTACCATTTCCTAGGGTGGGTCCGGAACTGAAGAAGAAGAATAAAATATAGCTAAGCATAAGAAAGCAGCAGGCAAGCAGAGGCGTATTTATTTATCCTTTGTTCTGTGTGCTGTGACTAGCTACTCTTGACTTCCCTCAATTTATGGCCGGTAACCTGGAATTGTAAGTCAAAGCAACACTTTTTTCCCCTAAATTGCTTTTGGTCGGGGTATTTTAACATAGCAACAGAAATTAAAAGGGATAGTGTTGGTTTCTGCACCTGCATGAGGATCTGAGTTCAGAAATCCAGAACTCACAGAACACCGGCTACCGCAGCACACATCTGTAATCTCAGTATTTCTGCAGCAAGACTGGAGGTGGAGACAGGAAAATTTCGGGAATCACATAAACCAGCTAGCCTGGTGTATGGGGAATTAGGGATGCTCTCTGAGGTTTTTGGTTCCTATTGGTTCATTCCATGGGAAGTCCCGCCCTTGGACCAATAAGGAGGGGGAACATGGTGGCAAGTCCCAGGGACAGGCAGAGATTGTATCCACCAGGGAAGAAAAATGCCCCGGCCCCAGGCCCATGCAGAAGGCCAGAACCCAAAAAGCAGCGTTTTAAGTCCCACGGTCCCAAGGATCATGTGAGTGGAAGTGAGAGGCTGGCTGGGATCAGACACCAAGCTCCATGAAAACGGGCTCTGTGATCTGAAGCAAAGAGACTTGCGCGCCACCCTTATGACAGCTTAGGCAGGTGGGTCGCTAGTAAAAATGACTTTTGGCTCACCTGAAAATAAATAAATCTCTCTAAATGAAAGATCAGTTTCCGTTTTATCCAGCTGGATTAACCAGACCTCACCCACTAAGGCGTATAGAATAAATTTCCTGAGACACAGAAGTGTTTCCTGGAGTTCACAGAAGAAAAAAAAAAAAAAAAGGGAGACCCTATCTCAAAGTAGAAGTGGAAGGGGAGGACTGACACCTAGTGTTGTCCCCTGATGTCCATATCACACATACACACACACACACACACACACACACAAAGACTAAAAATAAAACATGTTTTGTAGTGGGATCTTGTAATCTTCAGCTTGAGTATTCCATAATCCCTGTTATGATAATGATTGGAGAAATAGGAGAAGGAAACTGATGAAATTTGATGTAGAAGGAAGGGAGAATATTTTCAATTTTCAAATTATTTTTGTTATTTATTTATCCTAGTAAGTGATTTTTGTTTTAAAAAAGTGAAATAAGCAATTGATATTATTATTTTTCCTAGCTAATTGCTTTAATGTAATGAAGCATTGCCTCAGTGTTTTTGTGTGTCTGAAATAGTTTTCCAAAAAGTAAAAATAAAAATCATTAATTTCTTCCTTGCTTGGTGGTACACAACTTTAATCCCAGTATTTGGGAGACAGAGGCAGGCTGATCTCTTTGTGATCAAGGCCAGGTGGTCTTCATTTTGAATTTCAAGCTGGGGCTACAGGGACAACTTCTCTCATAAACAAACAAAACAAATAAAAGACACAATTTCTTATTTCATCTCATATATAAAGTTTTAATTCCTAGAATGCCAATAGTCTCTCTTGTTTAAAAATATTTCAAAGTATTATATTTGCCACTACAAAAGTAAAAACTTTAACATTCTTTAACACATATTATATATGCAATATATATTATACATACTGCCTAATTGAGAAAAGTGAATTTCAGTGGTTAACATCATATTTGCTTTTCAAATGGTGATATTGAAAATGTTCATACAGATTCAATGTGCTTTTAAAATTATTTATTTACCTTTATTTTATGTGTATGAATGTTTTGCTGTATGTATGTAAATGCACCCATATTGTTCAATGCCGGTACTGTAAAGTGTGTGTTGGAACCTTAGAACTGGAGTTACAGACTGTTGTTACCTCTTACGTTGGTGATGGGAATTGAATTCTGGTCTTTTCAACAACTGTCATTTTTTAATCCCTGAGCCATCACTCTAACTACTCAATATTTTTTCCTAAGGTGCTGTTTCAAGAATGATAATGTTAAAAGATGCTTTCTGTGGTTAATATATCTGAGAATGTTGATTTTTTTACTTTTTGAATATGTTTTGTATGTGTATGTCCTTCTGTGTATCTGGGGCCACTCCTGTCATGGAGCACATGTTGATATGAGATAACAACTTTGTAAAACTGGTTCTTCCTTTCTCTCCTGTAGGTGCTAGGGATTTAACTCAGGTTGTCAGGCTTAACAGAGGCATCTTTAAATGCTAAGCCATCTTGCTGGTCCCTTGATTATTTTTATTTTAAGGAACTAATATCATTTCAACTTGAGTACTGTAAAAACAAATTACATATATATATGTATATATATACATATAATAACTTCATATTATTGCTAGTGACATGACTTTGGTTTCAGTGTATCAATTGCTACTTTTACCTAATTTTTAAATATTTTAACCAGAAAATGCAATCAGCTTGAATATTATGAATATTCGAAGCTTATATTTATATTGTAGAATAACTAAACTCAGCCAGATACCTATATTCTTTCACATAATTATCATTTGTGTTATAAAACATTATTCACTGCCTTTTGCAATACTGCAGTAGTTTGCTAACAATAGTCAAATTTTGAAAATTCAGAATCAATTTTCTAATCATTTTCAATATGATACAATATTTTAGCTTTTAGTGTACAATATATATAGAACTCATTTCACCTGCATAATTCTGTTTTATAGGAATACTTTTGTGCCCTTTATTACCCACCCCCAAGGACAAGCTCAGCAACCACTCCAGCTTTGTGCTTTCCACATCTCTAAGATTAATACTTTCTTAGCTTCTCTTTGTGAGTGAGATAACGCAGTATTTGTAGTCCTGTGCCTGACTAATTTCACTGAACAAACTGTCCTGTAATATAATACATCTTGTTAAAAAATGAGAAGATGCAATAATAATTGTTATTTTTGAGATGATCACATGTGTTACATATTAGTTTTTTATGTATTGCATTATATTCATTTATTTTCATATTTCAGCCATGTTTACATCTCTTGAATAAAATTGTTTGGATGATGATATAAAATTTCATTAAATATAGCAAATTAAGCCCAAACCAGGTGAAGATGTTCCTGCTCTTTCTTTTCTGATTGATTGGTCTAATTTTCTCTTGTTGCTCTGTCATGGCCTCTTGAGATATGGTATGAAGACACACAATGTGGGGTATCTAGTACTCATTTTCTCAAGACTGACTTGAGTAATCAGGATCTTCTGTGATGTCACATATATTTTCAGTTACCTTTCTGGAAATCTACAAAGGCTGTCGGCAGTATTTTGATAAAGATAGCATAGCATATATAATGTTTCTTACAGACATCTTAAGTATTTTTAAATAATTTATGCAGTTAGTATACTTTTATTTATTTGTATTTACTTCAATTTATTTTTTCTATACTTTTTGTATGTTTTTTCCCTTTCAAATAGTACTGATTTATTAATTTCACTTTATTTCTTAATGCAGTCAACATTCTTTTTCTGAATTTTTTTTTTTTTTTGAGAATAGCCTTTTTGTAGTTCGTGCTGGCCTGTAAATTACTATGTAGCCCCAGCTGACCTCTACGGCTGACCTCTACCTCTCAGAGTTCCACGGTACCTCTGCCTCCCTAGTTCTGGAATTAAATGTGTGCACCACCATACCTGGAAAATTTCAATACTCTTATGAGACTGAAAATATTTCATATTAGAAATGAATGTGCTAAGTTTAACAGCACCTTTATAATTCTACCAAACAATATATTAAAAGTGACTGATACACAATCTCAGAAAAGCATGGAGCTAATTTGAACATCAATTTAAAACTACTACAAAAGCTCATTGGTGTGTTTTCAGACACATTACAGTTGTAACTTTATAAACCACCTGTAGGGGCTGGAGAAATAGTTCAATGTTTAAGAAGACAGACTTCTTCCCTAGAGGACCCAGGTTTGGGAACCATATTAAAGCCTATAGGGTCAGGTCTGTGTCCCCTGATGCCCTTTAGTGTACGTTTAGCCACTGGAGCCTAGTCAACCTAAGAGTTTCATCCTTAAATGATACTGAATCTCCCCATTCCAGAAGCTATTAGTTGTCGATAGTTCCTCAGGTGTGGCTGAAGTTTCTTACCCACGTCTCCATGTCTATGCTGAGATTTTGTCTGGCTTGAGCTTACATGAGAGTTGCAGATATTTTAAGAAATATAATCTTGATTTTGAGCCATGGAAATGATTTACCTATACTTAAAAATAAACACCAGTCAGATATAAAAGTAAATTCTAAAATTGCACATACAACTAAATTTGCCTAACTCTTTTATCAAATTACAAAAACGCTACTCAGAATCAAAATATATTTTCAAGTATCTTTTTTTAATATATCAATTTTTGCTTATACATACTATGGACAAAATACAAATTTTAAAAATGTTGAATTCTACCAAGAAATTTTGTTTTCGGTAGCAGTAATGATACTACATGTTTAAAATATTTATGCTTTCATATTACAAGGCAACAATTGAATTCTAGCTATGAATAGCTAATACACTTTGCCAACTAGAGTTTTTAAACGACAGATAAGAGCAGCATTCATAAAAGAAGCTAAGAAAGTCTCATATTGTTCAATTTTAAAATAAATTATCCTGGTGATATCAAGAGTAATGACATTCTTAGTTGAAAAGAAGGAAAAAGAACCGCTATGGCAGCTCCTGATTCATGGCATCTCAGCACTCCTGCCTGCACACATCACCGGCTTCTTAATTAGGACCGGTTTCACTGCCTAGCAATGATTTGCTATGGGTTCTGGCTTTCACTTGTGTTCTCTTTTTATTCCACCCACTAAATCATCCCTCCTTCTTAAGAAGGTGTTTTCTTACCTACATAGTTGTCATCTGCACCTTTTCCTGTCTTTGGCTGGTGAAAGGTACAGAGGTCTCTTCCCTTTTTGAATAGGTTTTGTCATTTTTCCATAAGTTTAACATAATTTCTTTAAAAGTTTTGGCAGCTTCTTATATAGCATATTAAATAGACTCCACAAGATAAAACCAAACAAACTGATTTCTTTTAGAAACCTTTTATTCTTTTAAATCCCTGAAAAATTTATGGAGACATGACCTTTTCAAGGCTTATATGGTTTATCATTTAAAAGAGCTGGTCTATAACTTCTAGCTCTTAAGATCCTTCAAAAGCATCCTCTCAGTAAGATGATCAATGAGACACTACCTTGACCCTTTTTGTAATTCAAAGCGATGCACTTATTGTCCATTCTCAGCTTCTTTATCTAATATGAAGCTTTGTCTTCTACTTTTGATATTTGATTTTTTCAAACCTTACCCTCTGAGAAGACTCTTCTGGAATATTTTTCACCAAAATTGTCCTTAAAAGGTAAACATTTCTGTATTAGATTTTTATGGTTTAGATTAAAAATATTTTCAAAATAAAATCCATTGTTTCGAAGGTTTGATTGCTTGTGACAGTATTGTGCAAGGTTCTAGACAACTAAAAGTTGATACTAAGCTGAAAGATGTGGGTCACTGGGGCAGGGTTTTTGATGTCTTATATCTGACCCTCTCTGTTGCCTTTTCTGCTTCTTGTCAATGATGAAGTAAATAATCCTCTGTTCACACTCCTGCCACATAGTTACCCCAGATAAATATCATGCTGAGTTCAGATTGAAAGGAGCCACACACCATGCATCCTCTGAGATCACTTCCATAAAGTGTTCTCTAAGATATTTGTGTCATAACTACATAGAAGGCTTTTCTCAGCTGTTTGGTGAGAAGAGTCCAGTAGAATACCTATACTGTCATATTCTGTCTTCGCCCATCGATCACTTTGTAAACTACAATAAAGCAGTATTATTTTACAACACTCAGTGATTTTTCTCATTGTTACACATGTCTGTACCAACTGTATCCAGTGACTCTCCCTAAATCCTCTTTTTGCCTCTTTCCAAACTCAGCTGTTCTTTGTGTTTTTATGGTGCTGGTTTCAATATTATTACTTTTAGCCTCATCTGATGGTGCAATGGAAACACTAATAATAACTTAGGGCTTTAAAGCAACTATTCTATTCTTTTTGGGGCATGAAATCTTATCACAATTTCTGAAAAGTTTCTTATTTGGCTCAACAGTGATGCAAAAATCATCAATAATGCACGGTTTATTGATCTCCCTACTGTTTGTCGTGCAAGTTTTCTAGAACTGACATATTTAATAAGCACAAACAGTGGCCTAAAGCAATGAAAACATGTGTTTTGAAGTTATGAAGAATAAAAGTCCAAAATCAGGATTTCATCAGATCATAGTCTTTTCAAGTCTACAAGGAAAACTCTGGCTGCTGGCATTGTCAATCTAGCTTCATAATGGGACCACTGTTGTCTTAACTTCTGTGCAAATTTATCCATTACTACTAGTATACTGTAAACATAGAGATCCTTAAATAATGTAAGTTTTTAGTAGCTACTATGAAAAATGGAATGACATTGTAAGTTAATAACTAAGAGTATGGAATCCAGATTAAAACTACATTTTGTTAGTAAATATGCCATATTGAAAATGTACATATTCTCTTTACACATCATTTTCTATATTAATTATGAGAGTAAATAGAATTATCTTTATCATAAGATTTTATTAATCTATGGACAGGGAACAAATCTTAATTTTTTCCAGGATGTTTCTGAATAGGAAACTTCAGTCAAGTTTGGACATAGAGTCATTATCTTATCCAATTTAAGCTCAGGTGAATGTGATGAGACAAAGCAGTCTGACATGAGACCCTGATTTATGGTCCTGTCTCCTGACAACATGGAGAAAGGTCTTCAGACTTGAATAATCACCTGGATACTTACTGGAAATGTAATATGCTAGGTTCACCCTAGACCTGTAGAACTGATATAGATAGTGGAGTTGGAGTCCAGGAACTTTTGTTTTTATAAGCTCTGCAGTTGATTCTCAGAAGACTTGTATTTACCAGTCACACTATATTGTAATTATTTGTTTGCTTCTTTTGTATTCATTAGTTAGCTTTATATTAATAATCTATTAAATATAGCAAGGCATGCAATACTTTTGTATGTATGTTTCCATTGTGTAAATTGATCCCTAAATATAAGAAGATCTCAGTAAATATTTACAAATCAATTCATAAGTAATACTTTAGAAAGAATAAATGGTATACTTAATTAGATAATGCATACAAATATAAGAAGTATATTTATAACCATGCTCATAGGCTAGATCTCTAAAGGACTAAATAAAAAGAAAAGCTTTTAGCAATGATCTTGTCAATCTTTTTTATTCTTTCTTGTCTGCTTTTTGGAGTATTTTATTGAATTGTTGTGTATTTCATATGCAATATCTCCATCAATCTTAGTGATCTTTATGCCCCCTCCCCCACCAGAACCCCATTATAGCCCCTAACTGGAATCCATTCATTCTTTCATCTGTGTTAAGGTCTATTGGCTCAAGTTAGTGTCTCAGCATGAAACTGGAGAAATGGATAGCAGACTCCAAACTTTACTGAATAAATGTCAGTAACTGTTTACTGTTGGGTAAGGATGAATTAATCTTCCTAAAGTGATGGATTCCATATAGGTGGACTGGACCTCAGTGGATGAAGCTGCATTGAGGAACTTTTGGGGACACTAACTTGACTAGAGCTAGGAACTCAAAAACAGGCCATGCTGGGATACCGATTACTGACTGGTTTCTCTTGCATGTGCTCAGCCTGATTTCTAATAGAACTTAAGAAAACCCACAGTAAGCCAAACCCTCCCACATCACTCAACAATCAAAAAATGAGTCTCAATACAAAACTGTAATCCTAGCACTCAAGAGGCACAGGCAGGTGGATTTCTGTGAGATCCAGGTCAGCTTTGTCTATATAGTGAGCTTCCTCTTACCAGATGTGTCAAGTTGACAGCTGAAACAGTCTAGCACAGGTTTGAAACTGGGAGTTTTCTTCCGCTTTATAATATTTAAAGAATTGTCTTCCATCATTTAGACAGCTCTTAGCATATAAACCCTGCAGATAAAGAAAAACAAATAAGACTGAAGTTGCCCAGATGGCTCAGGACCCACATGGTGACTAACAAATCTGACACCCTCTTCTGACTTTCAGGGGCGTTGCATGACATGTGTTCACTTGCATACATGCACAAAAAATACACAAACACAAAAATATTAAAATATTTTTAATGATTTAAAAACAAAATAAACTGGCATTTTCACTCTCATTCTGAGTTTTGAAAATTGTCTTATAATTATTATACTCAGTAATATTACTTTCTGCAAAAATATAATCCTTTATGACACTGAAGTTGTTGACAGTGTTGCCATTGTTAAAAGATGGCTTCATCTGTTTTCCAAGAATATAATTCCATGTCACTGATACCCTCCTCTTCTATACATTAGGATCCTAGTACTTTCTTATTTCTGAAATCATTTTTTCATCTTGTTCTCAATAGATTCACGTACATCTCAAAGGTATTCGCCCTCTGCTTAAGACACAGGAAGTCTCTGACAAATTGATATTCATGTCTTAATGATGATCCTGAGCAATATGTGATCAGCCTCTTATTACTTTAAAATGTCTTTCATCTCTTCCAAGGGATTTAGTCAATTCTCCTGCCTTTAGTTACTTTGCTCAGTGTGTAACAGCATATTTTTGCACAAATCTCAATAACAAATGTCCCAGAGTTTCACCTGAATATATGCATCCCCTTTAGTTTCTTTTAAGTTTTTGTCACTTCTTCAGAAGGAATTATTAAAGTGAAATTATTCTTCTTATGGTGATTACTGTCACTACACTATTTAGTACCTTTAGACATAAAAACGACTTAACATTCCAATCCCATTTAGGGTGGCCTTGTTAAGCCAAAAAGTCCCATGCCACTATCAATCTCTTGAGAAGTGAGCATTGCACACTGTTAAGAGAACCAGGGCAGGACCTTCACACCTCAGTAATGCATGCTGTTCTTGAAGTCTTACAGGGGCTCTTAACAAGCTCAGGGATCAGAGTTCTGCAAAGATTCTTGATTAACTGAAGCTGAAGTTGATTCAGTTTTCTTATCCAGTCAGAGCTCCATCACTTGAATTCCTAGGTCTACTCCAGTAGCACAGAACAGTAGCACAAACAACAGAAAATAAATTTATTATGTGAAGATAGGTCAGAAACAATTAATAGAACCCTAAGATCCCTGCTGAGCCAATACTGAGCCTCAGGCTAACTATACAGGAGAACAGAGACTTGTCTGCACATGTACAACTTCACAAAAACTGACAAAGAACCACTAAAGCATTCCATTCTGAGATGTATACCCTCAGTAGAAATGCCTTATTTCTTTCAAGAGTTACATCAAATTCTGATTGGAAGAAATGAAGTAAAAAACCTTTTATATTCTAAAAAGTTAAACTGTATCTCCTGATGCTGTCTTCTTGGACCTTCTGACCAAATATTGCAAGTAAACAAGCAAGGCCAGTCAAGGGCATTTAGAGACTGTCTTCTTTACTATTGGTGTAGCTGTGATTTAAAAAAAAAAAAAAAAAAACTGAGAAAAGCAAGTTAGGGGAGCAGGCATTTATTTCAGCCCACAATTCTAGAGTATATTCCCTAAGTCCTGACAGCTGGATCTCAAGGCAGCTGATGATGTGATATCAACATTCAGAAAATAGAAAACTGTAGCTGCTGGTACTCAGCTAACTTTCTCTCATTAAGGCTGACCAGGCCCTAAACCTAGAGAATGGGTCTGCCTACTTTTAGAATGAGTTTCTATCTCAATTAACCTAATCAAAAGGATCCCTCACAGACATGCTCATAGACTTGTCACTTATAAAATTATAAATCTTAAGATGAAAATCAATAAGCACCTTTAGATATCAATTGTCTTTTAGCTGTATTTTAAAATATACTCAAATGCCAAATACAATAATATAAAAATGCAGAAAACTCAAGTGAAATGTTAAAATCTTGAAAGTATGGAAAAGTTCCTCTCCCTCTCCCAGTCCCTGTTTCTTTCACCCACAAAACAAACATTGATAATGACAATTGTGCTTTGTGTTTTGACTAAAATTTCCCAACAGTGATTATATGACATCAGAGAATTATGATGAAAGTGATCCTCAGAAATTCCATTATATAAAACACAGTAGACATCATAAAAATGAAGATGAAATTCCTCATCTGAAAAGAACCCAGACAACAAACACAAGGAACTCGTCAGCTATTTCCTGTATGTGGATAAATCTAATGAAAAGATAGAAATATGTTTCTGAAAAGGAGGAATTCAATAAAACGTAGTTTCATTTATCAAAGGAGGTAGGTCTCAAACACCCAAAGTATTCCTGTTAAGGGAGTTTAAAAAATTAAGTTGAAAGCAGCTCAATTTGCAAATGGCAAATAGTTGAGAGAATATGTTAGTATACTTAGGTTTTCTACTGTAAATAGGAAAGGTACAGCTTGTTTTCCAAGAAATAGCTACATATCTGATAATTTTATATAATTTGAGTATTTAGCATAGGGTTTAATAACTTGTTCTATGGTATTAAAATGTCTTCTCAAATTATATATAATTGATAGTAACTGTACATATTTGGAGGTTCAAAATCTTTCAATATATGTGTACATTGTCACAAATTTCAGTAGCAGTAATTAGCATGCCAATATCTTTAATTTTTTATTATTTTATGGTGAATATATTTAAATTTTTCTCTTTTAGCTAGCTGGAAATAAATAATGCATGACTTTTACCAATTATCGTTTGCTGTGCAGATTATATTTCTTCTATACAACATTGACCTTGTACATAGTGACCATCTTCTTTTCTACACCCTCCTGTGACTACCCTTCAGCTTTGTAATTCCATGAGATTGACTTTTCAAATTCCACCTGCAAATCACATTATGGTGTTCCTCTCTCTGTGCCTGGTTTATTTAATTTAATGTTATGTCTTTTAGAGTTATTTATTTTACTTCAAATAATAAAATATTCTTCTGTGCTTAAAGCTGAATGGTTTTGAATTGGGCATATGTGTTGCAATTTTTAATTCAGTCATCCATATAGGAGCCTTAGGTTGTTTACGCATCTTCTCTCTTGTGTTTCATGCTAGTATAAATTTGAATGTGTATTGTTTGCAGAACTGCTGTAATTTCCTATAGATCAATATGAAGGATGTGATTACTGTCTCATAAGCTACCACTATTCATTTTATGAGAAACTTTCATGTTTATGACTGTAGTCATTAATAATACCAAAAAGTATAAAGAATATTTTCTCCACATCCTTCCCAATATTTTCTTGAGTTTGATCTTTATGATAGAGTCATTTTTTACGTTCAGATCTCTCAGAGAATAAAAGCAATAAAAGCTGAAGAACATACTCCATTCTTTGCTATCCTTATGCTCTATATTTACTCTTTCACTCATGTATGTCTATCATCTATCTATCTGCATGCTATGTGTCTACCTCTGTCTTCTATGTATTTATCACCTAACATCTATCTCTGTCTTATATCTTTCTATAACCTAGCTACCACCTAACTATCATCTATCTATCTACCTGTCTATCCCCTATCTACATATCATCTATCTATTTTCCACCTCTCAATTATCAATCTATCTATTATCTATGTATCTAATCATCTATCTATCTATCTATCATCTTCTATGTCACAATTACCAATATATTATGTACCTATCTTCTAGCTATGATATGTGCTTTGATTATCAATCTAAATATTATCTATCTTTCATTTTCCTGTTTTACTGATCAAGCCCCCGGTCAAATATTGAATAGGAATAAATTCACTGTCCTTTTCCAAATATAAGAGGGAATTAAAGTAATTTTAGAATTGTGGTAGTGAGGCAAATTAAACTGAAGAAATACATTTCTAGGCAGATAAATAAATAGCTATGAGCACTGGTCTATAATGTGCTTCCATTTTTCACTCTCCTGCTTATCTTGGTTTTCTGTTCATCATCACAGGAAACAAAATTAGTTCAAAACCTAGAGATTATCCAATGTCATCCCAAGAGAAAGTCGGATATGTCTGCCTTCTAAATCTTTATACTTATCCCATGACATAGTATCCTTTAAGAAGCCTGTCCATCTCTTCCAAACGTGTATTTTATGGTTTATTACTCAGAACTAGCTTATATGATCATGGTAGCTGAAAGTCTAGTTGATAAATGGGTATTTACATTTCCAACTTCTATAAAGTGAGAGCTGAGTAACCAAAGCTATTGTTTTACTCCAGGCAAATTGTATTATGCTGAAAGAATTAAACATGATGTTTCTCCTAGATATTTGCACAGATCCAGAGACTCTCAGTCCTACACAGGTATGCAAGATTTGAAGCTGGCAGTCTTGATCTCTCATTACAGATTAATTTGAAAAGGAAGTTGGATTACAGAGTATCGTAAACAAGAAGTCTATTCCTAATGCATAGATTATGTAATAGCATCACTGAGATTTGTCCTGGTGTGGTCTAACTGCAAGGATCCTGGGAATGGGAAAGGAACACAAGACTATTTGGAGATCAGAACCAAAACGTCAAGAAGTTTTAAACTAAGGTCATGGACACAGTGTCATTGACTCTTTGTAGTAGTAGACAGTCGTGGTATTGTGGCCATAGTGTGAATTGTTCCCACACTTAAGTATGTCTATTAAACCAGAATTTAATGGCTGATTTCATCATCTTGGAATAGAAATTGATTTTCATGAAAGAAACCTAAAAGAAAGTTAAATTATCATTCATAACTCTCAATTAGGAAACAAATGAAAAAATAACACAAGTGTCCCCTTGACAGGGAAAGAAAAAGATAGGTTAATATTTTTTAAATCAAATTTTAAAAAATTTTATGTGGTCACTGAAAAAATATTATCTAAAGTAAATAATTAAACTGATCCATCAAAGTAAGACATGATTGAAAAATGGGGCAATGTAAAATCATGAAATGAAAGTCTACAAATGTTTAAAAATAGGAAAGACAGGCTTGTCTCTGTTTGATTGTTTACCCAGCAGGCATAGGGCTCTAGCACTACAAATATATAGACGGTAATAGATAGATAATTAGATAGATGATAGATTGATAGCTAGGCAGATAGATAGTTATGACATGTTAATTAAATAGTACAAAATAAAGAATTAATGTACTGAACTTCAGTTTTCCTAAAGCTCATAGCTGCCTGCTAAGTACTAAAACTTCAGTGCTAGGCACATATAACAATATTTACTATATAATAACAGGTTTTAGAAAGTATTAAATCATAACTCATACCCTTAGATCCCATCAAATAATTATCAGTAATCTACCATTAATCTCAGGATCACGAATATTTGCCAGCTTAATATGTCGATTACTATTTTAATAGATTGCTGAAATCTCATTCTTTAAGTTATATACATTTTAGTTCAGTCAGATTTTATAACTGAAAAACATTCTGCATAGATTTTATTACTGTAGTCGTAACACTACATAGTATATACATTATACTGATTTAAGTACCAGACAGGAGCTTGTTATCCTGCAAACACTGTTGAGTCGTGCACAGTAACTTCAGGGACTACAGTTTAGTTGTGCCTATACTTTATTCACTAATGGTAAAGATTTAGAAAAATGTAATACGTTGAACTTATGTTTAACTTCTGTTTTCATTGTTCTTTGAAGATAAACATAACTCGGGTCTACTTTTTCCATAATCACAGTCTACTTTTTAAAAATAGCTTAAATTTATAGGAGACATAACTGTTTTATACTGGAAAGTTGTATTTTTCCAGTATTCTTTCACTGTGTACTGTAGAATTGTCCAATTAGGTTAAATTTGGATTATTTTTTTCTTCCTGAATTTGTAGCCAATGGAGGTATTTGTACTGATCATGGCCCAAATAAATGCCACATGTGTTGAGCAACCAAAATTACTGTAGCTTTTCCTCAGAATCATATTTTCCTTCCCTTTTACAATTTCAAATATTCTTTGAGATAAAACTATGTTTTTGTATGTATAGGTGCTTAGAAAAGAAATCTGAATAATGAGATGTCTCCAAAACAAGACAGATGAATAGAAATTGGAAGAGCAGATGATGTATAATAAGGAAAAGAGAAGAGTTATGCTATAGAGGCATGCTATTTCTTGACATAATTAAAGTACTCTCGCTAGAAAAGGAGTGTAGATTTATTGTGTGACACTTCAAAGCACAAAACTAGCACTGGTGAAATGAAAATATCTATTTTCAATTAAACAAAGACATTTGAAATAATAGACCTTTCCCTTGATACAAAGTTTAGTCCTTGGAAGAGAAAAGCCTCTTTTCATCATTTAAGTTACTTAAATGTTACTTCCAGTGATGATTTCCTTCATAACACATTGTAGTAAATATATGTGGGAGATTATCCTATAAGATGATTTTAAGGGCCCTCATATTTTAGATTAATTTTTACAACAGAGGGTACTGCAATATTTTGAAAAGTAGAAAGTTTGTAATTAGGAAGTTTATTAATTGAGGAAGAAATATAAATAGTTATTAAACATAGAGAAATGCATGTTATTATAAATATTTTTAAAGTTTTTTTTATTAAAATGGCAAATGCATCATTTCTGACTCTTATAAATTGGATGAAAAATAGGATGATTTTGATATTTACTAGTGAGGAGAAAGAAAACAGCAACATAAAATAGCTCATCATATTAGGAATTGCTAAAAATGTTTCTTTTTAATATTTTGTTTTTAAAATTTTAAGACATTCAAAATTAAATGAATCCTTAAAGATGAAAAAGTTATGGATACTGATGTTAAGTGATACTTTGACACAAACACAGAAAATGCAACATTTAAGTCATAATTCTAGGCATATCTATTTTCACAAATATTTATTGTTCCTTCACTCTAAACTCTTAAAATCCTTTTTTGAGACTTTAAAAACTGGAGAGTGTAGTTGTGTCATCTACAGGCAAACTGCTCTACAATAGGGCCTTTCTTAACTGAACTTCAGAGATAAAAAAAATGATTTGAAGACATTAAGACTGTGCTACTTTTTTATACATCATATCTAAAGATCTCTGAAAAATTAGTGTGCACAAAAAGACACTGAAATTTCTTTTCTTTCTTAAAACAATGCAGAAAGAAGAGAATGAAGAGAGAGGAAGGGGAAGACTGACCAATATAAGATACTATCGCTTCATGGTATGAAGAAACTTTGGGATTCTGTGTTACATGAGAACACATAAGACGTGTGCATTTTAATATATCTAAAATAGCTAAGAGATGAGCTTGAATGTATTCACCATAAAGAAATGATAAAGGTTTAAGATGATAATTATTTTGCTTCTATACCAGGCAAGTAATAAGCCATCATATTTTTCTTATAAATATATTCAAATATTTTGTCAAGCAACTTAAAACATACCTAATTATGTTATGAAAGTTGTTTTCTGCATAAGAAAACACAGATTTGAGTAATAATTTTATTTTGTGTCCTGGGGCTTTGCCTGCAGATATGTAAGCACATTCGTATCATGTAATGCCTGTGGCGGCCAGAACAGGGAGACGGAATGCTTGAGACTGAAGTTATGAATTCTTAACTCTTGCCCAGTAGAAAGCATGGTTTCTATCTATTATCAAAGATTGGAAAATGGCTGTCTCCACGCAGTCCCCGTTCCCATCTTGATCCTAGGACCCCATCTGTTCATACCACCTGAGAACTCCTGACTAGCTTCTTAAGTCAGAAAACTACACAGAGTGTCTTAAACATTTTACACCCAGACTAACTACATTCTCCTGTTTCAGGGTCCATACCTACTCTGCCTATCTAGTCAGATGCTCCCCATGCTGTCCTTGCACTCTCCTTATCCTGGCTGTGACCTCCTGACAAGCCTGCAAGACCTCGAACACTGGAATCTCATAGTATTGAATTGAGCGTAGGCTCCTTTGCCATGCAGGAGAGATCTTGACTAATCAGATTGGAACCATCCTGTCCTGCCAGTAAAAAATCAAAAGAGAGAGCCTAAAGCACAAACCAACTAACTATTCATATTCAACCAGAAAGCAACCACGCTACATCAACCACATAAGCAGAATCAAAGTTCAATTAAATAAAGACAGACTAGAATTTCATATCAGATACACAACCAATAAAATAAATTCATAGGCCCACACCGCCATGCAAAGATACAAGTAATGTGAAAAACCGAGAAAATATGTTCCCACTAAAACCCACAAATCATATAGGAGTATAGCATCATGAAAACCATCCAGACGAATCCCAAGAGGCAGGATTTCAAATAACCATCATAAACACAATCAAAGAACTCAACTCTAAAGGACACACAAATGAAAAATTCAGAGTATAGGAAAGTCCTCAGTGAAACTCAAGAAAATATGAATATAGGCCTGAATGAATGACTACACAACAAAGCTGAAGAATTGGCTCACTCAAGGAAAGAATATGGAAAAAAAAAGTTAAAGCAGAAGAATGAGGTGTTTTTCTTTTAATTAATATACTTGCTTGCAGACTCCAATTCTTCACTTTTGTCATCCCCTCTTGATATTCTGTTTTTCATTTCATTCATTCACCCCGCCATCAGACTTTGTCCTGTCATTTCAAATTGTATTAGATTTTTCAATCCCATCTTCATTTTGGCATGCATTTTCTTCAATATTTCCGTCGCTTTTGTGAATTCACCTTTCAATCCTGAATTGGCTTTGTCATTTCAGTCAGCTGTATATTCATATTTTCTTAAGATTCGGTCAGGAGTTTGTGCTTTGCATTGTCGTCTGCCTGGGCATATGAATTTATTTTCCTTGCTTGTATGTTTGATATAAAATTCTAGCGTGACGTTTTGAAGTCTGGTTCAGGTTTTCACTTTTGATTTTCTTAATAGCAGGAGAGGAGGTGGGATGGGCAAGAAGGAGCCTAAACCCAAGACGGAGGTGTGGACAGCATGGGAAGGTCTAATTAGCTAAGCAGAGTAGAGATGAGCCCTGGAGCAGGAGAATGTAGCTGGTCAGGGAACAGGGGGATGAAGATGCAATGCGTAGTGTGTGACTTAGGAGGCTACCTCAGAGATCATATGTGGGGCAGCAAGAGAGAGCTGAGTCCCAAGTCTGGGATGGAGAGAGTGTGAGGAAGGTCTAACTATATAAGCAGAGTAGATGTGAGCACTGCAATAAGATAATGTACCTGGTCCACAGAGCAGGGGAATCTCGACACAAAGGTTGGGTATGACTTATCCAGCTTGTCTGGAGATCTCAGCCTGGATGAACAGGTTCATTTGTACTTATATTTTTTCCTGTCCATCTCTCTTATGTCCATAAGTTCCCAGGATCAGAGCACTCTCCTTACAACTGAACAACAGAATTAAAATTTTGCCTACTGCATGTATTTGCATTTTTTGAATATTTATTTTGCTCAAAAATTATTTCTATATGGAGTTGTGAATGGGGAAGAGGACCTAAGTACCATTAAATAATATTATATGAAATCACAAAAAGAATTATTTTTATAACATTTATTTTGTTCACTCAGTAAAGATTATTTTCACATTTTTAAATAAAAATTGCATGATATAAAAGTGAAGATTCGAGATGGACAGGGCAGTGCAGTACATGTGTATAAACTGACACTGGTGAACCAAGGAAAAGAAGACAGAAGTAATTTCACAGGTATTCTTTGATAAAAGGCAGTTGTAAGCAAGATTGGATTGTACAACAAAATTTAGGCCAACATAATATAAAAGTATCTTGTTTTATTAAAAAGTTAAGGTTATATACACATACAGTATTGGTAATATTAAATACTTATTAAAATTTGTTGTAATTTATGTGATTCTATCCTCTTCAAACCTAATGTGCATACATACTGGAAAATAGCATTTTCCTGTGTAGCAGTTTCTGTGACTGACCTTTGCTTTTGTAGATTTTTGAATAATGTTCTTGTTCTAGTTTGCTTCCAATCTCTGTGACAAATCACTCAGACAAATATCAGTTTGGGGAGAAAAAGGTTTATTTAGCTTATCAGTTAGGAAACTCAGGGTGGGAATTCAGGAAAGGAACCTGGAGGCAGGAGCCAAGCCGAAGCACAGACCATGGACGAAAGCTGTTTATTGGCTTGCTCGGTTGGCCCATTGTCAGCCTGCTTTTGTATACAATACTTAGCAGCCTGCCCAGTGTGGCACCACTCACAGTGGCCTGAGTCCTCCTGCATCACTGAATAATCATGGAAATTCCCCACAGACATAGCCACAGGCCAGTCCAATGGGGGCCATTCCACAACTGAGGCTTCCTCAACCGATGTATGCTGAAGCTATACAGATTAGTAGTTTTTAAAATTATTTTTAACAGACATTAGAACTTAAGAGATATCCTTAAATATGACTTTAAAGAGTGCGTACTGAATGAAAAGTTGAATACAAATGTAAGAAAATGGAAAGAAGAGGCTATAAGCTTTAATATGATAAATATGAAGTTATGCTTGAATCAATTTAAATTCTACTAAGTGCAAGGTAATGGTAAAAAGGACAATTTGTGAAGAAAGTTTATATAAGTAGCAACAAGTTGTAGATAGATTAAGGGGACCTGGAACATTTTGTGATGTCCGAAGTATGGATGGCACATGATTTACATTAGGTCACTCAGACTTATGAAAAGTAAACTAACTGATAAAAGAAAGAGAGAAGATAATATAAAACAATTTAAACTACAGGATATATAACTGAGCCTACTCTTGAATGGTAGCCAAAATTAAAAATATACTAATGTAGCAAATATATTTTATTCATCTCAGGAGTAAAAAGTTTAGAAATTGGAAAATTGAGCCTGAATTTGGAAGAAACATAATAAATATGAGGTATGCTAATTAAAATAGGAGGGTACCCTGAGAAGCTACAATCTCTCCCTGCAATTGGTCCCTTCTAACCTTTGACCCAGACCCCTTCTCTTTCCACCCCAGATCACTATACTACCCACTAAGTCCAGACCTGCCCACTGTTTTCTGATCCCCTACCCTGTGACCTGTTCAGTTCTCCAACTTAGTGTATTAAACCCTCAGAAGATGCAGCCTTCCCACCTTGTCCCTGTTTTCCTGATCTGTCTGCCTCAGACCTGCCTAGTACCCTGACAAGTCAGATTCAACCCACTGAAGATTGATTCCCCGGCAGCCTGAAGAACCCCACACTTTCCCTGCACACTGTTCCCTTTATATCCTTGGACCCAGGCCCACTCTTGCTTTTTCCAATCCAGATCTCTGGAATAAACCTTTAAAATTGCCCACTGTTTCTTGGCCCTTCATACCCAAACTGGGTCAATTCTCTAGTATCCTTTGTTAGACCCTCCACAAGTTGTCTCTACCCCCTTCTTGCCATTGACACCTCTCCTGATCTTTTTCTCACAGACTTGCCTACTACCCAGGCCAGTCTACTACTCTGAGAGAGCCTAAAGAACGTATCAACCTGTTTTTCAAACCTGAGCAAAAAGCAGCCAAGCTATTCCAACAATATAAACAGAACCTAACTTTAACTAAACAAAGGCATAATAGAATTTCCTAAGTCACACAGAACCAACAAAAGACATTCATATGACCAAATGGCAATGTAAAACACAAGTAATATGAAAAACTAAATGAATATGTACCCAACCAAACACACCAGTCCTTCAGAAGTATACTACAATGAGAATCACCATAAGGAACCCCATGATGCGGAATTTAAAAAGAACAATCATAAACTTGATAAAAGAACTCAGAGAATACACAAACAATTCAAAGTATTCAAAGCATAAACTTGTGATGGAAACTCAAGTGAATATAAATATGAAACATAATAAAATATAATAAAAACAACCAGGAATTAAAAGGAAAATTCATCAAAGAGATAGGAATATTGATGAAAATACAAACCAAAATGAACATGGAATTGAAAACCTCAATAAATCAATTGGAAACAACAGGAGAAAGCCTCACAAATATAAAGAATGAAATAGAAAACAAAATATCAAGATTGGATGATAGAGTTGAGTTGAAGATCTGGACTACTTAAGAAAAGAATATACAAAATTAAAAAAAAAAGAAAGAAATGGAATACACAGGAAATGTGAGATAACATGAAAAGACCAAATTTACACATTAAGAATACAGCTAGGAGAAGAATCTCAGGCCAATGGCATTGAGCAGTTCATCAACAACTTTATAGGTGAAAAGTTCCCTAAATTAAGGAAATAAATACCTATAGAGATACAGAAAACACATAAAACACCAATTCGATAGGGCCGGGACAGAAACTCCACAAGGTATATAACAAAAACACTAAGTACAGAACAATAAGAAGGTATGAAATCTGCTAAAGAAAAAGAACAAGTTACGTATAAAGGAAAACCCATCAGAAGTACCAAATATGAAAGCCAGAGGACCTGGAACAAAGGGTTCCCAATTCTAAATGGTCTGGATGCCAACCCTGAATACTTTACCCATTAAAAACACTCTATCATAGAGGAAGGGTATTGAAAATTTTTCCATGACATGAATAGACTGAAGGAATTCATGTCCACCAAAACATCAACAAAGAGAATATTCAAAACAATACAATGAATTGAGGATAGGAATAAGTATACCCAAGACGAGACAGAAAGAAATCAAAGGAAGAAGTAATTACATAAAATAAAATAGGACCAAGAACAAATTTATAATGACAACAACCAATAAACATTTTTCAATAATACATATTTTTCAATAATAACTGTAAATATCAATGGCCTCAGCTCCCCATTCCAAAGACACATAATACTTAAATATATTAAAAACAAAATCCATGTTTTGTTGTCTTCAGAAAACTCATCTTACCTTCAATCACTACCCTAGGGAAAAAGAATGAAAAAAAAAATGCTCCCAACAAATGGCACTAAGAAGAAAACAGGTGTTGTAATGATCACATCCAATAAAACAGAATTAAAATAAAAAATAAGCAGAATTCACTCCTTCCACACTACCATGCACTCTTCCACCCACAGGTCAGGATACACTGCAGAAGAGCGAGCAAAAAGATTGTGAAAGTCAGGATTGTTCCATGCATATGGAAAAACAGGTTTTTCAGGTCACTGGAAGATTGCACATGTGAACTGTGGCAATGATGGTAATGAACACAAGGTCAATGTCAACTCAATCAGAAAAGGGCTCAGAGAGGAGCAAGAGAAATGGATGGCAGACTGATCCTAGTCTGGGAACAGTTGGAGACTGATTACTACTGGGTGACAGAGAGGAAACCTTACTTACAATCTCTAGAAAGGCTGATTAGACTCTAGTGGATGCACTTGCAACAAAGGACATCTGGGTGCAAATGCCTGACTGGATAAACCTTAATGTATGTGGTGGAACTCATGAGGTCCAGTTGGGGGGGAGGTGAATGGTGTGTTTGTTTGTTTCTAACTTGATTAAGAACTGTTGTATGTAAAATCCAAAATCTCACCAAAAATTTGAACAACAACAAAAAATGTAATCACTAGAGATGAAGACAGTCTCTTCATTCTAATTAGAGTAAAAATTGGCCAAGTAGGCACTACAAATATGAGCATATATGCACCAAACTCTGGTGTACCTAATTTCAAAGAAACTGTACTAGGATTATAGAACAAAAATCAACCCCAACTCAGTAATAATAGATGACTTCATCATCCCACTATCTCCAATAGAATGGTCAACTGGACAAAAAATAGAGAGACATATCTGAATTAAATGATACCTTACATCAAAATAACTAAAAGAATCTACAGAATATTCTACCAAAGCACCAGAGAATAAAGGTTTTTACACAGCAGCCAATGCAAGTTTCTCTAAAATTGGCCATATACCCAGGCATAAAACAAACTTCATCAAATACAAAACACTTGAAATAATTCTATGCATTCTATCATATCAAAATGCAATAAATCTTGTTAATCAATACCCAAAGAGGCTCTACTAACTACATGAATCCATGGATACTAAATAAAACACTCCTTAATGATGATTAGGCCAAAGAAGAAATTAAGGATGAAATTAAATTATTCCTGGTCCTAAATGAAAATTACAATACAGCAAAACAAATCATCTGGCACAATTTAAAAGCAGTTCTAAAATGGAATGTATGTCTAAGTGCCTACAGTAAAAAAAAAAAAATCAGAAAGAGCACATATAAATGGCTTAACAGTACAACTCAAGACACTAAGCCAAGAACAAACCAAAACATAGCAGACTAGAATAAATAACAAAGTCAGAGCAGTGGTTAATGAAATAGAAATAAAGAAAACAATAAAAGACTCAATGAATCTAAGAGCTTGTTCTCTGGAAAAGTTAAACAGGATAGACAAATCCTTGGCTCAGTTTTTTTAAAAAATACAGAATAAAAAGAAAAAGAAAATCCAAATCAAAATTGAAGACGAAAAGGGGAAGATCACAACAGACACCAAAAAAACTCCAGACCTTGTCTTGGATTATGTTACAACCTCTTTACATTTGGAAATGGATGAATTTGTGAATTCATGGAAATCATAAACATTTACCAAGAGACCAAGAGCTTAAAGTTAACCACAGCAAGTAAAAAAATTGAAAGAGCAATATAAAAACCTCTCACCTAAAAAGAGCACAGGAGTCGGAGAGATGTCTGCTCTTGCAGAGTACATGGATTCAATTCTAAGCACCCATATAGAGGTTGACAGTCATTGGTAACTCATATTCCAGGAAAATCAAAAGCCCTTTGATGATCTCTGCAGGCATTGAACAACACTGGTAGACTTACAAACAAGCAGTTAACATACTCATACACATAAAAGAAAAATAATATAAAGCTTTAATTATGTTGCCACAGGTTCCCTCCAGACCAATTCGTTCTAAGACTTTTAATGTGAATGCCTGTTGAATTTAGTTTAAAGCCATTTCTGCATCTATTAAGATGACTATGTGATTTTTGTATTTAAGTCCATTTATAAGTTGTAACATATTTATTGATTTATGTATATTGAACCATCCCTACACCTCTGGAATAAACCCTATTTGATTGTGGTGAATGATCTTTTTGATGTGTGTCTGCATGTATTTTGTAAATATTTTGTTGAGTATCTTTTTTATTTATGTTCATTTAGGTTATGGGCCCTAGGTTTTCTTTTGTCTTTACTTGGTTTGGTATTAGAATGATACTGGATTCATCAAAGGAATTTGGGAATTTTCCCTCTGCTTCTATCTTTTTGAATAATTTAAGAATTATTGGTTGCACATCTTCTTTGAATGTCTGGTAGAATTCTGGTGTGAGTACATCTGGCCTGGAATATTTAAGTCTGGAGGTTTTCAGTTTCCTTATTTGTTGTGGGTCTGTGTAAGCTGTTGATCACTTCTTGGTTTAACTTTGGTGGTATCCTGTCCTTTAGAAATTTGTTCATTTCTTTTAGATTTTAAAATTTAAAGGAGTACAAATTTTTAGAGTATTCCCTTACAATGATCTGGAATTTTTTGGAGGGGACGCATCTTGTAATGTTTTCCTTTTTTTTTTTTTTTTTTTTGATTTTGTTAATTTGGATTTGTTCATTCATTCTTTTGGTTAACTGGGATAAGGGTCTGTATTTCTTGTTTAAAGTTTCAAAGAACCATCTCATAGAATCATTGATTTTTGTTTGTTTTCATTGTTTCTATTTCATTAATTTCTGATCTGATTTTTGTTATTTCTTCTCATCTGCTAGGTTTGGGGTTGATTTGGTCTTGCCTTTCCAGAGTCTTGAGTTGAAATGGTAACTCATTTACATGTGCTTTTTCTGATTTTCTATTGTAGGCACTAAGATCTATAAACTTTCCTCTTAGGACTGCTTTTAAAGTGTTTCAGAGGTATTGCTGTGTTGTATTCTCATTTTCATTTAGTTCCAGAAGCACTTTTATTTATTTTTCCATAATTTTTTCTTTGACCCAGTCATCATTCAGGAGTGTGTTGTTTAGTCTCCATGTGTTTGTGTAGTTACAAGAGCTTCTTTTGCTGTTTATGTTATATTGCACTGTGATCTTACAAAATACATGAAACTCTTTTAATTATTTTATTTGTTGAGATTTGCTTTGTGTCCAAAAATGTGATAAATATTAGAAAAATCTGCATGGAGTGCTGAGAAGAAAATGCATTCTTTGTTGTTTGTGTGGAATATTCTGTAGATGTCTGTTAGACTGATTTCATATAAGATGTCATTTAACTCAGGTGTTTCTGTTTATTTTTTTTCCAGTTGACCAGTCTACTGAAGACAGTGGAGTGTAGGACTTGAAACATTTGCAAGAGCAATGAAACAAATGAAGGGAATTAAAGGAATACTAATTGGAAAAAAAGGAGGCAAAATTAGAAGTATTTGTAGAAAATATGATACTGTAAATAAGAGATCCCAAATTTCCACCAGAAAACTGTAAAACAATTATTAATACTTTCAGTAAAGTGACAGATTGCAAAATCAACTTACAAAAATAGGTTTTCCATATGCCAATAACAAGCAATAAGAAAAAGCATTCAAGGAAAACCTCTTCCAATTGACAATAACCTAAAAAGAAATACTTCCAACCAAAGATATTAAAGATCTCTCCAATGACAATTTCAAATATTTAAAGAAGAGTTAGAGGAAGACATTAGGGGATGGAAAAAAATCTACCATGCTCATGGATTGGTAGACTCAATACTGAGGAAATGACCAGCTTACCAAAAGCAATCTATAGATTCAATGCAATTCCAGTTAAAATACCCATGACATTTTTCACAGAACTAGAATAAATCATCCTAAAATTCATAAGGAACCAAAAATGACCCTGGGTAGCCAAAGTAATCTTGTGCAAAAAAATCTGTGCTGGGGGGGTTCTGTACCACATCTCAGATTATATTAGAGAACTGTAGTTAGAGAAAAAAATCATGGAACTGGCACAAAAATATACATATACATCAATGGAATACAATAGAAGACCCAAACATAAGTGCATGCAATTTCAGTAGACTGATATTTTACAAAGCTTTCAATAACCCACAGTGAAGGAAAGGCAGTCTCTTCAACAAATAGCTCTGACAAAACTAGATCTCCAACTGTAGAAGAATGAAATTGGAACTTTATCTTACACCCTGCACAAAACTCAACTGCAAATAGATCAAAGACGTCAATATAAAACCTGAAACTGTCAAACTGCTAAAAGAAAACAAAGGAACTACCCTTCAAAATATTAGGCATAGGAAAAAAAATCAGTAAATAGGACATCAGCTACTCAGACATGAATGCCAACAATCAATAAATGGGAATTAATTAAGCTAAAAAGATTCTGTACAGCAAAAGAAACAATCAAAAAAGGGAACAGGAAACACACTTAGTGGGAGAAAATCTTTACCAGCTACACGTCTGACAGAAGACTAATATCCTGAGTATTAAAAAGACCTAAAAAACAAAAGGACATGTCAATGAATGACCACATAAAAAGATGGGCTATAGACCTGAACAGAAAGTTTTCAAATGAAGAAATAAAAATGATTAAGAAACACCTTTTAAAAAGATTAACATCCTTAGTAATTAGAGAAATACAAGTAATAAACACTTTAAGATTCTATCTTACCCTAGGTTGAGTGTCTAAAATCAAGGGAATGAAAGACAACAAATGCTGTCAACAACGTGATTAAAGGGGAACACTCATTCACAGCTAGTAGGAGTGTAATCTCAAGAACCACAGTCAAAAACAGTGTCTAGAACTCTCAAGAAACTGATAAAGGAATCTACCCTATAATCCAGCTATACCACTCCTCGGCATATTCCGAAAGGATTTATCCTTCTGTAGAGGTAACTGTGCTTTCAAGTTTGTTGTTGCTCTCTTCACAATAGCTAAGATGGAAACAACATAAAAAAATCCATCAACAGACAAATGATTATGATAATGCAGTACATTGACAAAAAGGAGTTCTACTCAGCCATTAAAAAAGATAAATTTATGAAATTGACAGGCAAATAGAAAGAACTAGAAAATATTATACTAAGTAAAGTAACGCAAGCAGAGAAAAGCTAGTGATGTATGATTTCCCTCATTTGCAGAGTGTAGCACCAGTATATATATATATATATATATATAATTTAACACCAGGAGCCAGGAAAAGGGAAAGGATTCACAAAGATAAAGGAAAAGAAAATCTTAAAGATAACAATAGAAGGAAACAGATGTTACCAAGGGGGAAATGGGTAAAATGGAGGGTTTTGATTGTGAAGTGAGGAGGAAAGGATAAACAAAGAACCATGGGACAAAGGGGAAGAAGCAACTCAAGAAAGGGGATAGAACAGAAGAGAGAGGTATTGTCAAGGCGAAAATTGGGATACCTAAACGGCGTTCAAGGAGGGAGATGGGGAGGGGAGACGGGACTTAGATAATAATGCTGGGGGTGTAAAAAACAGAGGTAAATGTATTAACTCAAAAACCCCTGAAAAATACGTGATCAATTTCTGTATCTAAGTACATATAAGTGTATACCTGAAGGCTGTGTCACAAGGAATGCAATTCCAAACTGGAGAAACCTCCCTTTGAGTAGAGTTTGTCATAGTGATCCAAGGGACTCCAAAAATAACATAGATTGTTGTCATAGCCATTGAATAGCTCCCAGAACTGGAAGGTAAGAGCCTATTGCTGAAGACAAAATATAATTCAGACATAGGACTTGGAGCAATGGACTTGGAGTTAACCAGGAGCTTATAGAAGTCTATACCCGTGTGTTCATGCACCATCTCACTGGCATTTAATTTTTTCTGCCTCCTGCTCCAAAATGGCCCCTGAGCCTTGGATGAGTGAAACTTAATGTAAGAGTCCTGTCCAGGGACCAACACTCTGTAGATTCCTAATCTCCATTCTTTGGCAATTTGTGACCTTTTGTGTTACTGGCCCTTTGTTGCATTAATGAGAGCTGAGAGATTCTTTAGTGTCCTTTTTACCCCTTGTTCCATGTTCCATGAGCCTTAGGTGTAGTGAGTGCATTGTTATTTACTGTGCTGTAATTATTGAGTCTTCTATAGATTTCATATTCTGTTTTGCTGGTTTCATATTGCATATGTAATTCTGTATATACTTTTATATTAATTAGTTCTAGATTGCTGTATAAGAAATTATCACCACAGTGGAAGAACCTGCACTTAGAGACATCTGGATACACAAACTTGACTTGAGAAATGCTAACGTATGTGGCAGAATTCATGAATCTGGTAAGGGAGGGATGGAGGATAGGGGCGAGGAAAGGGGTACAAAATGATTGAGATGCTTAGTACGAAATGCACAAATTCAATAAAAATATACATTGAAGAAGAAACAAAACAGAAATTAGCTTAGCCATGTGTGGTGGTACATGACTTTAATCTCAGCACATGGAAAGCAGAGGCAGGAGAATTTCTGAGAATTTGAGTCTGATTTACATATTGAATCTCAGACCAGCCAGCACTATATAGTATGATCTTGTTTCAAAAAAACTGAAAGGAAGGAAGGGAGGGAGGGAGGAAGGAAGGAAGGATATTAACATGAACCTAGGATCATTTTCCAAAAGGTATTTTATATTTTGAGAATTTCATACATGAGTACTGTATTTACATCATTTCCCACTATTTACATCACACTCTGGCCTCCAACTCTTCTCTGAATTTTTCTTTAATTATTATGGACACACAAACACACACACACACACACACACACACACACACACTGTGTCAGTCTAGTGGTGCTTATATGTGTTTATGTTTAGGACTGAGAATTTGAAATTGAGAAATCCCTGAAGACAGCTGATTTTTGTTGATTGCCTGTAGCTCTTCATCTATGTTTGGTGGCTTGTGAAATTTCCCCCATTCACACTGATATGCCAAATATTGATTTTATTATGAAGGATTTGTTTAAGAGACCATGTTCTTGAAATTTTTATAGGTATAACTTCCCTGCCATTTCTAGAAGACACTTGGTAGCAGTAGATGTCCTGGTCCTCCAGCTCTTACACTCTCCTCTCCCTCTTCAGGGGTAATCTCTGGGCTATATGTGTAAGGATTGTATTGTAGATAGATCAGTAATGGCCACTCACCACAAAATTGTTTATTCTCTGCATTGTGACCAGCTGTGGATTTCTATACTATGCTCCATCTTTTGTAAAAGGATCTTCTGTAATGAGTAGTAAGTGTTGTACTTCTTTGAGTATATAAGGATAGATATTTATATCTATATTGATTTAGGAAAATGACAATAGTAGGTTCTCAACTAGAGTCTATCATGACTCCAACCACTGATAACTGGATAGGTTTACAGTACCAGGAATGAATACCCTCCTATTGAGTGGCCCTAGTAAAACTAGACACCTATCAGATGCCACCATGACGGAAGTGCCACTATTGCACCATGAGGGGTATTTTCCAAGGCTCATCAATTTTATGAATTTTAATCTTTACAGTTTGGGAAGACTGTTGCTGGCTTATTTTCATAAGCAATTTGCATTGCACCTTCTTATACTAGCAGAACTAGTCCTCAAGGAAGAGGACTCTTAGCTCTAGCTTGATTCTTCCAAGTCCTGTGTCCAAATGTATGAGTGTCTTCAGTGACAGAGTCTTACCTTTATGTTGTGAGAGGTAACCATGGGCAATAGCAATAGCCTACATTGTTTTAGAGTCTCAGACTATCAACACCAACAACTCAGAGAGCTTCTTATGACTAGCATTGAGGATTTTGCTAAATGGTTTATGGCTACAGACCCACCACCCACAAACATATACTTATGCACAACCCCCACACACATACATATTAATGTATATATGAATATTATGTGTTTTGAGTAAGCTTATGAATTAATACACTTTTTATGACCTTTTCAGGTATACTGGTTCCTCTCTCCATCTGTATTATGCTCCTTCACCCCTCCTGAGTTAAAGTCCCCCAGTAACTTTTCCCCTTTCATAGTTGATTTTGCCTGTGTCCTATATCCTCCTTTCTGAAGCTATTTCTTCATCCTTCACCCCAAATCACAATAAATTCATTATACATCTAACAGTCACTGTAGGTCAGCAATCTGATCTGTCTGTTCTGGGTCCTCTGAATGGTCACCGTCATATGTCAGTTAGGATGGCCTTTTCATTCAAAGTCTTAGCTGGAATTGATTGTTCCATTTCCACTACAATCATGTTATTGGCAGAATATATTTTTAACAGATAAAGGATTCATATTAGTTAAGTTCTTCATAGCTGAATAGAGGAGAGGGAAACCTGAGAGGTGAAACTTTAGAGCAAATTTGTTAGCAATATGTATAATTCTGTATAAAACTACTGAATTCTAGTCTGAAACCTTTGCAATAGAGTAATTATCAAAAGGAGTTCATAGGATCTCTCAAATATAAATAGTAAGAGTGAAATTGAACACTGGAGAAAAACAGGTCTACCTATCACACCCTGGTGCCACAGAGGATAATTTGAGAGTGATTTTCATGTCCTTAATATGTTCCCCACTTTGTAAGGTGCAGAGCTCTTCAGGCCTCTTTGTGTACAATACTGAACTATAAATAGTGAATATCTCCAAACCCCCTGGATCCTGGAGAAATTGCTCAGATATTCAAATTATTAATTTGTTTATTTGAACAAAGACCTCACTTGTATTGGGAGAAGGTAATTGGAAGATATAGGGTAATATATTGTTGAAGAGCACAGCTCATGACACTACTGATACTAATCCTACATCTAGAATGTGGTCACCATGTGAAACAGCTCTCGAGTGAACACTCCTGTGCTCCACCATGATTTGACGTGAATTTGTTTTTACCAAGAAAATGAACCAATATCTCTGAAATACAGAGTATATAACAAATGCAATTCTTCCCCAAGCTTCATTGGAGGTTGTTCCCATGTTTAAGAATATAACTATGATTTATTTATCTTCTTTGATTAAATATAAAATAACATTCTACTTACAGTACTTGATGTAGAGATTCATATTCTGTAAATGACTTATATAAACATAAACAGGTGTTAAGAATTTAACTTGAATGAATTCTAGGGAAAGCAGAAATATGTGTTAATCAATTAATATTTTAATAAGAAAATGTTTTTAAAGGTTATCATAAACAATGTTAGAATAAGTTTAATTGCAGAAAATGGCAAAAAAAAAAGAAATGAAACCTCAGATTCAGTCTAAAAAGAATTGTTTAGGAAATAAAAACCTACAATATGAAAAAGGGCTATTAAGTTGTTTTAATAAGAGCAGTCTGAAGAGAAATGATTGTATAGCACTTTCAACTTAACATAGATATATTGTAGTACATTTAAATTTGCTGAAGAAAAATTACTTGTGCAATGGAGATTCTGAGCAGATGACAAGGGAAAGAAAGTTGTAAGCTTTAGTACCACTTACGTTATTAATCTGAGTGACAGGGAGGAAGAAAAAAAGGATAACAATAGATGCTGACATTGCAAAGTGTAAGCTATGAATTAATTTGCTGTGACAATGACACCTTCGAAAGGACACTTTCTGGCCACAAACCATAACATTTTGCCCCGAATATAAAATGAAATATAACAGAATAATTTCTTATCCCTTTAAAATACAGGATCATGTTAAGAAATATTTATTTCTTTAGTGTGTTTTTATTTTTTGTGATGCTTTTGGTAAAGAAACTGCACCTTCCAATTTCTTATTTTATACGATTTAAAACATTTAGTTATATTGACCTCATCAAAAGCAATTTCATCCTAGGAGAATCATGTTTAAAAACAGTAGCTGAAGCAGATTTCCCATGTTTTAAATATCTCATTTTAAGAAATCTTCCAAAGGTAAAGATATTTCATGTACTTGAAATATACAATTTATGTGGAGAAATAAAAACAGTGGCTTTAAACACTCATATATCCCAATCCAAAATATTTTTCATAACTTGTGTATAAAAGTAAATTACTCATGGCTTTTGTATGCAAAATGACTTTAAGAGATTTAGGTCAGTTCAATTCACCTTCTGCTCATTCATATTTGGCAAAAATGCTGGACCAAATAGTACTATCACCCTCTTATATAGGTAAATGTTTGGATGTGAGAATTTCCATTCTTGATTATGTGTATATTTTTGAAAGCTCTCTGAGATGCTTTGCTCCTGCTTCAATTTTGTTCTATTCTTCCCCAAAGTAATATTCTCCTAACAAAAAATATTTTTGCCATCCAATTATTGACATCAACATCAAGGTGATATAAAATGTGTCAGGCATCATAGGATGCCTCAGAACAACACACCTAATGAAATACAATATTGATTTAAAGTAAAATTTTCCAACCACAATGACCTTAATCTTACCAAATTTGCCCTTACTTTGTCCTAGGGAGGACAAAAAGTGAGAACAGAGAAAGGAGTTGTATACATTTTTTAAGCTAGCTGACCAATTGTCTCAAAAATTGTCACTAAATCCTTAAAAATCGAGTCTTACAATATTTTTAACTTGTTTGATGTACAAACTGATCCTGTATTCAACATATGTGAGAATAATCTTTTGAGTGGGAAAAGTTCTGAGAACTGGACCTGCTAGTGATATAATCTTAATGTGAATAGATGAAAGAAAAATAAGGATGTCCAGATTTACTAGAATATAGAAATCCACAGTTATTTTGTACTTGTCTAACAATGCCAAACATTCAATAAAGTTAAATTCCAGAAGTAAAAATTTTGAGTGATTTTTGGGTGGGAAATGTCATAGTAGTAATTATGAAAGCAAACAAAATTTCACAGGATCAAAAACCACTGAAGAACTCTCATATCATCAAGGATTAAATCTGGTATTGTGGAAAAGGTATCCCTATCTATGCATGCATATGCATCTATGTGTCATTGACATGTCCCTATGATGTTTCCTTCAGTGGAAAGGTGCAATATTCTCAGGGAAAAAATTCTCAATGAGTTTGTCTTTTTTGTATGTTCTTTAAAAATTAGTCAATTATTAGGATAATAAAATATAATTTTTCTTATATCTTCATATATTTCTTATAAAAATACCTATATCAAAATAGGAGATACACATACCAAAGATTTGTGATTACAACTATGAAAAACCTGTATCTAATACATATTGACCCAGTGCCACAAGAAATATTAAATGCTTCTACTAGATGCATGGAGATAAAATGAATTTGTTCTTAGAATTAATAACCAGAATAGTGAGAATCAGCAAGATTTGAGGTTAGAATTTATATAAGCTGTCTCTCCAGAAACCCCAAATAAGAAATACTATCTTCACCTTCTATACCAATCAAATAGCTTTCAGAGTAATAAAGACTCTTGAGGCACTATGACAATCTAGTCTAATTTTATAAAAGCATACTATCAACCCAGGTCTGTAACTATCACTATTTAGAAAAATCACTTTGAACTAAAGACTAGATCTCACAATTAGAACTACAAAGTCTTGGAAGAATTTCAAAATTAGAATACCTTAGCATATATAGAAAAATAAAAAGAACTTTATCACAAAGGATTGCCTTGTGTTCTTCAAAAGACAGAGTTTGCACGATTTATTGTCTTCAAGCACAAGTCCTGGGATAGGTCTGATGTCTGATAGCAGTAGACAGATGTCCGTTTGCTCTATTATGCTCCAAATGCCTCTGGAATAGTGCTATATACTCAGTCTCCTAATTTAGGTTCTGATATCCTCATATGGCCTCCAAAGTAGGTCATTATGATTGATGCAACAGCTAAGCATCTCAAACTGACTTGTAAAAACAAACCATAGTATTCAGTAACTCAGCTAATTCCCACAATTTTAAGAGGTTTATAAAGCTTTTTAAAAGCTTTTGAAAACACATGTGTTGATGAAGAAATTGTACTTTACTGTGACTATGATTCATTTCTACTTAAAGATATAATTATATAAAAATAGTAGTCTGGACTAGAGTCAGCTTTCCATTCAATATTTCATGTTGGTTATACTAACTTGATGAAGATGTTTTGTATTCTGTGACATTGTCTCATGTTGTTCGGGATGGCCTCAAATTTCATACTCTATGTAGCTGAGGATGGGCTTGAATTTCTGCTCCTCCTACCACTGCTTACAAAGTTATAGGATTACAGGCATGTACCACCATTCCAGGATTGATGTTTTGTTTTTCTTTTTTTTAATCATCATTATTTCTTTTCTTATTTATTTATTTATTTATTTATTCATTTAATGTGTATGAATGTATTGCCTGTATGTAAGTGCACCCAGGTAGTACAATGCCCACAGAAGTCAGAAGAGGGCATCAGCTTCTCTGGAATTGGATAAAATGTGACAAATTCAACATATATATAATCAGAAATGGAAATATAACTGTAACAGTATGAGTATATATGTTATATATGTGTTCGTATATGCACACATCTATAAACATATGCATATATATCTGTATATATACCTTTGCAGATACAAGTATACATGCAGACTCAAGCAATAATATTTTCTCACAATCATCATCAAAATCATTTTCATGTTTACATACTGTCCCATCATAAAAAAATATGCTTGAAAATTTTCTCATGTGTTTAAATACATTTTATGAATATTTTAGGCACTCTATTATTTAAGGAATTAAATATGCTATATAGCACAATAAAATGTGAAGCTCTTCAGTATCATCAAGAAAGCAGGTGAAAATTATAATCATGGATACACATTAGAACAAAGCTAATGAATAATCTTAGCTTTAGAGTCATTACCTATAAAATAGGGATTATTATAATCTTATTTACCTTGCAGTGTGGCTTTGAGGATTAAATAGGATATTGTAGCCAATGTATCATCTGGCACAAATAATGTACTCAATATATTTTGATTGTTATTTACTTTAATTAATAATCCTCAGAGCAAAGACTGGAATCTCCCTTGGCATCCTGATTCAGGAAGAACATCTTGGACTATTTGCTGTCTGATTCCTACTCATCTTCCCTGGGAATTATCTTGAATATGCAATGAACTGCCTCTGGCAGCTATTTATGAGCCATAATGCTATAATAGAAGTAGACATGATTTAAAGTAGAATTTTAAGCTGCTGCATGACTACTGGTTTTCTTCTCCATTAAAATAACATATTAATAGAACATTAAAATTTGGGGCCAATGGGCAGCTAACAGTTTGGGAAGGGACATTCAGGTACTTTCTGCAATTGCTAAAACATATCTGGTTTCTAATCTTTTAAGATTTGATTCTTCAGGAGGGCCTTAGGATCTTCCAGCTATTAAAGAATATTTACATTGTACTGATGCTTTTACCATTGTATAGGATTTGTCATTCACTTGTATTTCTTAAAATAATAATACACAACTATTTTATCTTACATTGAAAGGGAAAACAAAATAGAATTTGTATTCAACCAAATGAAGTATAGTTACATAAAAATAATTTTGTTTCTTCTGTGTCAGTTATTATGCTGAAAGAGAGTGCAGGATGGCTCAGAGCGTAAAGGTTTTTGCTGTCAAGCTTAATAGCCTGAGTTTCCCGTGTGTCCTATATAGTGGAAGGAGAGAACAACATCATGTAAATTATCTTATTATCTCTACAAAAATACCACATTATGAGTGTGTACATGAGCACAGGCAAACCCAAACACACACACTAAATCAGTCAATAAAAAATAAATAAATAACAATGTAATATTAAAATAAGAGAGTAAATTTTTGCAAGCTTAATCTCCACAAGCACCTGAAATCTATGATGATAAAAACACTGATAATATAAAGTTCAAAGTAGATCATCTAGCACTCTCACCATATTACCAATAATAAAGAATGGTGCAAAATTAAGGCTGGAGAGACCACAGGTTAAGAACACTTACTGCTCTTGCAAAACGTTGGATTTTGGTTCCAAGCACTTGCACAGCACCTTAAAACCATGTTTCAGGTGATCCAACACCGTCTCTGGCCTCCACAGGAACTGCATTTACATGGTACACATATACATATACTTAGACAGGCTAGCACACATACACATAAATAAAAAAATTAAGATATTACTGAAAAACTAATAATTGAGACATGTTAGAAGACAAATCAGATAAAAATTCATTACTCCAAGTGTGTATATGATATTTTCTAGCATAATTTAGTAGTCTAGAGGAAAATGGATGACTTCAGAAACATAGTAACTGAAAATCATGAATGAAAGCACCAAATATGCTATTGAGAACATGGTATATGGTCATAAATGATGTGAATAGATACATGAGTAGACGAAATATAAGTTTATGCTAATATTTCATGCAAAAACATAGCATATACTATATAGCACTTAAAGTGTCAAAGATATTTTTACATATTTTCGCGTGTGTGGTTGAATTTAGCCAAACATTGTAGTCTGCCTGGTATTTAAGCTCAATAAAAATCTTGAGATGGGGAATATCAAAGATCCTAGGATGTAACTGAGTAATATCTCTCTAAATTGACATGATCAAACTATAAATATTTATGTTTATACCCACTGACAAATGCTGCTTACAGCCTTAAACACAGAAGCCTCTTTTTCCAGTGAATGGTAATGAATGCAGAGACTCGGGAGTGCACAAGGTGTTGAGAGTAAGTGAGGAATGAGTGTGCAATCTTAAACAAGACAGGCAGAAGGTCAGAAAAATTGTAGTAGTCAGTATACAGAGATATTGGCTGCATAATGTCATCTTCTGGACAGTACACAGACACTACAGTTATGAATTCACAGCAACACTGAATGCCTGTACTGGACTTGCTCAAAAATGAGACTTTCAGTCAAGAGTGGACAGAGGGGAAGCTCAGTGGGCCTTTACTGTTGATGTGTTTGCTTCTTATCGACTTACATTAAAGATGAGAGGAGTCATATTCTTCCATATTGGGTTCCATATTCCATGATGGGTTCACCAGCCTCCAGTGGATAGTTCCAAAAAAATAGTCATAGTTGGAAAAGGAAGAGGACTAGATAGGGATGCAGGGAGTTAAAAGAATGTATGGGAGAGAGTAATCAGATGCATCACATAATTTTAAATTTTACTGGTCTAATTTAAGTATTGCATTTAATGTAGTTATTTAAAACCGAATTACCCTAAAAATTTGAAGATCATTTTTCTTCCTTCATATGAAATGAAACAAATCATTATACAGAAATTCTTACAAGAAGCTCAGCAAGCATTCAATATTTTAAATTGTAATTTAAAATAAAATAATGTGCAGTTAGTATAATGCTAAACATTGTAGTACATTTTAAAAGAAAATGTGAGGTATAATTATGGTGAAATGGGTATAAAGAAATGAAGACTGCGTCATTAGTCATTACAAATGGATTGAGAAATATGGAGCTAATGTTTGTTATAAAATATACACCACAATTTAGCTTATCAGGAAAACAACAGAATATGGAATCCCTTGTCATAGTCTGCTACTACTTCACACACACACACACACACACACACACACACACACACACACCCCTTCTGATCTATTCATCTATCATCTATCTATCTATCTATCTATCTATCTATGTATCATCCATCATCTATCTAGAGAGAAACATTGGTATGTGTGTGCATACATTGAGAGAGAGAGAGAGAGAGAGAGAGAGAGAAGTAAATTTAGATTTATTTTTATTGAGCACAAGTCATTTTTAACTTGGTATGGGAGGCTTGGAGTGAAGTTCTGTCCATTTTAAATCCAGGTGTCATCACTACTGTTGAAGAAACTAGCATACATTGGTATCTATGCATTACTTGTTTCCAAAAGAGAATAGAATAATTTACATAAATACATTTTATCACAAATCTACATAGCAGAAATTACCAAAGAAGATTTAAAAGATATCTTCCAAAATATGGAAGAAACAAAGTAAATTATTGATAGCTAGTAAATAATTTAATATACATCTCCAAAATTAAAAGATAAACTCCAACCAAATATAACAAATGAATAATTTCCTAAGATATCTTAATACTCATTAAGAACAGGTGAGAAAGGTCTGAAATGTCTCAGAGATTGAAAGTGCATAACGTTCTTGCAGAGAATCTGAATTAGGTTCCCACTACCCACAAATGTGTCTCGTGCCCTTCTGTAACTCCATCTACAGGGGCCCAGACACCTTTCTCTGGGATCTGTGGATAACCACAGCCGATGTTCAGACATGAACCAAAATAATAATAAATTTGAAATATACCTGAGCAGCTCAATTAAAAATAATACATGGAAGTTATGAAGAAGGATTTCATAAATAATGAAAAATTAAGTGAAATAAGCATTTGAAAGGAAGTTGCATTCATTTTTCATCAGATATCCAAACTTCCCATAACATTTAGTAAAAAGGTAAGAACTGGAGAAACACTCATATTATTATAAAACTAGTATAATTAAATAAAACTAGCATAAAATAATGATATTTTAGAAGACAATTTGATTCCAGTCAAAATTTTAAAGTATTTGTTTTTGCTTAGATCATTTTAAGGACTTACTAAACAAACAATATTCATTTGAAAATGAAGATATTCACTAAAGTCTGCGTGCAATACCTAATAGTTTAAAGCAAACTTAATGCCTAAGAATGGATGCTTTACGTAAATAGTGCAATATTAATTAAAATTTTAGTAAGAAAAATGAAGTTGAGGTTGGAGAGATGGCTCAGCAGTCAAGAGCACTCACTGACTGCTCGTACAGAGGACCTGGATTCAGTTCCCAGCACCAACATGGCAGCCTTCTTTAACTCTAGTTCCAGGGACTCTAATGTCTTTTCCACCTCCATGGGCATTGCACCACATGAATGAACTTACATTTATACAGGCAATACACTCATATACACAGTATAAAATCGATAACTAAAATATTAGAAAAGAATGAATTCAATCCAAATGTGACAATATGAGCAGAATTCTAAGACACGATTTTACAGTCAAAACAGGTGTAAGGAGAGTAATGATACACAGTTTCTTGTCATTTCGTGTTTTCTTTATATAAGCTTCTTTTTTCAAATGTAATTGACACATACAACTGTATGGCACATATTCAAGGTTCCCAAAACAATTTTTAAGTATACATGCACATTATGAAAAGAAAACACTATCAAGCAATTAAGGCATGAAATGCCTGACATAATTACCTTTCACTGCATGTGCATATATCTGTGAGGAGTTCACTGCCTTAGAAAATTTGAAGTGCACAGTATGTCATTAACTATAATTACTAAGCTTTGTGTTTTTTCTCAAGAATATTTTTCATCTAATATCTGAAATCATAGATCTTTTGAACAACACCTTTTGTTTTCTGAGTTCTCTTTTCCTAATAACTGTCTTCCTTCTCTTATCTCCATGAGCTGATATTTAGATTCTACAAATGTTATTACACAGTATTTATCTTTGTGGGTCTTGCTAATTTCATTTAACATAATATTCTCCAGGATAATCTAAGTTATCACAAATAGCATGTTTTTTGCCCTTATTTGGGTTGAGTAATAGCCATCTGCATGAATAGCCCATATTCTCTTTATTCTTTGGCATATAAAAATACTTTTTATCAAAATGGTAGCTAAAGCCTGATGAAAAACCTCAAATTTTGACATAAAGATACACACAGATAATTTTCTCCTTAATTTTTTTCTTTTAGATATTATTTTCCTTTTTTTAATTAAATTATTTTTCAAAATACATTTTTGAAATTATATAAGTATATAATTTTTCAAAATATATTTGAATGTTGTGCATTCCATACAGTACATTTTAAACATACTTAGACCCCTCCCCTATCTGCAGTCCCCCATCACACACCCACAGGATTTCATGCATTTTGTCATATATGTTAAGGCCTATCAAGTCAACTTATGTACACAGATATCTCTAGGTGTGAATTCATCCACTAGAGTCTTCAGCCTATTAAATATCACTTCCTTAAAGAAGATCAATACTCCCTCACACAGCAGTGATCAGCTGCCAATAGTTCCATGGTAAAGGTTGGGGATATCTGCCAGTTTGCCCAGTTCTATGTTGGTTTTTATCAGATTGAATTTGCATGGGTCTTGTGCACGCTATCACCTTTGCTGTATGTTCATATGAGCAAGTTCCCGTTAGCCTGGAGGACTCTGTTTCCTTATGGTCATGAACAATACTCGGCTCTTAAATTCTTTCCTCCCATTCTTCTACAAGGACCAATGAGGTCTGGGTGAATGAAGGTTTAGAAAGGAGTCTTATCCAGGAACACACAATATGCAGTCTGTATATTCTCTACACTTTGGCCATTGTGGCCTTCTGTTCATCACCCTCAGTGGCAGTTGGGAGATCCATTAGTATATTCTCTCTACCCTTTGTTCTGCTATGCACTGTAAGTCTTCGGTGTAGAGGTTGTGTTGCAGATGTGTGACTTCGGGTTGGGAGTCTCACAGACAATTATTCTCTGTGTGTGACCATTTGTGAAACTCTGAACTCATCTCTGTCTGTTGCAAAAGAAGTTTCTTTGATGAGTGGTGATTGGTATGCTCTTCTGTAAATATAAGGATCTATGTTTAGCATATAGTAAAAATCACATTTTTCTAGGATTTTGATAGTGGTAGGGTTTTCTTTAGGATCTATGACACCTCCAGCCATGTGCATTTGCCTATGTTTACAGTACCGCACATGAGTTCCCTCTATTTAAAGGGCTTTAAGTCCATTTAGGTAACTGTTTATTATGCTCAGATAAAAGTGCTGCTTTTGCACTGCTGTAATTTGCTCTGCCAGTCATTGTTGTGGTTATTAGGCTTTAAGGTTGGGTTTGAACGATTGATTGATATTCTCCCTTAGCAGCTTGCATAGCATTTTCCAAAACTATGAGAACTAGTCTTCAGAAAGAAGGCTACCAGATCAGTTCCAGCTCCAAGTCCTGTATCCAAAATATATCCTGTCTTAATCAATAGGGTCTTACATTCTAAGGGTAATGAAGAGCAATGACCTGTTTATTTGGAGAGTCTCTTAGACTACCATGAACAACAGCATGAAGGGAGATATCTTTTGTTTGGCACTGTGTTTCCTGTTATATAGTCTTCAGCAATACACATACACTCATATACAGATATTCAATGTGTATTTTTCAGTAGGTTTTTGAACTAACACATTTCCCTCTGTTTTTCACACCACCTAAGCATTACTTTTCTTCATTCCACTTTCCTTTTCTAACCCTGCCTTCTCTCTCCTCCGTTAAAATAAATTGTTTTGATTTTAGTTGTTTTGTTTTCTTTATCGCGACATGTTTATACATGTCTATGTTGCTGAAGCTGGCCTCAGGATCCTGCCTCAGCCCCTCAAGTGCTGGGTATGTCCCACCACAACCACACAAAAAGATAATGTTGTCTTTAAATTTAGACATTGACTATGGAAGTGGTTCAGCAAATAAAAGTGCTTGCCATGCATACATATTCATCTGAGTTCAGTCTTCAAAACACACCATGAAAGGAAAGAACCCATTTTTTAAAAATATCCCCCTGATCCCCACCACAGGTTCTGTGTCATGCATGCACTCACAGGCATACTAAAATAACAATAATAATAATACATTTTTATAAAATACTTTATATACTACATGTATATAAGTGAAACACTATCATGAAATGTCCACGGAGGTCAGAAGAAGGTATCGGACCAACTGGAATTGGAGATACAGATGGTTGTTATCTGACATGTGGGTTCTGGGAATGAAACCTGTGTCCACTGAAAGAGCAGACAGAGCTCTTAACCACTGAACCATATCTTCACCCCCATAATAAATTTTTAAATAGTAAACTTAGGTTTTAGATAAAATTGTTTCTAGTGAAAAAAAAATGAGGTTCCATCAACAAAGATAAAAATACAGTTCTCATGCCCATGCCACCAACAGACTTTCTGGTATATTCTTTGTGTCACATTTTGGCATTGTCAGACAAACATGTTAGCATAAACACTTTGTCATTGCTTTGTTTTACTTTAGTAATTGCTAGTTGTTTTTTTTTTTGTGGACATATTCCTAATTCTGCAATACTATGAATACTGATGAATGTTTCCCATTAATTAATGTTAGACTAAGCTATTTAGTTCTTGTTTTTTACAGTTTGATGCTAATGTCAATACAAAATGATATATCTAATTAAGGTACATGTTTACATTTTAAAATACAGTTATGCCTTATACAATACAGTGTTAATTTTTCTCAAACGGAAGTATTAAAGAAAATTGTTTCTGATTTACACTCATGATAACTCTATGAATCCTTTGATATAACAGGAGCTATTAAATTTAAGGCTATAATTATTCTCAAAAATTGTTTAAATAACAAAATTTCCTCTACTTGATATTTAGAGAGAATTACATATCTTTGAGTTATTCAATTAATTCAATATGGAGAAATATATGGAAATTTTAATCATTTTATCTAAAACAAATTAAAAGAAAAGGAAGAAAACTGACAAAGTATCTATGTAAATTTACAATAATATTTCTTTAGTATAGGATCTATAATGTTTAAATCTTTGAATACATGAAGCATGAAGGTAAAAGTATTATTAGGAAAAGCAATTTCCAATTGGCATCATGAAAAAATAGTGATGGTACTAATTTCTTAATAAATTCTATGATGTGTCAGGTTCAATAACTATGACCGAATTTCTCAAAATTCAATAAAGATGAAAATTTAATATTTAATATGTTTTTGAATGTAATGATGAGAATAAATTATTATAAATTATGTAACAGAATGAAGCATTCCAACATTGTTTCATTGTCTTGCAAGTATTCTTTTTATAGTACTGGTTTTGCAATGATATTATATAATGTAGAGTATACTAACTAACAGTTGTAGAATACATTCTAGAATATTTCAACAAAACTTATAGGGCCTTGCTCTAAAATTCAGTATAAAATAAAAGCCAATACTCCATAAAATAGTTTAATTATTTTTCTTAGTTTTGATAATCTGATTTTATTTAAATGGTTGTTAATATTTAGCTCAATAAAGATAAATTTTGCTCTTAAATTGTATGTACAGGCTAAAATAAATTTTATATGCATATTTAAACCTAGATGTTTATGTACACAGATTTTATTTGTCTTGTAATAGCTTTGTATTTGTTTTCACTTAAATAATTAATATACTAATATACTTATCATTTATAACAAGACTTGAAGCATATTGTTTTTGTCTTTTCTTTTCCAAACACTTCCAATTAATTTAGTAAAAGAAGGAGAAGTTGAATAACTTAATTTGATCATATATAAGTCATAAAAAATGAATCTTGTTTAGGTTATGTGTGTTCATTAATTAAAAGCATGAAATATTCTATATATATGCACACACCTGCACACATGCACATGCATTCAGATACGCTGATACCCACAAATTACATATGTATATATGTATGTATATATGTATGTATGTATATATAATCTCAATTTATTAGTATTACTGATTGTAGGACTCCATTCCTATAAGCACCCAGTTATTGAAGAAAAAAAAGTTCACAGTAGTCTCCATTTGAAAAGAATACTTTAGAAAGAATAAGAAACCTTCACTTTTTTTCAAACTGCAAATTTCTAACCTCTTTTACTTTGAATATTTGGGGGGCCAATTATTTATAAGTGACTGCTGATGTTTTTAACAAAATCAAAGTTAATGGTTCTTTCAGACAGTGTTTAAGCACTTTCAAGCACATCAGAAATCCAATTACATCTAAGTTATTTGTAGACTATTGCCTTTCAAAGTCATCAATGATACAAAATGAGCTCTGCCATTGTACTAGTTTATTAATGAGTAACGTTCCACCTTGAAAGCCATGCTCACTGCACTCATCACTGTCAAAAAAGATACCCAACTTTGCCATTTTACATATAAACACTGCTTATCAAGTGAAGTGAATGCTGTGTAGTTAATAACATATTTCAGCTAAATTTATTTCCAACCACCAATTAATAATTTCTTATAAAAATGTCTTAATAATTATAACTTGTGAAGATTCATTTGACAGGTAACTATATAATAATAGGCATCTAACTTCACAAAAATCAAACTTTGTTTTATTTTCATAACCTAAAATCATAACACTAATATGCTACTTGAACTATATTTTAAAATAACATGTTTTTGTTTTACTTTTCAAAAACACAGTGTTTTGCTAATTAAATTTATTCATTGAAGTATCATGCATATATAAATGCATTCTGATTTGCTTTAGCTCTACAGTCTCTTTTATCTGCCCCTCTTCCTTACAAGCACCTTTTCCATACTCATACTCTTTTTATTTTTGTTTTGTTGTTGTGGGATGACCTCTGTGTGAAGCTTAGATTAGGACATCCATTGGTGCCTTGTGGGTTATTAGGGGGTACATAATTTAAGGCACTGATTCTCACTTTCCCTGAATCTATCTTTAGGACTTAGTTCAGCAGTTCATGTAGGGCCCCTCTAGAACTTTCTTCCTTACCTGGCTATCAAATGTCATATTCTTGTCCAGACCAAATGCAGTCATCTGTAGTTGTTAAAAGGTTTTGTTTTTTAACTCATCCTGTTACCACTGCAAACTGGTTGGCTCACCAGTGGTTAAACACCTGGAATCAATGGAGCCTCCTGGAGCCTCCTGCTCCCCCAGAAGCATCAATACACAATACTCAGGAAGGGATAGGGTCCCAGGAGTGCACTCCACATCCATGATTGACTATTGATGAAACACAGTCTTGTGCTGGTGGAGCTCAAACAACAACTCTTCCTGGGAGTTGATGATTGCAATGTCTGTATCATGACCAGAAGTGACATTTCATAGCACTTCTCCCAGTCATATCGTTCTTAGATTCCTTTTTCCTCTTCTATGAAGTACATTGAGTGTTAGAGATAAGTTAGAAATGCCCTGTTCAGGACTGAGCATCCAATAAACACATGGTCTCAGGACCTTGTACTACCTTGGGTCTCTACATTCACCACCATTTACTGAAATAGAAACTTCTCTGATTAAGGCTGAGAATAGTATTCAGAGTAAGTTGTATAAGCAAATATTTAGAAGATTGTTATGATGAAGCCATATCAGTTCATCAAAGCAACAGTAGTAAGTTCACAACTCCTTATCCCTCTACCTCCCCAGACATGGGTGTTGGATCAGGATTACAATAATAAAGACGAATTCACTCCTTCAGAGCAAGCTTCCAATCCAGTAAGAAAACACTTAGTGACTTTTGAACAGCCTTGGTGACAGCCAAGCAGTCGTGCTACTATTGCAACAGTGGACATGTCAAGCTTGACATATTGGTATTATAACTCACAGGGTGCATAGTGAATTAATTTACAAAATAAAATTTAAATTATGTATTCACAGTATCACATCTATATTTTATTCTTCCAAATGTTAAGAGTGAGAACTCTTGTTGAGTTTTAAGTAAATATTTGTTTAAGTAAATATTTATTTATTGCATCTATGTGCTAAATGAGACTTTGACTCCATTTTGATTCATTCTAACTGGTTTTATTTTTCTCATCTTAAAAATGGATGCTTGACTTGGATATGAAGACTTTGTGAGATCACCATGAATCCTGGTACATCCCCAAGTTAATTAGTGAATTCCAGGCCAACCCTTGGTTGTTTTAGTGTGTGTGTGTGTGTGTGTGTGTGTGTGTGCATGTGTGTGTGTGTGTGTGTGTGTGTGTGGTATGTGTTTGGTCTTTTTGAGACGGGGTTTCCCTGTAGCCCCAGCTGGCCTAGAACTGACTACATAGACCAAGCTGGCCTAGATCTCTTCAGAGACCCACCTGCTTCTAGTAATCAAGTGCTGACTTTTGGTACCTTGTTTAAAAAAAAATTAAAAAATAAAAACAACAAACAAACAAATAAATGGAGATTGGCTCTGTGTGATGTGTGTGTATGTGTGTATTTGTGTGTTTGTTGTGTGTTCATGTGTGTGTTCCTCTGTTGCATTCCATTTGTCTGAGACAGGGACTCTCACTGAACTCAACAGTCACAGATGGTTTAGATCATCACTGTATTGTCCTTAGACCCTTGGATTGATGTTTGATTTCAGTTTTTGGCTGTAACATCTGTATCATCTTTCCCTAATATTACATATAAATTCTTTGTTACCATTTTGTTTTCTATCCAACTTTTAATAATCCTGTTATAATAAATTTTCCTCTTCTTCCTAGTTTTAAAATATCATTTTTACCTAATTTTACTCAAAAATAAATTAATTTCAACTGATTAATTCATCTTCTTTATAAAAACATCTCTTGCTATTGCATTATAGAACAGATACACACGAGATTTAACTGCTAACTTCAGTTTCAACGTAGTATATTGATTTGGAGAAAGTTAAACAGGCAAGGATGGCTTATTTAATTTTCTTGAAAACTAAAGGGGCTAAGACTTATAAAATAGGGATGTATGGATCCAAGCTTTCAAATCTAAAGACTTACATCTCTAGGTATTCAGTTCAGAATAAGTTCTGAACCGTCAAAGCCAGTGTTTCCGCATTAAGCAGCTAGTAGTGTTAAAGGCCTCTTTTGGTTTGGGGCTATTAACAGCAACTCTGCAGAACTCAGCTGGTGACAGGCCTGCAGGGCTTCCACTCAGCAATCTGCAGCCACTCTTCTTCCTGTTTTGGCACTGTTTAGCACCTTGCTTTTCACAATGTTACATGCCTATCTTCTGCCTTTTGATTTAATAACACTCTACAATCTTTCATAGACTCTCAAGTCTTTTCTGCTCCTTCCACTCACTGAAACTCTTCAGACACTTCCTAACTGTTAAATGAGTAGATAGCTAATATTCCTTGGAATCCCAAGGCTTACATCTGGCAGTTCACCCTTCAGCCACCCTTCGATTCTGGGTACTTGAGACTGGAAGTCTGACGTTAGTGTTAATTCTATTTGTGATAATGACTATGGGTAGGAAATTGACCATCCAGGAAAAGCCTTTATGGGGCCGCATATCACAGTATAATATGTGAGAAGATAATAGAGTAAGAGAAGCCTCTATGTCTGACCTGACCAGAAAAGTTTCTAATACCACAACCACAATCATATGACTTCCAGTTCCACAAATCTGTGTCATATAGTACACTCCATCAACAACACTAACATAGATGTGGCCTCCTTTGCTTCAACTACAACCTTTTTTGTCACCAAGTTCCTTAGTCAGATACTTTCCCTCTGCCCAACTTTGTAGAGGACCGCTCTTATAATATCTAGAGTAACAGCAATGGATGAGGTCTTCTGGAGGGTCACTTGAGTCTAAACATGAAGTAAAATCTCTATTTGAAGGAGCAGCCTTGGTTGGAGCAAGTTGTCTTTAGACAGGACTCACAGATTAAAACATACCCATCGTTCCAGTGGACTTTCCAGGTGAAATGGCGTTTCCTCACAGCAGCCTTAGAATGTTCATAGCATTGGGGCTGACTTGATCACAGTCTACTCTTGTCGAGAAAAGAGATGTTTGTCTGACAGCTACTCTGTCAAGGCAACTGAACACAAGGCAACGGACTGTCAGCCTTCAATCAATGAACCAATTGGCTTGCTTTTGTCAACTTTGCACACTTAAAACATCAAATAGAACCTGTAATAAGCACCTAACATGAAATTAACATTCACAGCAGTACTTAATAGTATTCAACCTCTCACTAAAGACACTCAAGGAGAGTTTGCACTCTCTCATCTGTCTCCATAAGTATGAGAGTTTGCTAATTAGACCTACAAAGCTGAACTTTCTCAGATGATCTTCACAGAGGGAGTTTAGGAGTCAAAGCAAGGTGCCCACTACAGTTGGATTTCATTCTCCCTTAAAGACTAAAAGATGTAAGTTATCATCTTCCTTGATAGTGGTTTAACATTTCAATAAAAGGGCTCAGAGGTCCTTGAAAAAGACATTCTTGAGTTGTAAATCTGAAAAGAAGCTTTAAAAAATTTGTACATCTTGAAGGAAGAGTGAAAGATTTCACATTTTCTAATGCAAATGTTCTAGGTAGTATGGAGTTGAAGTCCTGAGTTAGACAGAAGCCTGTCTTGAATTTCTTGTATTAGAGATTCTACAAATACTATGATGACTTTCAGGCTACACTGTTCTCATCATTAACATGATTTCTGAATGTTGGAGCACTTTAAGTCATGCAAAGGCTTGTCACAGCATCCCTATATTCTCTGTCCATATCACATAAGACATACAGCATATGTCCTTCCATGGTTATTGACTTTAAACATCACATAAATTATGGTCGAATATGTATCTTTAATCTTGGCTCACAGGAACTAATATTAAACTCTCAAAATCTCTATATAGTTAACAGCTCTGAAAGACAATATCTCAGTGTTAATGAATCTCAGATATTCCTGAAATATGTTTTTTCAAAAGGTGAAAAGAAATATATCCTAATATGTGATATAATATATGACCTTCAATAAGCATGCAAATTGCAGTGTATATTTGAAAGAAAATAGTTCATTAAATTGCAAGTTTTAAGTGTTTTCTTCAATAATTTTGGCTATAAGATAGAACAATCCATTCAAACCTGAGCATGTAGATAACCATTTTTGCCAGTATTAAGTAAAAAAGCAATAGTATCTTGGTTAACTACAACCTCTTTTCATAATAAGATTATTTGTTGAAAAATTTCTCTGAGGAAAACTGATATTTTATAGTGAGATCAGACAGCTGATTTTGTGTTTAATTATATCTTTTCTATTTTAGATTTCGATATTTATTGATTCGTGTAAGAATATACCTGGCCTAGGCATCTTAGTAGGAAATACAGAAATGTATTATAATGAGAGCTCATGTTCTTGGAATAAAGAAGTCAGAAAAGACTCAGTGTATTCTTCATACTTGTGACTGTTTTCATGTGAAGTAGTTTCAGTGAAGTGCAATGAGAACTCATAGATGTCCTGATGATGGGCTAACCAAGCCCATACAAGTGCTGATTCTCCATTGGACTTCTAAGGTTCTGGTAATGAAACAGCTGTAACACCCTCATTTAAGATATTCTTTTTGTTTTGTAGCTCATTGCTTTGATTTTATTTTAGATTTTAGTTATTATGGCTTTGCTTTTTGAACTTTTACATTTCCCTATGCAGGGTTTCCTATGAGTGATTTGCAAACAAGTATTTTGTCAATTCAGATTCAAGAAGATTATGATAGTTTCAGCTAATTGAACTCAAATATAGTTAAAAGTAGTCTTGTGATAGCTGAAACGTATATATTTGTTTCTATGTGTGTGTGTTTACTTGTGATGATGAGCATGGAGTATCTTCTATTTATTATCTATCTGTCTATATCTATACTTATTAATCATCTCCATTCTTCTTTACTCTACCTATAACTTGATGTCATCTAGCAATTTACTCTGTTGCCATTAAAAGGATTCAAGGTAGGTGTCAGTAAAATAGAAGGAAAAGGCAGGCATGGTGAGTCACATCTCTGTTACTTCCATTTGGCAGGCTGGCTAGCTGATCACTGGTTCAAGGACAGTCTTGAATTCATGGCCATCTTGAATTATAGTGTGAGAGTGTACCTCAAAAATCAAAACATAAAGTAAAGCAAGCTAGCGATATAGAATAATTTTATTTTCAGAGGCTTTAGTCGTTTTTGAGGCTTTTGAAATTCCCCATGAGCTAAGACATCTGTTAAGGCTGAATGCCAGTACTTTGTGAAGGTTTTAGGACCAACCAGGGAATACAAATCAAAACTAGTCAAAGGATGTTTTCCTTACTGCCATTTACCATAAACTTTGCAAAATATTTAATGCCTATTTAATCTCATAGGAAATTAGTTGTTGCTGTCTAAACACATCTGGTCACAAGTTGAGGCCACAATGTAGTCCAGATGTCATTCATTGTTACAGATTTCCTAGTGTTCACTTTGATATATCTAAGTACTTCAAAATGGTGTAGCACATGCCAACAGAGAGAGAGAGAGAGAGAGAGAGAGAGAGAGAGAGAGAGAAAGAGAAAACAGAGGATTTGATAAAGTGTATTATAATAATTTATCTTCTATGAAAGCTAGAAATGTTTGCTTGTGAAATATGCTGTTTATATCGCTCACATTCACTCTCCAGTTGGCAAAATGCAATTGGCTATTTGCCTACAGAATAAATCACTAATTCAGCATTCACGTTTGGTCATCCATGAAGAAGCTATTAAAATTTAATTCTAACTTTAAGGTGACCAGTACAAGACAGTAATACAACCATTTAGGTGAATATTAATAATTTCTAGAACAGCATTTCTCATCTTTTCTTTGTCTATTGTTAACTCTTTTAGCCATTCAGCTCCAATTGCTACTTGTCTTTTGAATGCAGATACACATTTTGCTAAAGGCTTTTTTCAATTTCTTCCAAGATAATGACTTACAGATCTCAATTGTGTAGAGTGTAGTACCTCTTAAAATTCAACTCATATTTCTTGCTTCTTGTTGATCCCCAAAGCATGCCCTACAGTGTTTATAAGCTTTTTACATACTGTTTCTTTAAAAATATTTACAAGATTAATGTTTTTCCATTGGGATTTTTTTACTAGGTACCCTAAACATATTACCATTTACTGTAGCTCCTTGTCCACAATATTTGCCATATAGATTTGAACAAGAAATATTTTCTGAAGAAACTTGTTACTCATTACATCTGCCCACATTTATCATTTATCCAATGTAAAACTAGGAAGAAAGTATTTGGAATGTTACAGAACTAAAACTCAGTATATTTTCTTATTTTTTATGTTCAGCATAGTGAGTTTCTGAAATCACATTGTAGGTTTAGTTTCATGTGTATGTGTTACTAATGCATGTTTTAGTTCTGGATGACTACCTAATGATTCAGGATGAAATGTTAATATTAGAAAGCAATCATGCTGATTCAGCTTCACTAAGAAAAATGATTTTAAGAACTTGGTGAGAAACATAGGTTCTAAATTGATGTTTATTATTGAAAAGTACATGTGCTTCATGAAAGATAAAATATTGGAGACACTGTAGAAAAGACATTTATAAAAATAGAAAAGTAACTGGAAGAATATGGGGTTTCCAGCTTAACGTGTATATTTTTCATTATTTCCAAGAAAAATATCATTTTTTTAATTTTTTCAGGACTCCAGAAATGACTCAGTTGGGGCACAGTTGGCATTTGACAGTTTCCCTGGCCCTTGCATGCTGAACAGCAGTGATGTTTCCAAGCAGTCTTGAAGTCCCTTTGCTTTCTGCCTAGGACATAGCAAGATGTAGCAAATGCTTTCACACTGTAAGCCTCACAAGTAATTTCAGAGACGCTGTTTAAAATGATATGTTTCTTTCCACTCGCAAATAAGACAATGTTTTTTTCTGGAAGGCATACACATTTACAGAAAAAAGAATATATTGCATTAACACAAAACAATTATTTGCACATTTCTGGAATTTAAAAAAAATCTTTCAATGTGAATAATTCAATACAGTGTCAAATATGATTTGATGTATTGAAATTAAACTATATATTTGACACTATATATGTGTGTATATATTTATATATATATATATATATGTGTTTGTGTGTGTGTGTGTGTGTGTTTGTGTCAAGGTACACACATATATTACTCAGACTGAGCCTAAATAAAAACACAACGTGACCAGTAGTTCAGTTGAAGAAAATGAAATGTTGGGTGTTTCAATCACTTTTTATGGTATTTGTTTAAATTGCCTCCATTCATTTTGGCATGTCAGTTGGTGTTGGTATTTCCCAGACCTTGTTTAGGTAATTTAATTGTTGAGATGTCATGGGTGCAGCTTCCTTGTCCTGTCCATAGAAGACACTATGTAGCAGCAATTGTCCTGGCTCCTACAGTCATTCTCTTGATATTCCCTGAGCCTCAGGTGTAGGCATAGATTTGTAGGTGTACCACTTGTGGTTGGACACCAGTAGTCAAGTATTTCTCTCTTTTTTTTTTTGCAGTTTGAACTGTTGTGTATCTACACACACACACACACACCCACACACACACACACAAAGCAACTTCCTTCTAGAGAGCTGCACGTTTCTATGGATATATGGTATATGGATAAGTATTAGGAATACAGTTAGAAATTATATTGGCTTAGGAAAATGGCAGTAATATGTTCCCCTCTAGAATCTATGATCTTTTCAGTCACAGGCAATTGGCTAGGTTTAGAGACACAAATTTCCTCCTTTTGAACAGATCATAAATCCAATTAAACAGATGTTGGTCACCCCCAAGGTAAATGTGGCACTGATACAGAAATAGTGGGGTATCTTTGAGAGCAACGGAGGCTCTCTTAGCTCTCTTGTGTTTAGCTTGAGAGACAGGCCACCAAAATCTCACGCTTTGAGGTTCTTGTCTCGCGAATTCGAAGAATGTAATTCTCAAACCACAGAGGATGAGTTTTAGAAGTGGGTATTTTATTATAGAGAGCTTAGGAGAGAGAAAAGCAGAGTGCCCATACAGCAGAAGTCCAGGGAAATGGGAACGCACTTAGTCTTATTACTAAAAAGTTAATATGGCTTTAGTGGAAAAAGGAGGGGAGTGGGAGATGAGCTGGTCAGTTCAGTTCTCATTCCAGGTGTCCAGCTCCTGGTCCGGTCCTCAATATGTCTTCCAGGGACAGGAAAAAGAGAAATAAGGAAAAACCCAGACCTCTTAATTGTATCCCAGCCTCTAGCTACGGTGTAACCAGCGACATTTCGTATAGATAGCTCTGGCATCTCTAGCCCCAGGTAGGGACAAGTTTACTGACAGATCCAAGGAAATTCTCAACTCTCAGCCAAGAAAGAAACTGGCAGTTCTTCTTTTGGGGGTCTTTACCCTAAAACTGCCTGGCCTATTTTTACCTCTTGGTCTTATCACCACCATTGTGGACATCTTGCCAATCTGGTCATTGTGGTGGCTCAAAGGCTTTGCAACTGGATAGAACTATTGATTGCTTTTCTTCTTTGGTAACTTGCATAAGAAAACATAGACAGTGCCATACATTCAGGATATAGAACAGGAAAGGATGTTCTAAACAGGACTCCATTTGATCAGGAATTGAGGCCAACAATTGACGTGGACGGCACCTCACAAAATTAAAAAGATTATGTACAGCAAAATGTGTTAGAGCCTTGAATCTTCAGTATGAGCATGGAGGAATACCAGGAGCCATTTACTAATTTCCTTACTCACTACAATATAGGGATTCCTGTATTACATAGGTTAGTAATAGGTCCCATTTCTTTCTGCTTTATAAACACAGAGAAACAATAATTACTATCATGGAGAAGCATTACTGATATTTAAAAAAAATACTGTGGTTTAATTAGCAGAGAACAATTTGGAAAGTACAGTTTTGATAGCTAATCATAATTGTCCTAATTCACTTAGGTAATGAAAATATTTAATTTTTTTTCCTTGTTAACTCCACTTGGAAAGTCATTAATTGAAAGAGTATTTTTGTTAAAATTCATGAGTGTATAAATGCAAATAGATTTCAATGAGTTGTGCCTCGGGGTCATTTGCTTAATTAAATGGTTATCTTCCTAAATTGTAGCCTTGTCCATGCATAATGGGAACTATTTCTTAGATCAGAAGAAAAACTTGAGAAAGAGCATTTGAAGGACAGGCATAGCTGAGGATGAGCATAGAAGGTGAGCACATGCGTAATGGAAAATCATGCATATGAAGTATGACAGAAAGGGGAAAAGATTAGCTCAATTACCTTAAAACACAGGAGAGAGTAATCACATCATGCAATACTATTTTAATCCAAATTTAATCCCTAATATCAGTCACTCTAAGCGCCTTTTTATCTACATATTCAAATATATGATTTTTAAATGGCCATGTTAAATCTTTAAAAGGGGTGGAATTCAAAAGTATTAAAAACTTCTATGAAATGTAATACTGAATGATAAGTGAACATTCATAGAAAAAGCATTCAAGTAGAATATTTACATAGCTATGTAACTGGTATGTGAATTATTAATTCTGGAAGAAAAACAGCCAAGTAATTCTGTATTAACAACTTGAGGAATAGTTATGCACTATACATTTTGTATACTTAAAATCATAATTATATTTTGTGACAAAAAAGTTTGTTTGCTTTGTTATGAAGAAATGATGAATCATTTTATTTAATTAGAATATCACCCTAGCTCTTTGTGACAAAACTGTGACTAGAATCTTAGAATCCCATCTGTTGTATGTGACTTCAAGAAAGCTCTTTAATACTCAGTTTTATGTGTTAAAATCCTATCTTCCAAGATCAGTTGGAAAAGGATGGAGTCTGATTTGAGTAGAAGCAGTTGTTCGTTGTTTTTAAGGAAAGAAGATGTCTAAAATGGGAGAAATTGTCTTTTTCACTGGCATAATATCCTGAAGGTTCATCCATGTTGCTGTGTAAGTCAGGAGTTCGTTCATCTTTAAAGCCAGAGAAGATCTATCGTGTCCTTGTTATATCCCGCAATTTCTGTCTCCTCACTGCACCTTGAAGTTGTTTCCCATGTTGCTGGTGTAAATAATCCTATAATGACTATGATGGCACACATGGCTTATTGAATATTCTGATTTTTTTTGTTTATCAATTTCTTTAGATCAATATTCAAATGTGTAATCTCAACATCATCTGCTTTTCATTTTTTTTAATTTTTCTGACTATACATATTGAAGAATAGCCTTTTTGTAATAACAGCTACATTATGCAAAGGGAAGATACTTAGTGCTGTAATTATAAATACTACATAATTCCAATTAAAGGAGATGTCAGAAACTGTCAAACAGAAGTAAAGAACTGGGAGCTGGGTGTGGTGGCACATACCTTTAATCACAGCACTCAGGAGGCAGAAGCAGGCAGATCTCTGTAAGATCCAGGCTGGCTTGGTCTGCATAGTGAGTTTAAAGCAGTCTGTAGCTATGGGATATGTGGCAGACAGTAAAGAGGAAGAAGAAAAGAAGAAGAAAAGAAGAAGAAGAAGAAGAAGAAGAAGAAGAAGAAGAAGAAGAAGAAGAAGAAGAAGAAGAAGAAGAGGAGGAGGAGGAGGAGGAGGAGGAGGAGGAGGAAGGAGAAGAGGAGGAGGAGGAAGGAGAAGGAGGAGGAGGAGGAGAAGGAGGAGGAGGAGGAGGAGGAGGAAGGAGAAGAGGAGGAGGAGGAAGGAGAAGGAGGAGGACGAGGAGAAGGAGGAGGAGGAGGAGAAGAAGAAGGAGAAGAAGAAAACTGAATGGAAGTCGCAGATGCCAGAGATGATGAGGAGGGCACAGCAGATGGCTGCTGTTCAACCTGTGTAATATTTCCATTTCTATTACAGAGATGCCTGCCTTGTGTTTGGGCCTAGAGTTGACAGTCCTATTTCGAACACATAAAAGTCTGTTTAAAGTCAGTCTCACAAGAATCACACTCACCATAGTAATAGGAAAATAAAAAATAAAGGTAAAGTGTAGAATAGAACAAAGAGCAGGTGAGTATTTTTGGCATTTTCCTGATCTTCAGAGGAGTTCAAGCATGCTTCCACAGTTGTGATGCTAAACAGATCTGTGCAGCACTCATAGACTGAAGATCTTGGCATTCTGGAGGCTATGTCTTTTCTGGTCTGAGTTTTCCCATCAGTTAGAGTGCCAAGATAATAATAGAAATAGAAAAATTAGTAGAATATAGACTGTGACCATTTCTTTAGCCTCTAGGTTCATTTCCATCATTGTATAAATTTTCCCAGGGAAAGAGAGCAGAAATCCTGCAAGAGCTCTTTTTAACAATATTCACATAAGTAAAGCAATTCCATGAATGGACTATAACGCATACCACAGTACATGAATAAGATCCACTCTTACATCTGGGGCTCTAATTTGTTCAGCTGCTGGAAGCACCAGGTAGTTGAGAGTTCAATAGAGAGTACCTTGAGGAATTGCCTTCAGCTAGCATCTACTTACTGCTTTATACTATCTCCTTGGAACAGTTTCCATTTAAAGACTGAATGCCCTGCCTCAGGGCAGATCAGGTCTGAAGTGCCATTCCTGTGCCCCAGCTCCACACATTGATTAAACTGGTTTCAGCACTGCCACTCAAGTCTTGTCTCTGATCAACTCTCCTCCTTTAACTCTCCAATAAATTGTCAAATGCAAACCTCCCTCTCACACATTTTCAAAGAAAGCTGACCTAAGACAATTAAGTTTATATATAATTAACTGTGTTTCATAATTTGGTTGGTTTTAATTGAGAAGCCTCATTACATTCAATCGGAGAAAACTGCAACTAAAGCAGTTTCCTTTGCCAAAGGTCTTAATGATGAAGAGGTATCAGAGACTTTATCCTCCTCCTTTCAAGTTAGATGTAAATTATATGACACTAGTTTTGTATTTCTATTTACACAATTAACTTTTTTTCTGAGATAGACTTTGCCACATTTTTTTTTTACTCCACAATTTTAACTCAAATTGTGACCCCAAATGATCAATGAAATTTGCTGCTTTGGAGGGGAGGATATTCTATTACTGTTAATAGTAATAGAACTACTATTTTTTTCTGGCCAGAAAACGTAATCTCTTGTGGATTCATAACCTTTATTCTTGATGTTCATATTACTGTATACTATGGATATCAGGAAAGAGATACCTGAAGAGTACCTATCAGTTTGGTTCCCTGTTAAGACCCCCAAAAGATTAGCTTTTGTGAGTCATCTAATCAATCATATATGCTAAGTTTTGTGCCACTAAGAAACTAGAACTAATTTGTAAACAAATAAACCTATCTATATGCTCTGAAGTTTTAGTTTGGTGACAGGCTTGATTTGTTCTAAGATTCACTTTATATTCCCATGCATGAAACATCATAGAATTTATTCAACTGTTCATGTCTTCTCATTCCCCCACAACCCAGTCCTCAGCTCTTCTTTGGATAATTGTATCAAATCTTAATTGTAAAAGCTGTGAATCAGATATATACTCATCAGTTTACCTTTAAAGAATATGCTTATCACCTATTTATAGCTATTATCTTTCACTATTTATATCTATCATCTATATCTTATTACCTATCACATATCTACTTTCCTTTTTCAGTGTCTTTAAAATGCTTGGTTTCTTGAATGTTTACATAATTATGAAAAATGTTCTATGACTTTTATATTTGATGGTCTACTTGATTATATGTCATTCATTTGGTTCATATTCTCTCTTAGATTTGCTCCATTTTTCTTCTTTATGACACAATAAAATGTCATCAAGCTTCTTCACACTAATCTGGCATCCTGTTTCTTAAAATATTTAATGATTACTTGGTCTTTTGTTTGTGTGGCCAGATTATTTTTGGTTCCTACATAGTCTCATTGTTTTTCTGGATTTGACTCAGAGTTATCTCCTTTTGTCAAATTCCTCAGTGATTAGAGATTTGTGTATTTTAAGTAGGTCACCGTTTCCCATCAATATAATTTTTTTTGGCAAAATAGATTTGTAATACATTGCCTTGATTATGGTTTTTGGGAATTGCTATTAAGTACAAAGTACATTTTCTTAGTCAGGCATGGCAGTGCACATCTTTAATCCCTGCATTCAATCTCTGTGAGATTGTTGAGGTCAGCTGGGAGTACAGAAAGACACTCCCTCTCTCTCTCTCAAAAAAAAAGACATTCTTTCCCTACTTTCAAATTCGAAAAGCTTCCATCAGAAGTACATTCCTTTTAATTTTGGCTTTAAGAACTATTTTCCTAATCTATTTTTGTTGTCTTAAAATACAGAATTGTTTTATAATTTTTGAGGTTGAAGGGAGAGCACCAATGTATTGGCAGGGATATGTCTTCCTGGCTTTTCTCATCTATTTGCATGTGGCTGTTTTTGTCTGGTCCTTGAATGTCCTGTTTTCTGTTTATAGTCTCCTCCAATGTTTATGGAGACATCAGTCCTATTAGGTCAAGATGTGTCCATGTGAATGAAAGCATCTTTGAGAAACTTCAGTACTGGTAGGTTTCTATTTGGCTTTTTTTTTTCTTTCTATTTGGCTCTTAGTGTCAGTGATCCCTCCCATTCTCCTTCTCTGCTGCTTTCCTAATCCCCACCTCATTGAACCTTTTCTCCAACATTATTCTGTTTCCCCCTTTATGTTACTGCATTCCACCACCCATTCTAAGTAGTCTTCCACTACCCATGACCATACATTACTTTCCTGAACTTCTCTGGATTTTCCAATTAGAACATGCGTATCTACAAATCTAAAGCTAGCATCAGACTGTGAGACAGAACATGCAGTATTTGTCTTTCTGGGTCTGAGTTACCTCATTCAGGATGATTGTTTCCAGTTCCTTCTGTTTACCTGCAAACTCTGCGATTTCAATTTTAATATCTGAATAATATCCCTTTGTATAAATGTATCTCTCTTTTTCACTATTCATTCATCAGTTGATGGTTATCTAGGATATTTTCATTTCCTGAATATTATGAAAAGAGCAGCAATGAACATAATTGAGCAAGTGTATCTCTATAGATATAATCTTTCAGGTATAAGCCCAATATACCTGGGTCATAGAAGAGATCAGGTTTTAGCTTTTTGAGGATTTTCCACACTGATTTGCATGGTAGCTCCATCAGTATGCCTGCCCATCAGCGGCGGGTAATAGTTCCCTTTCTTAAGCATTATCCTTGTTAGTTTTGTAAGTGTACGCATGTCATACAATATCCCAGAAGTCAGAAGAGGGACATAGATACTTAGCAACTGGAGTTAGTAATGGTTGTTGAACATCACATGAGTCATATCTCCATCCCCAGTTGCACTTCATCTTTTGAGAATTCCCTGATCAGTTCCTTGCCTATTTTCATGTTTTTTTTTTTATAAACAGTATAGTCCCACAAAGCATATAAGTACAAATATTTTCTGAAAACCTAGGAAACACTTTTGAGAATTATGTAGATGTTTGGGGACATTTTGTTAATTTTGAAATAATTAGTAATTAGAATTAAATTCCACTTTGTGATGTTTGTTTTTTTTCTTCATTGCAATCTCAATATGCAAGCCTGGGTAGCCTGAAACTCATGAAGATCCAATTGCCCTTGAGTCTCAAATAGCAGAATTACAGGAACAAACAATAACACACATATTAAATGAATTTTAAAGATGTTTACATTAAAAGGAAGGAAAAAGGAATAATAGAGTCTGTTTCATCCATTAGATTTTGGTAACATTTTGTTGTTTATACTGGAGTCCAAAGAGATAAATGCTTTGTGCTTTTCCATTTTACATGGGAAACACGAACAGAAATTGGATAATCTAGCAACCCTTATAATTAAGGCCTGTTCTTTTGCATTCAAATAAATAGACAAATTAGTAGCTTTAATATAGACATTCTGTCATTATAAATCATTATGCTTAAACTCTGAGCATGCAGAGCTTTGAGGTATATTTTGTTTTATTTTGCTTTTCAAAGACAAAGAACTGAAGAAACCTAGGCAAGTCAATATAGTGCAAAGCAATTTGATAAGTACCACCATGAAAAAATATAAAGAAAGGTTCTAATTACATGGTTTGGTAATTAAAGATTTTGCCAAGGATAATCAAGATAAGCATCACTACAGAAATTCTACTCAGAGTAATGCCATTTAAAGGAATCATTGTTAAACCACTAGTTTCTTCTGTTATTCACCCTTTATTTCCTGCACATTTAGTGATAAACACATAAAATCTGATATTGTCTTTTTTACAGAGTAAAAGTTCATATAACACACACATGTATGTGAATATCTATTCTTTTCTCAGGAAATACATACTACACTAATTTCTGAGTGTTATGATCTAAAATTTCAAATACCTAGACTAATGCACATAACATAGTCATAAAAAATACTAACATACATGAAGACTTTCCTGAGAAATATGCACAATTCTTTTTTATCACCAAGGCAACTGGCAGAAGTTGCTGACAGACCAGAGCTGACTAAGAGGATTTCTACATTTTGCATAAAGTTAAGTCCAGCATTTCCTTGAGTTTCTTTTGCCAACAGAGATTTTATGGCTTCTGGTTTGAGGATGATCACATACTCAATTTTCTGCAGTAAATGAGAGTTTGAAGCTTCATATTTTTATACACTAGGGTGAATTTCAGACATTCTAGCTGTGCACAAGCTGCATCAAGCAGCATTCAAAAAGCCTATAATTTAAAATTATCAAAGTTTAGTTGGTTAAGATACTGTATATTCAAAAAAATTGGGGAGAATTTTCCTCTTTATTAATTCACTTGTGTTTATTTAATTTTCACATAACAAGTCACTGAGTAACTAAATAAATTATCTGTTAAATATGTTTAAAGATACAATCACATACATTTACAAAGAATTCACAGTATTCTAGGACTTCAAAAATATATTTGAAAGGAAGGTTTATATGCCTTGACAACATCATTAGACTAGAATATGGAAAATTGAGATTTGTTTTTTGCTAACTGTAGGCTCAACAGCATGTCAGGATATACCTAATATGATGCTTATCTTTGATAAAAATCCCATATGTAGCCAACTGGGAACAACTGCAATAATAAATGATTTGCTTGATAAATAAAAACATTTTTGTTAAAAATTTGTAAAATGCTAATTTATGATTTTTTATAGTACCTATGCCTGAATAAAGACATCAAACTCATTTATTGCAAACTTTTGGTTAACTATCAATACCTTCTTAAAATCTAGCTGTTTTATGTTGGTGAAATTAGTATTGAATAGAACTTAAATAGTAGTAATTAAATACAAAGGGGAAATAATCTTAAACAAAGCTTTATATACCCCAGAAAAATTGAATTGACACAACATGACAAAAAGAAAAAAAAAACCCTGCAATTTAAAAAAGGAAACAGATTTGATGGGCAGTTTAATAGGGGAGGGAGGAGGAAGTTTAGAGGGGGAGGGAGAGAAAACATATAAAGCTTAGGTAAAATGGAAAACCAGAGGGGAAATGTATTAACTGCCCCCTCCCGGAAAACACAAATGCAATATCTGAACATGAGTGCGTGTTTATAGCTAAAGGCTGTATAACAAGAAACATAGTGCCAGAGACTCCTCTAATAACATAGGCTATTACCATAGCCCTTGATTGCCTCGCAGAAGACGAAGGTAATACCCTAATCCTGAAGATAGGACGTACTTTGGATACAGGAGTTGGAACAATGGAGCAGGAACCAACTTGAAAGCCTCCTTTCTGAAGACCAGCTTTCATAGTTCTAGAGGATACTATGCAAGCTGCTAAGGGAGGAAATCAATCAATGATATAACCCAGCTTTAAAGCCTAATGACAACTACTGGCATGGCAAACTATCCCAATTGCTGTAGTCATGGCACTTTCATCTAGGGAGGATTCAAAATCTATTTAATTGGACTTAAAGCCCTCTCATTGGAAAGGAATTCTTGGGTGGCACTACAATTACAGCCACATACACATGATTGGAGAGGTCATAGATCCTAGAGAAAACTCGATCTCTATAATATCTCAAGACAGACAAAATTTCTTACTGTATGCTAATTATGCATCCCTATATTTACTGACAAATATTCCATTTACCATTCATCAAGAAAGCTCCTTTTGAAATATACGGAGGCTGTTAGAGTATTCCACAACTGGTAACACATAGAGAATATATATCTGAGAAATGTCCAGTCTTATCTGAAACATGGACAGTGGAACCAGTACAATTAAGGCTAATGGAATATAGCAAAACAGGGAGTGGAGAGAATACAAATACATCCCTCACCTTTCACTAGTGAAGCTTCCTCATGCAACAGAGTGTGATAAAACAGAAGGCCATAACTGGACAATTTTTAAAGAAAAAAACCTGAAGAGTACGTGTCCCTGGATAAGACTCCTTTATTAAATATCACCTACCCGTGACTCAGGGACCATTATGGATGAGGGGGCTGAAAGATTGTAAGAGCCAGGGTTGATGCGTGAACATAAGGAAACGGGCTTTCAGGCCTCTGGGAACTTGCTCATACGAACTTGAAACAATGGTGGTAACATGCAAAAGACCCATGCTGACTCTGTCAGACAAAAATCTAGCATAGACCTGGGGAAATTAGCAAAAGGTCCTGATCTTAGCCAATTAACTATTGGTGCCTGATTACTGGGAGTGAAGGACAGTGTACCTTCTCTACAGGTATGACTCTAGATAGGTTGACTGAATTCCAGAGGATCAATTTGTACGAGTGACATCTGGGTACAGATGCTTGACACAATAAGCCTTAATATATATGGCAGAATGCATGAAATCTGGTAGGAGGGTATAGGGGAGTACAGTCGAGGGAGGAGGTCTAAATTTGATTAAGATCTATTCCAAATATACAAGAACTCAATAAAATGTAGATTAGAAACTAAAAATGATATTTTTCTTATAAAATGGGTACAGTTTGGTAAGATATTATAGAGCGTTATAGAACACAATACAAATTTTGGTCCAAAATTTTAAATAGTATACCATAAAAGTAAGCTGATATGAAGAGATAGATTTATGATAAATATTTACCTTAGAATAAATGTGGCTGTAAAGGTGATATACAAATATATATGAATAATTATAAAAAAAAGAATGGGTGGAGAGATGGGTGGCTAAGAGCACTAGATGCTCTTGCAGAGAACTCAAGTTAATTCTCAGCACTCACATGGTGGTTAACAACCATCCATAACTCCAATTTCAAGAGGATTCTACACCTTCCTCTAACCTCCACAGGCATTGCATGACATTGGTTCACTTACATACATGCAGTCAATACACTCATACACATAAAACAAAAATAATAAATATTTTAAAAGAATGTTTAATACATTTATAATAGTAGAATAAATTATTTTTAAAGTGGTTACTATATGTAATGTGCTTAGGAAAATTGATACATTAAATTCTATATAATATATGAACATACCAACAAATCATTTGTAAATTTGCTTGTTTGAAGCATTTCAAATAAATTTAAACACTAAAAATAATTTTTAAGTAAGAAATACTCTGTAATCAGCTTCCTCCAGAAAGTATTTAAAAATTGTGTGCATTGTCATAAAATATGAATTTTGAGCTTAATTGGTATCTTCAAAAAAATCAAGGACATCACTAAATTAAGGAATATCTAAATTGAAAAAGAAACTCAGGAATTCAAAACAATTGGATTTGTATTTTTTAAGATATTTCATGCATGAATCTCATCCAAAATGAACATGTAGATGCATTGTCTAACAACATTTTTTGGATATTTTTTTTCAAAGACCTTCTTGTTTGATTTTATGCAATTAATATTGTAGAACGTGTAAATATATGGTTAGGCAGACCACAGGATATAGGAGAGAGCCTAATTTTATTATTTGCCAAAAAATAGTATAATAGTATTAAACTGACTTGTAATGACTTTGTTTTATACCCATAGATGACTGAATCTCTCAGTTCTCACCCAAGAAGCTTCCTTAAGCACCAGATGGTTATTAACACAGAGACCCACAGCTGGCCAATGTGAAGAGAATAAAAGACAGCAGAGTACTTATAAATGAATAGGACACATTATCAATCTTCTGCCTCCCAAGGACCAGGGATCATTGCTGAAGAAATGGCAAAAAGATTGTAAGAGCCAGAGGTGATGAATGACCACAAGGAAATAGAGTTTTCCCTACAGCTGGTAGGTTACTCATATGAAATCACAGCAATGGTGACAGAGTGGATATGTTCTGTATAATCTCAAACCAGACAAATCCCAAAGTGAACATGGGGAGGTAGATAAAAAAAAAAACCCAGTCCTACCTGAAGATACATTGACAAATAATGGTGACTAGGAGGAGGACATTCAGTTTCTTTCAAGGGTGTGACTAGGTTGACTAGGCTCTGTTGGTTGGGGTCACACCTAAGGACATTTGGCAAAATAGGTTTAATTCTATAGTTTTTTTTACATAAATATGTATATATAATAGAATATATATTTTAGAATATATTATATAATGTGAAATATAGAACACGAAATATGTATATTACAGAATATTAAGTTAGGTGGGCTTGTAGGTGGGGTGCATATGGGAAAAATGCTCTAAATGTGGTCAAAATATATTGATCAGATTTACAAAAATTCAGTAAAATAATTCTTAAAAATATGTCTACTATGAAATATAAAGTAGATGTTAATCAAAATTTTCAAATCAATTTAAAAACAGGAAAATATAGATTAGAGATGGAGCAAGTGTCCAATTTTCTTGTTTCCTGAGCACACAGCTACCCACCAGTATCAGGATCCTTGCTTCACATTGCATAGAAACTGTCACTCATTAACACTGCATTTTCACTCACAAATTCAGATTTCATTGTGGTTCAACCTCATTGTTGTACAGTCTAGATGCACAATATATACTAATAATTACAATACTATACAGGAAAATTCCAGTGTTCCATCTGCTGATTCTTTACCAGGTCCCACAGCTTTGCTTTTTACTGTATGCCAAACTATTGAAATGACACAATGTATAGTCTACAGACACTGGCATTTTTGAGTTTGTAATATATATTTAATATTCCTATGCAATGTTTATGGCTGAGTGTTGTGCTTCTTAATGCTGAATAGTACCCAACTGTCAATGTGTATCAAAATGTTTATCTATTTACTTTCTGAAAGGTATTTTAAATACATCGCGTTTTCTTCAATTATGAATAAATTTATTATAAACACCTGCAAGTAGATTTTTGTGTGGAAACTTTTCAACTTGATACACTATGCACAGTTTTCTTGAAATTTGCATATTTCATATCTACTCAATATTCAAACTTGTATTTAACGGTGACCAATTGTTCATGCTTCCTTCATTTGAAAGGGTTGTTGGGGTTCCACGTTTATAGAGAATGCATATCCACATTATGTGGCTATAGAAATGTCTTAACGATTAAGAATACCGGTTGTTCTTGTAGACAAAAGACCCAGGTTTGGCTCCCACCACTTTCACAGGGGCCAAGAACTGTCCATATCTTCAGTTCTGGGGAGATCCAATGCTCTCTTCTTACTTCTTGAGTCATTTGACACATGTGATACACTTACATATATGCCGGCAAAACATATACATAAAATAAAAATTTCTAAGTATGCAAGTATGTTTTACTACAGATCATAAGAAAGAATTTCTATTTTTCCTCTACATGTAATGTGTCAAGAGTGTGTAGATTTCCAAAAAGTTTGCAGAACATGTCTTGTATTATGTCATTATATAAGTGTTCAAGGCAATTTATTTGAGCACTATGTGGGCAATAGCACATAGATGCATATTCATTTCAACTTCTATACAAGTTGTGGGATAAATTTACAGAGTTTCTCTCTGCCTCAAGGGACATGCCTCTAAATGTGATTGACAGTCAACTCACAAATGACTTAGGGGGGAAGGTCTAGAAGAAAAGCAGGGAAATCTGGGAAGGAGTCATGGAGCGGGGCTCGGGGTTTCCATCTTGGGTGTGTGCTGTAGGCTCAGGGAATTTCTGATCAAAATATTGGCTCCCCCATGCAAAATTTCTGTCCCTCTCCCTGGGGATGAATCTTTTGTAAGTAACCCGGGATAAATTAATTTCTCTAAGACAGGATTCTCTGTCTGCTCAATTGGGGTTGGGGGTGGGCTGAACACCAGGGCCTCACTTTGAGAGGAGAATTCATAAGACAAGTTTATAAGGGAAGACTCATGTGCCAATCAAGAGGCTTATAGCATGTACTAGCAGTTAATGGGCAAAAAATTAACATTATTTTACAATATGAATTGAAAAATTAAAAATTTTGTCAGGATCACAGCTGGAGAGATGGTTCAGCAATTCAAGGCACCTGCAGCTCTTCCAGAGGACATAGGATCAGTTCCCAGAACTGATAAGGAAGGTAACAACCACCAGTAACTCCTCTTCCAGGGTATCCAACATTCTATTCTGACTTCCATTGCAATTCATGACATAGATGCACTTTCATACATGCAAGCAAAACACTCAAATAACTAAAATTAAAGTAATAAATAAAAGATTTTCTAAATCACAAGGGAAAATTCTTCTAGTCTTCAGATATGGATTTATTTCTATAGCTGTTTCTCACATGCTTACAGTGTTTTCCACTAGTGATAGGAATAAGAGTTTATTCACTCTCTGTGGTAAATTTTCTTGGAAGAGTATTCTGTTTAAGTGTCATGGATGAAAATTATTAATTCTTTTGAAGATTAATAAACATAATTAATTTTGTTCAGTTGAAACTAATTTGTAAATTAGAATGAAAAATAGCTAAATGTATTTTAAATAAAACTTACATGAGACTACATCTGCTTTACATTAAATGGCAACAGTGTGAAAACTATTTGCTGATTTTATAATTGATATGCATTTGAAAACAAATTCAACTTTTAAAACATCTCTAATTAGCTCATCCACACTCAGCAGTAATCAGTTGCCAATATTTCTTAACCAAAGTTTGGGGAGCACAACCCATTTCCCCAGTGCTATGTTGGCTTTTTATCTGCCTGAATTTGCATGAATATGGAGCATGCCTAAATGATTGGTATAGGTTCATATGAGCAGGGTCCCCTAAATATTTAGTAAATGATTGTTTAAAGATTTTTAAAAATGTTTTTATTTACTTATTTATTTATTCCTTTTATTGTAAGTTGGTTTCCAGATGGAGGCAGGCCAGGAGTTCACAGAATAACCTGAAAAGGAGGTTCTCTTCCACCACATGGATCCCAAAGATTGAAATTACATAAGGGAGGCTTTGCTAAAGTCGTGTGTACAGAATGACTCATCTCAGGATCCCTCTTAAACCGAATTTAATCACTTATTACTAATTGTTGTGCCTGGGTTGTTGTGCATATTGTGTGTATGTGTGTGTGTGTTTGTGTGTGTGTGTGTGAAAGAGAAAGAGAGAGAGAGAGAAAGAAGGAGAGAGAATATACATGTGCATCTGTGCGCATGGCTATGAAGATCCAGAGTTCCTATCACATTCTTCTTAGATCACTCTCAAAATCATTTTTTTGAATTTTCAAAAAACAGTTCTCAATCAAAGTTAGATCCCTTCACGCATTCATGTCCCTGTAGCCCCCTAATAGACCATATGTATTCTACCATACATGTTAAGTCCTGTCCTGTCAAGCATTTGTACCCAGATGTCCTTAAACGCAAATTCATCACTGGAGTCTGGTCAGCCTATCTAGAGATTGTGAGTAAGGCACATCCTCCATTACCCAGTAGTAATTAGTTCCCAAGATTCATTCATCTCCTTCTTTTACCTCCCATCTAACAGCCTCCCTCTTCCCTTCCCAGTTCCAACACCTTCATTATCCCTCTCTTCATAACAATCACCTCCCACCATCCCCGTCTCCTCCCCCAACACAATGGCCCCCTGAATGTCTGCTCCTCTCTTCTTTCCTGCTGAAAACTTTCACTTTCTAACCTGTGTAGTATCTATGCCCTACTGTCCCCCTTTTATGGCCTCTTCCTTTTCCTTTAACTCTGTATATCCTTTCTCTTTTCCTGGCTCCTGGTGTTATATCAGGATTTATACTCACATATACGGAATTGGTGCTACAATTCACAAATGAGGGAAAACATGTATCTGGTACACATCTTTCAATAATAACACCAAATATTAAAGGCATCTACTCTCATGTCAAAAGACACAGGTTAGTAGAATTGATGAAGAAAGAAAGTCCGTTTTTCTTTTGTCTTCAAGAAATTAATTTCACCTTCATGGGTAGGTACTACCTTAGGGTGAAGGGATGGAGAAAAAGTATTCTAGGCAATGGCTTTGAGAACAAAGCAGGTGCTGGAATTCTAATATCTGACAAAACAGATTTCAAATTAAAACTAATTAGAAAAGATAAAGAGGGCCATGTCAGTCTAATCAAAGGAACAATTCATTTGAAGATATTACAATTATGAAAACTATGCACACACTTTGGAGCACCTAATTTCATAAAAGCAGTGTTCCAGAACTTTGCAGCACAGATTAAATCTAACTCAATAACAGAAGGTGAATTCAGTAACCCACTATCTCCAATAGAAGGTCAACTGAACAAAGAATAAACATTTGAATTATATGGTATTTTGCATGAAATGGAACTACCAGACATCTACAGAGTATTCCATCCAAGCAACAAAGAATACAGTTTCAAGTTTTTCTAAAATTACCACATTCTGGGACATAAAACAAATGTCAACAAATACAAAATAATTGAAATAATTACTGCAATAAAGCTTATAATCAGCAGGAAAAGTAGTTCTAGTACCTTCACAAACTCATTGAGATTAAAAAGCACATTCCTGAATGATGAGTGGGTCAAAGAAGAAAGTAGGAATGAAATAAAACTATCCCTGGAACTAATGAAAATGAGAATGCAGCACAACAAAGCCTATGGAACACCTTAAAAGCAGTCTTAAGAGGGAAGTTTATAGATCTTAATGCCCGCATTAAAAATAAAATAAGAAAGAGCACAAGTGATGTAACAGTATAACTCAAGACTGTGGAAAGAGAGACAAACCAACCCAAAATCTACTAGATGAAAAGAAATAACAAAATCAGAGCAGAAATTAATGAAATACAAAGAAAAAACACAAAAAAAGTCAATCAACCTAAGAACTTATTCTTTGAAAGTTTCCACATGATAGACAGACCCTTAGGCCAGTTAACCAAAAGAAAGAAAGAACAAATCCCAATAAAAAATCTCTCTTTCTCTCTCTCTCTCTCTCTCTCTCTCTCTCTCTCTCTCTCTCTCTGTCTCTCTCTCTCTCTCTGTCTCTCTCTCTCTCTCTCTCTCTCTCTCTCACACACACACACACACGCAGAACACTGTAAGGGAAAAATTTAAAAATCAGTACTCCATTAAATTCAAAAATCTAAAAGAAATGGATGAATCTATAAAACCAAGGATACCACCAAAGTTAAACCAAGAAGAGACTGACAGCTTACTTACACCCATAACGAATAAGGAAACTGAAACAGTAATACAAAACCGTCAAACTAAAATAACCTAGGCCAAAATGAATTCATAGCAGAATTGTAGCAGACATTCAATGAAGATCAACAACCAATACTGCTTAAATTATTCAAAAACACAGAATTAGAAAGAGAACTCCCAAACTCCTTCTATGAAACCAGAAATCACTCTAAGACCTATACCAGGTAAATACTTAACAAAGAAGTAAACTAAACTATTAACAAATATCCTTAATGAACATGCATATAAACATACTCAACAAAATCTTGCAAATCACATAGAGACACACATCAAAAAGATCATTCACCGTGATCAAATATTCTTTTTTCCAGAGATGCAGGGATGGCTCAGTATATGTAAGTCAATAAATGCAATAAAACATATAAATGGACCTAAAGACAAAAATCACATGGTCATTTCAATAGATGCAGAAAAAAAACTTTTTTTTTCAAAATCCAGCAGGCATTCATGCAAAATGTCCTATAAGATATTGATAAGATATTGATCTAGCTGGAACATAATTCAACATAATTAAAGATATATATAACAACCTATAGCCAATATCATTCTAACTGGGAAAAACTGGAAGAATTCCTATTACAATCAAGAACCAGAAAGGGCTGTCCTCTATCTCCACTCATTCTCAATATAGTGTTTGAAACTCTTACAAAAACAAGAAGACCAGAGAAGGAAATTAAAGGAATATTAATAAGAAAAGAAGAGGTCAAGTTATCTCTATTTTCAGATGATATATTACACATATGAGATCAAAAAAATTCCATTAGAAAATAGTCATAAATGATTAACACGTTTAGTAAAGTGGCAGGTTACAAAATCAACTTTAAAAAAAAATCAGTAGCCTTTCTATATATCAGTAACAAAAAATCAGAAGAAGCATTTAAGAAAACCCTCTTATTTTCAATAGTTTCAAAAATATTTAGAAATAACCCTAAGTAAAGACATTAAAGATGTCTGTAATAAAGATTTCAAAACTTTAAAGAAATTGATAGAGTAAGACACTAGGTGATGGAAGGTCCTACCATATTCATGGATTGGTAGAATCAATATTGTGAAAATGACTATCTTACCAAAAGTAATCTATAGATTCAAAACCATGTCAGTCAAAATACCCAAAGCATTCTTTACAGAGCCAGAAAAAAATCATCCTAAAATTCTTATGAAATCACAGTAGACCTTGGGTAGCCAAAGCAATCTTTGGCCAAAAGAACAATGCTATGGAAATTCCCATATCAGATCTCAGTTTAAATTACAGAACTATAATCATAAAAACAGCATGGTACTGCCACAAAATAGACATGTAGATCAATAGAATCCAATAGAGGACCTGAACATGAGTACATGCAATTTCAGCTACCTGATATTTGACAAAGGTAGAAAGACAGCATCTTCAACAAATGGTCCTGGCACAACTGGCTCTCCACCTGTAGAAGAATGAAATTGGATCCTTATCTTTCACCCTACACAAAAGTCAACTCCAAATGCATCAAGGACATCAATACAAAACCTGAAACTCTGAAATTGTGAGAAGAAAACATAGACAATACCCTCCAAGATAAAGGATTAGGAAAGGACTTATTAATTCAGATTTAAGGTATTCAGGCAGTAAGGTCAACAATTAATAAATGAGAACTCATTAACCTGCAAAGTACAGCAAAAGAAACAAAGAAATGAAGAGGAAACACACTGAGTGGGATAAAATCTACCCCTTCAACAGAAGATTAATATCCAAAATACACAAAGAACTGAAAAAACAGAGAAACAGGAAAATAACCCCCAAAACAGATAGGTTATACAACTGAACAAAGAGTTCTCAAATGAAGAAATAAAAACATTTAAGAAAGACCTTAAAAATGCTCAACATTCTCAGCAATTAGAGACATGCAGATTAAAACCATTTTCATATTCCATTTTACAACAGTCCGACTAACTAATAGATAAGATCAAGGGAACAAAAGACATCAAATACTGAGAGGCTGTGGGGAACACTCATTCACTGCAGGTGGGATGTAAACTCGTGCAACCACAATGGAAAGCAGTGTGGAGAACTCTCGAAAAACTAAAAATGAATCTAGCATATAATCCAGTATACTACTCCTGGGCATATATCCAAAGGACTCATTCTACTGTAGAGATACCTGCATAACCATGTTTGTACCTGCTCTCTTCACAATAACTAAGAAATGGAAACAACCTAAATGTCCCTGAACTGATGACTGGATGATGAAAATGTGGTACATTTACACAATGGAGTTCTACGCAACATTATAAAAAGATGAAATACTGAAATTTGCGGGTAAATGGATGGAACTAGAGTGTTATACTAAGTGAAGTAACACAAACACAGAAAAGCAAGTGACTTACGTTCTCCCTATTTGCAGATTATAGTATCAGTCCTCTATATGGGAGGATATATCCTTATGTTATACCAGGAGACATGAAAAGAGAAAGAACACATGGAGGTAATGGAAAAGAAAGAACCCCCAAAAGTGGCATAGTAGGGAACAGATGCTACCAGTGGGGAGGTGGGCAAAGCGGGAGTTTTTAGCAGGGAGCAGAGGAGGGAGGGACATCCATGGGATCATGATGTAGGTGGAAGGTAAGTCAGGAAGGCGGCTGGAGGGGGGAAGGTGTTAATGGGGAGATGGTGGGCAAATTGCAGGTTCTGGGACTGGGAAGGGAGGAGGGAGCTCAGATGAATAACTCTTGGAGGGCTGCAGAATGCAGAGGAAAATGAAATGCCACCAAAATGCACAATGTGTAAACATTAGTGCATCTGTATACCTGGGGGCTGTTTGACAAGGAACTCAGTGCCAGTCAGAAGGTACCCCCGCTTTGTGTGGTTGGTGAGATTTGTACAGTAGACTACCAAAATGAGACAAGTTATTGACAAAGTTATTGGTTATCTCTAGAAATAAAATATAATACCTACTGCTGAGGACAGAACATACTTGGTATATAGTACTCACATCAATGGAACAAGAAGTGACCTGGAATACTTCTAGCTGAAATTTAGCTTCCATAATGCTAGATGAGAGCTGCTAAGGGGCAAATTCAATCAATAGTTCAACCTAACCCTAAATTCTAATAACTGTAACAGCATACTACCTCTGTTGGTGTAGTAGTAATGCTGTCATCTGGAAGATAATCAATAGCTATGCAATTGGACTTAAAACCCTCTCAATGGGAGTAACTCATGGGTGACACTCTAAACTCAGACAAATACACAGGGCTGGATGAACATAGATCCTAGTGAAAACCCTATTTCTGTCATATCTCTAGAGAAATATGCTAAATATGGATCCTTATATGTTTACAGGCAAACATGAAGTACATCATTCGTCAAAAAAGCTTCTTTTTGCCAAATTGGAGTGTATAGCAGAATTCCACAGTTGGTTACACACAGAAAATCTATGTCTGAGAGATCCTAAGTCCTAGATGATACATCTACTGTTGAACCTCTATAACTAAGGCTCATAGAACACATCAGAACAAAGGGTAGAGAGAAAATTAAAGCATTCTTCAACACTCACCATTCAAGTTTCCTTAAACAACATGAACAACATTGTGCTATTCACACAGAAGGCCACAACTGGTTAAGTTTTATAGAATAATGGATTGCAGACTGTGTATCTCTGTACAGGACTCTTGTATTGAACCTCACCCACCTATGGCTCAGGGATCATTGCAGAAGAGGGGACAGAAAGATTGTAAGTGACAGGGGTTACTCATGAACTTTGGGAAGCAGAAGTTTCAGGCCACAGGAAGCTTGCACATATGAACCCGTGGCATTAGTGGCACTGAGCATAGGAGCCACACCAACTTAAATTAGACAAGGACCTAGAATGTAGTGATAGCATTTGGTGCTAGCCAGACCTAGACTGAGAACTTTTAGAGACTCATTATTGCTGGGAGAGGGAGAGTGTTCCTTTCTTGTGATCTCTATATAGCCTGATCAGACTCAAGTTGCTGATTTTACACAAAAGAACATCTTAGCAAATGCTTGACTGGATAGGACTTAACATGTATGATGGAATACTTGCGGTCTGGTGGGGTTTGCGAGACATGGATGTGGGGGATCTAAATTTGATTAAGAAATGTTATATGAAATGTATCAAACTCAATAAAAATGTACAAAACACACAGATGATAAAATGTACATGAAAACACAATCTACATAGTGTTTAGAAAGTGCAAATTAAGCATATCAAATAGCCCTGCAGGAACACCGCCATTGCCCCAATCCAAAACACTGACACAGATTCTGATCTATGGACATTCGTTACATAGAAACACGGTTTCTCTCTCTCTGCTGTGAGGGATAGGCTTCTAAATGTGATTGATATCCAACTAACCAATGACTTAAGCGGGGAGGTCTAGGGAAATGCATGGGAGGCAGGGAAGGAGAGAGGTGGGTGCAGCACTAGGGCACCATTCCAGTGCATGTTCCAGAGGTCCAGGGTGAGGGACTTATGGGAATGCAGTCCCCACCACACAACACCTCTGTCTCTCTTCCTCCCCAGGGATGAATCCTTTGTAAGTATCCTGGAATAAATTAACATCTCTAAAAGAGCATTCTCTGCCCACTCAGTCAGTTCAAACTTGGGGGTGGGATGGGGCTGAATGCCTAGCTTCACTGTGAGAAATTCCTGATACAGTTGGCGTAGCTGAGCAGGACCTACTGACAAATGTAGAATGCCCCTGGTAAAAGGATTTATGGAGCTGCTGCTAATATGGGGACCAGCCAAGGGAAAAGTGTGGGCAGAGGAAATCTTGACACAGAGGCATAGGACTGGTGTGTGGTGGCCACTGCACGGATAGTGTGGTTTATACTGAAATATGTAACTAAGGTGAACTTGCCAAAGCAGATGGATTGGTGGTGAAAATGCTGGGATGACAGTCTCAGGCTGAGGTTGTAGCACAGAGAGGGATTCAAAGTGTGAGAGACAAATTAGATTGAGAGAAAGATATGAGGCTTGCTTCTTCAATAATAGCCTCTGACCTTGCTAGCAAATTGGGTAAAAAGAAAAGGACATAGAAGTTCTAGCCTGCCACTTCCTACAGCTAGGAGGTGGAAAAACCAAGGTCAGGTTGATAATACAAAACCCAGTCTGGGATCCCAGGACCAGGAAACCCTGGGAAGAATCAAGCAGTAATGAGGGAAGGAGCAACCAGGAAGAAACTAAAAGTGCCCCCGAAGTTTGACCTGTAATAGAAAAAGAAAACTCCAAATGTCTGCACACTGATAAAGGCCTTAATAAGCATAAGAATATACTGAATAAAGGATTCTGAGCTCTAGAGCTGCTGAAACTAGGAAAGACATTCATAAAAACCAGGAGTAACCCTTAACTACCTGGCTTGTAAGGCTGTGGAATATAGGAGTAAATGAGATTATTTTCAATGCTGCAGAAGCAGGACAGCTGAGCAACATAACAGCTCACTCTTCCTTGAGATTTAGGCTGCATAGCCTAAGGCAGTACAAAGGGAAACAGTCTCTACTAGACTGGCTTTTATAAGCCATTAGAGAAACCTGGTTATCACCAGTGGAGGTTCCCATGGATTTCAGGAGCTGGAGCATGATACCAGAAGAACAGATGTTGTTAAGAGAACTGGGTTTGAGGAAAGCAATATACGGTACCCCATTTACTGGACCAGATAGGACTGAGTTCACTAGAGATTTAATAAGGGACTTCATTAAATAAGGACCTAGACATTGGTATGGAGGTTTAGTGTCCCTACTCAATCCCTTAGTGGGACAAGAGCTTTACAAGGCAGGAGAGGCTTTGACAGATTTAAATAACCTGGACGGACATGTAAAGTATGTCTGTAGAAGAACAGAACAGCCTAAAAAGATGTGTAAGGGAGGCAAAACAGAAAAGGAGGTCTGCTTGGAGTACTTGTAGACAAATGTGGACAGACTTGTGTTTAGCCCAAGTTACTAAAGAAAGGATGGATAAAGAGCCAAATTCTGTGCTAATGCAACTTTGGGAGGCTTTAAGCCCTGAGAAACAGTTCACAAAAGGTACACAGAGGATGAAGCTTATCCCAGAGGTGGATACTAATCCCCCTAGAGTAAAGAGGGTGCATTTCTTCCCTGTGACTGGCTATTTGAGGGGTGGAGACAGTTTACCTGGCCAGGACCTCTCCCAACAGCCAAATGCAGTCAATGAAGAGACCACAGGTGTGGCTAGGGTCAGGAATCAGATTCAGGGTCTCCCCGTCCCTAGGAAACAACAGGTGTGACAGAGGCAAGAGATGCCTTATTCCTCCTTGGCCCTATGTAGGACCAGGCAGTTTGGGCCAGCACCAACAATGCTGACAAGGATAAAGGGATGCATGGAGGCTCCATGTGAGAAATCCAGGCACTAAATGGATTACATACCATTGTACCCAACATTGTTGAAAAAAACAACTGATACAAGTGAAAAGGATTTTCCTTGCTATGTTAGACCTTGTATGTGTTTATAATGTGAACTTCTGAGGGTTTTACAGATATGAAACCCCGCTGAGAGACATCAAGTACACCTGAAGGAACAAAAATGGAATGTAATTCATACAGGGTTCAAGGTTGAAGTATAGCTGTGAAATTCTGGGAGCTCTATGGGCCTAGGCCTTTAGATGCCAAAGAATAAAATTATACTTTATATGACTGTTAACTAGCAATTCCGGTATCAGGTGTGGGTTGCTCCCCTTATGAACTGTTGACCAAGAGAGCCTTGGAAGCCCCCTTCTACCAAACAAAAGGCACTTCCTCATTAAAATGCTGGTTGCACACTGGAAGTGGACAGTAAGGCCCTATTACTGAAGATGTGACATGGTTTGAGTATGGAAAGAGAGATCTAGCTGAGACCAAGCTGAAAACTCCCCACAAATGGATGGATGGCTTTCAGCGTGCTAGAGGATGCTATGTAGGCCATTATGGGAGAATGGTCCTGATAAGGTCTGTTTAAGGACAGATCTTGTGTACTTCATTGTCAAATGTCTCTACAGGTATAATAGAGATTTGTTTGGTGTGTGCACCCTCGTTATATTTAAAATTGGATTCAGGCCTTTCAAGGAGGGCACACACACATATCTGATAGTAGGAAAACAATATCGACTTCCAATGGTGAGGGGGAGAGTTATAAGCCGTCATAAAGAAGCTATGGTAATTGTTTGCAAGATAAATATGATGTGCCTACTTAGGTATTGCCTAAGCACTTGTGTTTACACCCATAGGTTAAGTCATTCAGTATTTGTGTGGATGTTACTTATGCTATTATTGTTATTGCTGTTTTACAATTATTGTGTTTTCACAATATAAGTAGTATCACTGAAGCAAGATGATAATCTATACCACAGTGGAAAGAATATCATCTTATACATGTTATTCTCCCTCACCAAACCCCTTGCTCTTATGGCTCAGGGACTATTGCTGAAGAGGTGGTGGAAAGTGTGTAAGAGCCAGAGAGAAAAAGGTGTGGGGTGTTGCATAGAAGCGTGGTTTTCTCTCTCTCTGCTGTGAGGGATAGGCTTCCAAATATGATTCAAAGCCAACTAACCAATGGTTTAAGCCGGGGGGAGTATAGGGGAAACTCAGGGAAGGCTGGGAGGGAGAGAGGAAGATGCAGTGCCATGGCGCCATTTTTACATGCATGTTTCAGAGGTCCGGAGGGAGGACTTATGAGAATGCGGTCACCACCATACAACACCTCTCTCTCCCTCTCTTCCTAGTAATGAATCCTTTGTAAGTAAACTGGAATAAATTAACTTCTCTAAAAAAGCATTCTTTCCTCTCAGTCAGTTCAAACCTGGCTGTGGGGTGGCACTAAATGCTAAGCCTCACCATAAGAAATTCATGATACAACATTCTTTTATTGCTGATGTTGCAAAATCAGTTAAAAGTCCCAGCATGGAGAGGTAAGAGGCTCCTGAGGCCCCAACCCCTAATGGAGGAGATACATTGGCTGCTGATTGCTTCTCAGGAAGGGTCACTTTTCTTGGGTCATAGCCACTGGTAGGTTGCCAATTTCCCAGAGGATAACCCCACATATGGGATTTAATTCAATGTTGTGGGTTTTTAAAAGCGAGTTTTAAAAGGATATGAAGTACATAAGTTCAGCTGGTGCATGGGGAACATTCAAGTGAATCAGGAGTAGATAAGATAAATGTATGCATATATGAAATTTTCAAAGAATAAATTTTAAAACATGAATATAACATATTCTATATCCTTTTCTGACTATATCACATATTTATATTATACAATTATGGAGAGACTATATTTATAGTCTCTTCCAAGAAGGAAAAAAAAATGAATGGAAACATAAAATCTTTATAGGTCACATCCAAAACCATTATCATTAAAGTTGTGAAGGTATCCAAAAAGAGCTGCTCTGTCAGACCTAGTGGCAGCACTGTGAATATGGGTTTATTTGGGCTTAGAGTTCAAGGGAACATACTTTATCTTAATGTGTAAAGCATGGGGGAGGGAGTAGGAAGACGCAGGTCATATTGTGTCTTCAATCAGAAGGGGAAAATAAACTAAAATTGTGACAAGGCTCATAAAACCTCAGGGCTTTCCTGACTGACCCACTTCCTTCAATCAAGTCCCTCAAAGTTCCAGAACCTTCCCAAACAGCACCATAAGCTGGCGACCAAGTATTTACAGATATAATATCATGGATAACAGTTCATATTTAAACTCCCGCCTCTATTTAAAATAATTTTGTAAGAATAGTATCCTAAAATAAAATAGTTCACAGATATGAGAATGTACTAAATAAGCCAACAAAGAGTCAACTAACCTGAAATCATTACACAGTCTAGAGTACCTCTAATGTACTGTGATCTTCGGTTTTACTTTGGTAAATATGGCTCTAAAATATTTTGATGTTTGCAAATATCCAAGATGGTGTACATAGAATATCAATTAGGATGGATTTAAAATCCCCGAGGAGACATATTCTAGGAATGTTCATGAGGACTTTTCTAGGTCTAATAACTGAGGCAGAAAAATCCACCTCAAATGTAAATAACATCATCCCATAGGTTAGCGTCTCAGTGTGAACAAAGGAAAACCAATGAGAAAGCCACCTGAGTGCCAACATTTTCTGCCCTCTTTCTTGATTGTGGAGTTGGAGGTGTTATACTCCCAGCCACACGTTTTTGCCACCATGAACTTTGCTATGCCTTGTTTTTTTAGTTAGATTTTCTGTTTGTTTTGAAGCATCCCTGTAGCCCCATCTGGCTTAGAGATTGTTGTTTAGACCAGACTGACCTGGATCTCACAGAGTTGTTTGCCTGGGCTATATAAGTTTCAGACCCAGCTAATCTACCAAATGAAACTGCTACTCAAAAAACTGGTATTCATGTTTGATTTGGGGAATAGTTTCCTGTTCATGGTAGAAAGATACTCTATTGCTTTCTCATTCAAAAGCTAAACCAGGCTTCATTTTGGCATATTAAACTTCTAAGAATTTTCTTCCGTCTCTAAAATCTAAATTATAGAAGTTTTGTTAAATTCAGTCTTCAATCATTTATACGGTGTTGAATAGAATATTTAAAAAATGTTTATTATTGTTTAAATGAGGATTTTCACTTTTGATATTATATTATATTTTTATGAATATTAATGATTAGCCCAAGTGCTGGGATTAAAAGTTAGCGCCATTTTACCTACATGCCATGACTTTAAAATTAATTAATTTATTTTTATTAAATGTTTATGTTTTACCCATATGTAAGTGTACCTCATGCCCAAGGAAGCCAAAGGAAGCCTTAATAGGGCTTCATGCTCCCTGGAACTGTGATTATGGGTGGTTTTCAACATGTCACATGCATGCTGGGAATGGAATCCGTGTTCTCTGCAAGAGCAGCTGATGCTCTTAACTACTGATATAGCTCTCCAGCCCTTGCCATGTCTTCTTATCAGATTCAACTGTGCTCTTAAACTATGAGCCAGAATAACTCATTCTCTTAGGTTTCTTCTGTCAGGTAGTTTTTCACAGTGATGACAAAAGTATCTATAACGAAAGTCATTAGTCAAACCATGTCTGAGCTTAGACAGCTGAAGGCCAGTTTCTAAAATACAATCCATTTTCTAAGGTAAAGAAAACTACCTCTGAGTCCCTACATGCAAGCTGATTACCTTAAGCTGGATACAATAAAGTTTCTTGAGTGAACTATCTTAGAGAAACAACAGTTTACACTCTTATTTTTTTTCCTGTAGTCCAGAACAATGGTCTTATCAACTCTCTGACATTTATAAATATAATTCTTATGCCAAATTAACATTTGGATTATAAGGGATAATATCCTATGTAAGAACTGAGATTGTTTTCTAAAAATAAGTTTGTTCTTAGACAGATACGATTCCAGATTTCTTCTCTATAGAAGAAAACATTGATGTTCATAAAAAATACAATATCAAAAGTGAAAACCTCATTTAAAAAATAATAAATATTTTTGAAATATTTTATTCAACCCAATATAAATGATGGAAATCTGAATTTAACGAAATTTCTATGATTTAGATCTTACAAACCGAATAAAATTATTAGAAGACTGATATGCCAAAATGAAGACTGGTTTAGCTTTTGTATAAGAAAGCAACAATGTATCTCCCTGCCATGAACAGGAAACTATCTCCCAAATCAAACATGGATATCCCTTTTTTGAATAGAAGTCTCATTCAGTGGATTATCCGGACCGGAAACTCATTATATAGTCCAGGCTACATCTGACTCATGGCAATTCTCCTGCTTCAGCCTCTTGACAGTCAAGAATATACGAGTGAGCCAATACTCTGTACTACTAACCTCATTTACTCTTCAGTTATAGTTCACCAAATATTCGTAAATTCCAATGGCAAAATTATTAAACCATGCAATGTATCTACTTAAGTTAACACTACTGCACCATTTTATGAGTTTTAAATACTCATGCTGACATTTGGAACTGCATTTATCAACACAAATATTCACTTACTTAGGTTTACTACACTGTTGACTATTTGTACTTTCAGTGCTCAGGTTCTTCCCACGTTTGTGACAGGCCAAATAAGGTAGCCATGTGTCAGGTAGGAGAAGTTGTGAGCCTGCCTTTGGTTCTTTCAACTGTAGAAGAAAAATTGGGGGTTAAAATAATTTTTGAAACCCTTGTTCGTGTGCATGTTTTGTTTGATAATCAGACAGCCTGCAACCCGAATGGAAAGAAAATGCTCAGCTCTTTATACGCTATATGCAAGTGGAATATTTTTGCTGTCCTCATCACAAAGCAGTCAGTAAATTTAATTAAGGAATTTATAAAGAGAGGATGACATTAGCTTGAGAATTTTCATCTTTCAAATTACAGACTAAAGAATGTTGTTGATTTACAGATCATTTTTTCTTACTCCTAATCATTATTAATCTTTATGTTCATTCTAAAACCTGATAGTTTCTCCTTTGCAGCCAGGAGTATAAGGACATGTTTGTGTCAGTGATCATATTTTATACAGTGCCAGGGACCAAGCTATATAATTTGGTTTATGGAATGCCAGCAGGATACCACATATTTATGGAATCTAAATGTGCAATTGTTGAAGGATATTATGATGAGGCCTGATGTCTTTTTTATTATCTGCACAGCAATAATAATTTCTTATTGCTTTAATCTCTCAACACAACAGAATTAATATAGCAAGAAACCATATGGAATATGCATGTATACGTCTCATGAATATTTGTTATGTTTTTTATAATACCAGCAAAAAATTCATAATTTGTCATTAAAGGCATTAAAATAGTAAAAATAATGCACAAATGTAGCAGTATACTATAAAATGAATGTCCTCTTAAAACCAAATTCTGAGTTTTCCCTGCTTTAATTAGCCACATATCTGTCTCTTGGTTCACTGAGAAATCTGCTATGTTAAGTAGTAAGTGAATTCAAGTTACTAGAATGTAATTAGATTTCTCAAAGAAACCTAATTACAAATAAAATAGCCATAGAGTAATTCACATGAACATTGTATTTTAGAAAATATTGTTTCAGAAGTTAGGAGCTGTATTTCGTTGCCATGTCTGAGGTCTTAAGACTCAAATAAGTAATATAATCCTACAAAGAATATTTCATTGTCAAAGTTATCAATAACTACATAAGTTTATGTACATGTAATACTTAACTATTAAAAATAGCGATCATGAAATTATAAATAGTATGTTGCATTGAGTAAGCATGCAAATTTATTTTTGCTAATTACAGAAACACATGAGAAAGTTATTTCCCAGAACAGCTAATATTTTATTCCAGCATGCATCTACAAAATTCTACTATGAATATAATTTCTTCTCTGCTTTTAAATTCTTCCATGGATGGTATTATTGCAATCATTTTTATTAGTATATTTTAATAATCAATAAAAGTTAGAATAGAGTTTTAAGATAGATATTAAAATAATATCGCATCTTCAAAAGTTTTACAGAAAATATTATGCACATGAAACATATATTTACATTCCATTTTAGGCTTCATAATAGATGTAGGAAGTTCTTGGCTTATGGGCACATGAACTCAATAACCTACAAAAATACTTTCTCTGTAATGCACCCTGGAGAGCAACTGCTTACAATTTCACACATACAGATTTGCCGTGAAAAGACAGGAGAAGGGTAAGCTTAAGGATATCTTCCTTGGGCACTGACAGCATAAGTGCCATGGAAGCTAAGGGGATATTTTCTACATGTTTAGAAGAATAAAGAGGTAGATGTCTGTTTTCAGTAGTCACCACATGCTTACATAGCATTGTTCAAAGGTGTTACAGACTGTATCTTTTATCTCCTGGTATCATTTTACTCAACTCAGTACTCCCTTTAAGGGCCTTGATTTATCAGTTCTTAAATATGGATTGAACATATTTGATTAGCTAATTTATTAAACATAATTCTTTTTTAAATATATCCATATACATTAATTTTTGCCCTCAAATGCCTGCAGTTTAACTTTTGAATTCTTATTTTATTTCATCTGTCTTTTATTGTAGTTCTATTTTTAGTGTTTTTGTTTACTATTACTTTTTAGTTTTTATTTTATGTATATTTTGTGCAATGTCCCTGGAAGTGAGAAAAGAACATCAGATTACCCTGGAACTGGAGTTATGGATATTTGTTAGCTGCAGCCATGTGCTTGCTGGGATCTGAACTGGGTCCTTTACAAGAGCACCTGGTGCTCTTAATCACTGAGCCATCTCTTCAGCCCTTGTAACAGTATTTTTGTATCCTGTATTATAACTGTGTAGTGTAACTTTAATATTAACATAGCAGTACAATTAATTTGATCATAATAACAATCTCAACAAGTTTAAAGAAAGAAGTTTTGATTTAAAAAGCTGATATTCCACTTGAGATAGGCAAGGATTGTTTCTGCTTTAGATGTTTCTGTCTCTTAAAGGCATTATTCCTCACATAGGGAAAAAGAAAAATGTTTCTGAATGGATGCATCTCTGCAAGTGCACACCATGATAATGTTCAGGAAAATGGCAGAGGAAGCAGGTCCAGCAGCAGTGAGCATACCTGATCCCAATAAGAAGGTTCAGATATGTGAGAGCTTGCAACCTGGTCACATGGTTACGAACTCCCTTCTGCATTCAAAAGCTCGGCATCAGTTTTTCTTCCCTTTGCTTCTGTCTGACCCCAAGTATAATTGAAAAGTAGAATATAAAACTAATGTCACTAAATTGCAAAACCTTCAAAATGTATTCTTAAATCAGGCAAAATTTTTGTCCATTTTAAGTACAATATACTCCTTCTAGAACTTCATTTTCACTTGGAAGAGTAGCACTAAGTTTTTGGTGGCAGTACCTCAGAACAATTTATCACCTTATATCTAATTTACTGAATGTCCTTGAAAGTGTGCACAAACAGTTATAACCTAGATTCTAAGCTCTTTATAAAAACCTCAGCATAAAATGAAAAAGTCAGAATGCTTTCAAGAATTGATTTTTCATCATCAGCCTAAATGCAAGCTATGCTAGCTGTTAAATATTTGAACTTCTTCAATAGAAACCTCAGGGGAAACTCAAAAAGTGTCTCTTAATGGGAACTGGAATCTTGTCTCCAACAATTTTGTAAGATTGCTTTCCTCTGGCCACTTTCCCTTTAAAGAGTAAACTTGTAATTCGCTTCTATCAAAACACATTAAGAATATGAAATTTATATGGCTTCATCACATTGTTCTCCATTTCTCTTCCCAAATCCCATGGGCTCTTAGTCTGTCTCTCTGTCTCTCTCTCTGTCTCTTTCTGTCTCTGTGTCTTCTCTCTCTCTCTCTCTCTCTCTCTCTCTCTCTCTCTCTCTCTCTCCTGTGTGGGTGTGGGTGTGGGTGTTTTAGGGGAGCATCTCCACTCTCTAGAATTCCTCACTAGTGCTTGGATAGCTGGGCAGGGAGCCCCAGGGACCTTTCTTTCTTTGCCTCCCCAGTACTAATGCGGTCTTTTGCCCTTGTCCCCTCTTTTGACTCTCATGGTTTCCTTCCGAGGTTTATATTTTTTTCAGGCTTGACCTACATTTACATTCCTTTATATAAATACATGTATAAATTGCAATTTAGGTACCATTTATAAGAGAGAAATGTAATTTTTTTGTTGTTTTTCTAAATTTGGGGTGCCTCATTTCCTCAAATACTTTCCAGATCCTGGATTTTTTATAATTTAATATTTCCATATCTGAATATAATCACATCATGCTATGTAGCATTTTTTTATTATCCATATCAACAGAGGAAACACAATACAGGATGGGAAAAAATATCCATCAGCTTTACTTCAGACAGAGGCTAATATCAGGAATTTATTTTTAAAAACTGAAAAAAATCGAACAGCTAATAATAAAGATAATATGACTCAGAAGATCAGCATACCTGATGCTAGACAGTGTCTTCCAGACAGGACAGGTTGTGGGTACCCATGAAATCACAAAACAGCTGTCAAAACAAAACCTGTATAATGACAACACCAGTTAAGTTTCCAACACGGAAGAGGGAAATTTCACAAGCTCCTATCTAGATTAACAGTAACAGAGTATCAAAGGGCTATGTCCCTTGTGTACGTAGCCATAAAAATTTAGGAAGCAATCACAAAATCGAAAGGCAAATAGGAGAAGTGTGGAAGGAAATGAGGAAATGAAGTTTCAGTGGGAGCTGATGAAACGTAAGTACAGTGCACTCATGAAATTCTCAAAAAAATAAATACTTTAAAAAATTTTTAAAAAGACACAAATGATCATTGAGCATTTTGGAATGTATTTAACATTCTAAGCCTATGGAAATGCTAATTAAAAGAATTTTGTTACAAATGCATTCCAATCAGAATGGTTGTAGTCAAGGAATCTGAGAGGAACTACAGTAAGGATGTGGGGAGAGTGGAATCATTTCTCTGGTGGCGGCGGAGTTTATTTTAGCAGTTATCATGGATATCAATTTTTAGGGATCTGAAACATTAAAACGAAACTACCAAAGACCCCACTTGTTCCACTCCTGGGCATATCCCCAAATCCTACTGTAGGGATTCTTGCATACATATGTTTAATACTGCTTTATTCATAATAGGAAGGACACGCACTACTTCACGTGATCATTTTACCCACTGAGTTGTCTCTCCATCTCCAGACACCTCTCTGACAAATGGGAGTGCCTGCGCTTTAAATGTTATCAAATTTAGAATTTCACAAGTTCGTGTACTTCTCACTCTAACCCTAATTACAGTTTCTTAATTTGCCTTTCTCTCGATTTACAGTGTCATGTTAATGCATTTTCATTCCACCCTTCTAATAATGTATTGTCCAATTCATCCTCGCTCCATTGAAATACTTCAAAACAGCTCTTGCTTGCTGCTTTCTGTCAGAATATAAATAGTATCTCTGGTAAACTTAAAGCATTCACCGAACCATTGAGTGCACAGGACTCAGCACATTGCCTTTCATCATTAACAACAAAATCACCAGGGTAACTGAGAATGCAGTCCATGCCTTTATCCCAAAATTCCATAAGCAAAGGCGGGTGGATCTCTGTGATATCAAGGCTGGTCTGGTCTACATAGAGATTTCTTGAAAATCTGAGTATACAAAGGTAGACACTGTCTCAAAAAAAGCAAAAACCCAAAGGGAAATATTCTTCAGTAAATATTATTGCTTACCCTTAGAAAGCTATAAATACTGTCTCCCTTCCATTGATTATGAAGGTAGCCCTATTGAAAGAGAAAGAAATTTTCAACAGTTCTCTTTGTTCTCTTTGTTCTCTGTAGAGAACATTCATGTTTATATTTGGATATGTTTAATCTGTTTGATTAGTAGGATTTAATGAGAAACTATAAAATGTCTCTCTTTAAATTTATTTTTTATTGAAGTTTTTATTGTCATATACATAGTCTGAGGGTATTTAGATTTCCTCCCTTATCTGCATCTACCCCCACTGTACCCCACCTAATTTAACCTTCAGTGTGGGTTCATCTACTGGGCCTGCCAAGAGTTCCATCCCACTAAGACACTGTCTGTCCCCCTCCCAGCAGACATTAACTTCCAAAAGTCCTTTGTTTTGGGTTGTGATTTCTTATCTATTCCCCCATGTCTATGGTGGAATTTTATCTAGCTTGAACTTGCATAGGACATGTGATGTTGTCAACATTGCAGTGAGTTTATATGAGTAACTGACCAGCCACCTGGAAGACTCTGTTTCCTTGTGACCGTTCACCAACTCTGGCTCTTACAATTTTTCTGACTCCTTTTCTGCAATAGTTTCTAAATTTGGGAGACAAGTTTTAAATAAGTTTCCTGTTCAGGGACAAGTACTCTGTGACCTCTTGTTCTCTCTGCATTGGCCAATTGTGCGTTTATGTGTTACTCAATATTTGCTGCATAAATAAACTTTTCTAGTGATAGGTGAGAGATGAGAGATGGATTTATGCTATGTGTGGAGGTTCCCTTGAAGTTGTGTCATCTAGGAGTAAGCATCTCAGAGATATTTACTGTCAATGTTTGACCGGTTTTGGAACTCTATAGTAGTCTCCATCTTTTGCAAAAAAACAGTTCTTTGATGAGAAGTGAAAGCTACACTTGTTTGTAAATATGAGGATGTATATTTAGAAAAAAGTAAAACTTAGGTTGGTCTAGGGATGTGTCAAACATAGGCATGTCTATAGGATCTATGACCTCCCCGCCCATGTATAATTGGCTGTTAATTCCATTTAGACAGCTGTTGATTACCACCAAGTTTAAAGCACCTCTATTGTATGAACAGTCATCATTTTCTGGACCAATTACTTTTTTAGGCCTTAAAGGAGGGTAGGACCACTGATTTGTTTACTCCATTGGCAGATTGTGTAGTATCCTCTGATAACATGAGAGCTAGTATTCGAGAGCGAGGCTTCCAGATCAGTTCCAGCTAGATTGATCCAAGCTATGTTAAAAGTGTGATCTATCTTTGCGAATAATTTGGGATACAATCAAAGGTTGTAGCTATAGCCTGTGTTATTTTGAGATTCTTCCAGCCTACCTTAAATCATAGCTATGAAGAAGGTTTTGCCTACCAGGCACAGTATTTGTTGTATATAGCTTTTGGCTGTATACATGCAGTTCTCTTTGTTTTTTTATAGCATTTAAGCATTATTTATCTCATTTCTCACTCCTATAAAACCTTCCCTACACCTTCTGTAGTTAAAGTACCTCCCTTTACCCCATTTCCCTTAAATGACACCTGTTCCCTACAGTCCCTCTCTCTGAAGCTCCTCCCTCCCCTTTGTAAATGCTTCCTTTACATTTTCCTGCCTCCAACAGTTTCACTAAGATATATACTTATTAGTAGATCAATGGAACAAGATAGATATCTCAAACATGAGTGCATGCAATTACAATCACCTGATATTTGACAAAAGTGCTAAGAACACATACTGGATTAAAGAAAGAATCCTCAAAAATGGTGCTCACAAATCTGGATCTCCATGGGTTGAAGAATGCAACTAGACCCTAGCATGTCTATCATTCTACACGAAAGTCAACACAAAATGAATCAAAGACCTCAATGTGAAGACCGAAACTGTTAGAAGAAAATAAAAGGCATATCCTAAAAGTTACAGTTACAGGAGAGGACTTTCTATATCAGACATCAGCCTCTCAGGAATTAAGATAAAAAATTGCAAATGGGACCTCATTAAACTAAAAATCTTCTGTACAACAAAGCACACAACCAATCAAGTGAAAAAGAAGTCTACATAGTTGGAGCCAACCTTCACCAGCTAGTCATCCAACCAAAAATAAATATCCGAATATACAAAGAACTCATAAAAACAAAGAAACAAGAAAATCAATGAGCCAAGTAAAAAATGAGTTATGGATCCCAGCAGAGATGCTCTCAAAAGAAGAAATAACAATGGCAAATGTTACTTTCCAAATTTTCTTTGTGAGATGCATAGCTTATGGTTTATTCTCCCACAGGCATCATTAAGTTATTTGCCCTGAAACAATGTAAAACTAAGTCCTTTCTTACACCCTTCTTTTTACCTCTGTCTTCTCTTCTTCTGGAAACTAAAACGCAAATCAATGAGAATAATTGCAGAGAAAATTCTTTATTCTCTATACCCCACACAATCGGTAAGAATAATCTGATCAAATTCATAATATAATGATTGTCTTTTAATATTAAAAATTTCCAATAATTGTTCTGAGTGAATGCTCTTAAGATTATATTTCAATGATACTAACCATAAAACTTTGATATGATAGTTATTTTCAGTTATTTTTTAATAAGATTTCTTACTTTTCTATCAGTTGTAATGGACATAATGAACTTCAGTTTTCATATTATGTATACGCTGTGCATTTCAACTGAGAAATATTTAGTGCCTCACATACCAATCACACACCTTTACGTTTTGATTTCTTTTCTGATTCTACAGATTGTTTAACTGTCTGCAAAACACCATGTGAAAACTTTGTTACAGGCATTTGGGGTGAGCCCTACACACATCTACTGTACAAGACACAGAACACAGTTAGCTATATCAAATGACAACACCAGCAAAGCAGATGGCTTTCATGTCCTGCCTCTCTCAAAGAGGAAGGAGGGCTTGACAAGTGCTGAGGTTGGGCTGCAGACAGCAGCTTCAGGTCCTGTAGATTAGACAGCATCATTATTTTCTAATGATGCTGTTTTGGTGCTGAGTCACCAAATGTCGCCATGTCCCTATGGTGACTGAAGCCATGCTGGGCCCTGAGAGTCACTCTATGTTGTGGTTATCTATCTGTCACCCTTGAGTTCTGCAACTCTGTGTCCTGTGTTGCTGGGACATGGGGTCTATTTAGTAGCTGAATTCTGTTGGTATTCTAACATGAAGTGGGTCTTCTACCTGTGGGTCTTAACCTTAGTTCACTTATGTGCCCTGACACAGACAAACTCCCACCATCCTTACCATCTGCTTTGTCAGAGATGTGGTGCTCAGGCCCTGTGGTCCTATCTCTGTCCTGAGCCATCTTGTTCTCTGTGAAATAGATTTCTTGTGCTTATGCATGCACTTAAGAATTTCTGGGAGGAATAGCTCTGTGTCAACCATGCTCCCAGTTTAAATTTCTAGAGTGCCTTTAACCTTTCAAAACATACAAACATGTTTTTATTTAAGACCTGTTGGATTTTTTAAATAAATAAACAAATACTGCCTCTTATTTGCTATTTCATCGGTTACTAATTTTAGTCAGAAGAACTGTGAAATAGGTCCAAATGGAGTTTCAGGACTTCATTTTTTTTTTTCCAATTTAGTACTCTCCTAAAGAAAGACTAAAAACACCTCTTTTCCTTCCTTCTCTTCCTCACATTGTCCCTTTCTCCCTACCTTTCCCTTTCTTTTATTCATTTTGTAATCTTTACATTCAATGCAGGAAGTAGAATTTATCACCAAAGAAAATGAGTCATATTTTTGCAAGCAGCCGTTTCAAATAGAGATACTGTTGTCTCTGATATTGAACAATATTTTCCCACAAAGGTATACCCTGTGAATAAAGGATTCCTGACGGGAGTAGATTCATTGACAGTATCCCTGACCAAGTAAATCAACGTATGATTGGAAGCAGACTTGACAAGGTACTTGTCCAATTAGTAGTGGAATATATAGCTTTCACATTGTCTTGACTAAATCAGAAGAAATCCACTAGAGTTGGGAAAATGTCTGCATGATATTTCTTCAGGAAAAGTCTACTACAATTCTAACAATCTTGAAGGAAAGCGCAAACAGATACTTTGTCATTAACAGTCTATAATTCCTGCAGCTCAGCTCAATTTATGATGTTGTTAAAGCCATTATGTGTATTAACAGATTTGGAAACATCAATTATCCAGGAACCACCAACATGGCTTGCTTTAAATTTTTATATATATATATATATATATATATATATATATATATATATATATATATATGGTTGGCAGAATACACAGTTTCTATCACGGGTGCAAGCAAAGACACTGACAAAGCTATTACTTTGAAAGCAGTGAAGGATGGAGTCAATACTGTCATTCCTACCAAGAGCACCCAGTCATACCCAGAACTTCCAGAGACAATCTATACTGCTGTTAAAGAAACCGGAACAGCTGAAGGAAAGGCTTTGCCATTTGTTGCTGACTTAAGAAATGAACAGTAAATCAACCAAGCAGTGAAGAAAGCAGTTGGAAAATTTGGAAGAATGATATTTTGTTAAAAAAACATCAGTGCTATTAACTTGGAAACTCCTACACAGTGAGTGGACGTGATGATAAGCTTGAACACCCAAGGTACCGGTCTTAAATCCAAAGCATGTATCCACTTTTTAAAAGGACCAAGATTGCTTATATTCTCAATCTCAGCCCACCCTTGAATCTCTGCCCACTCATGTTCAAACTGCACTGTGCTTATACCTTTGCCAAGAATGGTATGTCAATGTGTCTGCTTGGAATGGCAGATTTTAAAGGTCAAATTGCAGTTGATGCCTTATGGCCTAAACAGTCACCCACACTGCTGCTCTGGATATGCTGAAAGAGGTGGTGTTGAAAGCCAGTGTAGAAAAGCTGACATCATCCAGACAGTGCAGACTCCATTTTCAAAAAGCCAAAAGTTTTACTGGAAACTTTATTATTGATGAAAATGTCTTAAAAGCAGGAGGAGTGAAAACTTTGACGTCTATGCAATTATACAAGGCCATTCTTCAGTACCAGATGTCTTCTTAGATAAGCATCCAGATGGAATTGCAAAGAAAAAAGAACCTACAAGACCCTGTGCCAGAAGTAAAAGAATAGAAGCTGCAGCCAGCACTGACACCCAGGTCTGGAGCTATGGAATAATCATTTAAAATGGTTAAAGGCTCTCTCAGCGATGATGTTGTGAAAGCCACACAAGTAGTCTACCAGTTTGAACTCTCAAGTGAAGATGGTGGCACATGGTGTCTTGACTTGAAAACAAAGGGTAGGCATGTTGGATATTGTGAGCACTCCAGTGAGACCGATGTGATGAACAGTGTGACCACTGATAATTTTCTCAAAATGTTTTCAGGAAAAATAAAGCCAATCATGGCAAGTCTGTCAGAAAAAAATGAAGATTAAAGGAAACATGGTTTTAGCAATCAAATTGGAGAAGCTAATAAATCAGATGTATTTCAAACTGTGAAGGAAAAGAAACAAAAATGTTGACTACCATGGTCAAAAATTCAAAAGTTCAACATTTAAAGTCTAATGTTCATTTTTTTTTCTCCACTGTTTTCTCAGGATACACATTGTTTCTGGAGAAAGAAGAATTTTGGGGTCACAATTTGTAATGTTGCATTATTTAGTTTTATGACCAGACATCTGTGAGAAAACATGATATACAAATTCCCACAGAGACATACTTTGTACCAAACCAAATTGTCACTAAAAAATAATGTATATTAGTATTAGTATTAGTACTAGTATTCAGTGACTCTCCTTGAAGATTTCTCCTTACATCTCTCATATTAGTAGATGTATGAGAGGGTGGTGTTGAGCTGTATTACCTCTGATGGTTTTACTGAAGCAACTTTGCAAGAATACTGTTCATCCTTATTTTTCCTTTAATCTTGGGTAGCTTTGACTCAAATAATAGTTGCTCTAAATATGTTTAATTACCTTACATTCCTTGTTAAAGATAGTATATAGGAGGTTAGTTTTTCCCCCTAAATATTAATTTAACTTGCTCAGCCTTTATATATCCAATAAACTTTATGATATTAGAGAAAAATATAAATCATAATGTGTCAGTTTTGAATCTACTTCTACTCCACAATCATTGATAATGTCTCCAGAAGTTCATTAATTCAATTAAAAATTGGAAGGTACAACTCAGCTACTGTGCAAGTGCTTCATATACCTGTACGTTGGAGACTTAAAAATAGCAATGCGGCTCTTAATAAAACATATTCTTTGAGAATTCATTTATATCTACTTTCAAAATCTGAGCTTTTCTTCTAACTTAAAAAAAGCAGTATTAGCTGTTTAAGGAATTCTGTATACAGCAGAAATTAGTTGAATCATTTTTGTGATAAGTGGCACATGTACTAATTCTGTCTTTTTTTCTGCCCTGTAGCAATATACACTTCATATGGATTTGTTGCTGTGTGATAATCTTTGAACAGTATTTTTAAAAGCCTTTCTAATATTTGACTATCCTAGACAAAAATGATTAGTGTATGTCATTCCCAAATTATTCTTGGTCCTCACAAATTTTGAATACAGCTAGTGCCCTAGCATGAGGATATACAAAGAGTCTTGAACTCACATTTTATGAGCAATGTAGAATCCTGAGAGCTAAATTTAATTAAATCACAGTCTGTCTTTTAACTATATGATTTCTCAGAACATGCAAGATAGAAGTTGTCTCATGTTGTCCTGTGTTTTCTGTTTCTTCTTGTGAACAGAATTCACTCAAATAAAGAAGCAACCAATCAATGGTTTACACCACATAGTAATGAACCAAAACTTGATATTGGATTGACTTTTTCTTGATGCTAGTGAATGTTACTGGGATAAACAACATAAGTGCCTTATTTTACAGTGTTTGGTAAACCAGTATTTCCTACTTCTTTCAAAGTAAATTTAATCAACACCTGAATTTTAGATTTTCATTCCAAACATGTTTTCAAATGAGCACATTTTCTGATTCCTTTTACTATATAGCTTACTTGTTTCATTATGTTTTTACTTCTATCCTTCTGTGTGGCAGGATTCAAGATAAATATATTTCCTTAAACATACTTTCTTTCCCTGGGAAAGGGCATAACATTATAGTTTACACAAATTTGAACTACAAAGCTTGAAACTTGAAACCCAAATGTGAACACAAGCAGTATTCTGAGTGGAAAACATAGAATTCATCATCACTAGATTCTCAGACCAAAGCACAAAGTTACTACCAAGTGGCTCTATTTTTCTCTTAGATGAATCTGATAAGCTGTTTCAAGATGCATATTTATTTGTTCAATAATCAACGAATAAATAATTAAGGCATTTTGTTCCATCAAATAACTCACAGCATATGTATTTTAGCTGCATTGGTTCCTTGTCAAAGTTAGTAGGTTGTCTTAGTACATTATGCTACTGTCTTAGTACTTTAATTAAACAAAAGAACAGAAGTTTCTATTCTCAAGTTCTGGAGGCTATAAAGAACAAGCTCAAGTACGGGCAAGTTTGATACCTGCTGAGAACAACGTGCTTTTCTTCAATAATGACCAAGAGGTCTCATTCTCCGGAGAGGTCAAAAATGGGGAACACATGGCGAATGGTATATGGGTCATGAGATGTGCCAATGCCCCCGTCATTTCCTGACATCCAAGCCATAATTTCATTTCTTCTCATGGGTGTTGTATCTCTTAACGCTTTCACACTGACCATTGTTTCAGTGAATTTGCAGACCATAGCTGGAACCAAGAATCAAATTCTTTTTTCTGGGATTAAGTTTTCATAGAATTCTTCAGAGAAAAAAAAAAGCAAACCAGATCCTTTTAGTCTCAAAAATAAATAAATAAATAAAAACCAATCTGCTTAGTGTATATTAAAAGCTAATTGTGCAGACAAGATATTCACTGTTGTGCTTTGTTATCTCTTTGGTTTTGTTATATTCATAGATGACTCAGGCACATTGACATTTCTCTAACAGTTCCCAAGAGAATTCCTGTGAAGATGAAAATATTCATGCTCAGCAGTCACTGCGAGCAATATTATCACAGTGTAAAGTAAAAGAGGTTACTCAAAATTAAATTCATTCAAATCATATATCTTATTTGATAGAGTTATTTCCCACCTGCATATGTGTTAATAATTATGAAAACTCATTACACTCTAGCTTTTAAAAATTAAATATATAAATTAGGTTAGAAAAAAGCCAGGGGATAAGCCTAAGGAAGTTTATGTATTAGTAGATTATGGTAGAGACTGCAGTATGAACTTAATATTAGCTTAATATTTAAACAAACAGATATGCATAGAAATATCTTTATGTGTGTGAATATACTTCAGATAGCATATACTCATATGCCTGCTTTCTACATGATATGACCTACAATTGAAAACAAGTACTGAGAATTCAAGATAAATAAAATATCCTGCTAAACATATAGGAAACAAGATTACTCAAAAAATCATATGTAATTAAATAAGCAAGAAACTAAAAGTATTTGTGGAGTAAAACATAAAACTGATGATGAAGGATGGATGCAAGTTAGTCGTAATAATGTCTAAAAATTTTTTGGAAACAGAGGAACCTCCCATTGTAAGAGGTCAGGAGGCACGTGTTATGAGGGATGAGAGCAGGGATCAGAGAAACACATAGTGTATTTGTTAGTAATTTGTTACAAAACAATGGAATGATAATCTTTATGTTATTTTTAATATTTTAATGAAATTTGTCTTAATTTAATAAATGAACTTGGCTCCCAAATTTATTAGCAGATTGTTAACTAAAGGAATGTTTAAAGAAATGAAATCTAATGTGATATTTAAATGCCAAAACATTTACTATAATGACATGTCATGGTTAGTTTTTGACAATTTGACCTAAACCTAGCCAGGGGAAGCAGAAATCTCAGTGAGGAAAAGCTTCCATCAGAATAGCTTGTGGGCCTGTCTGAAGGACATTTTCTTTGAATGCTGATCGATTTAAATGGGCCTAGCTCACTGTGGGAAGTGCCATCCCTTGGCATGTATACTTGGGCTGCATAAAAATATAGTTGAGCAAGCGGGAAGAGTAAGCAGGATTGCTGAGTGGTTTCTGCTTCAGTTCCTGCCTCCAGGCTCCTGCTTGGAGTCTCTTGATGATGTACTGTAAGCTGTAAGACATACCCTTTCTTCCCCAAGTTGATTACTAGGATAGTACATAACACAATTTAATAAGTGATATATGTCATCTCATACATTGGTAGACTGAAATGCTCTAAATAAAATATCTGTGTGCAAATATATGTATATATATGGAATAATGAAAAATTACAAAAATAAAGATATAGAGATCAAAATCTATGGAAAGTAGATAGTTACAAGTGGGTCTAGAGTTAACACAAATGTTCACTCTTCTGAATAGATATTTGGATTTGTGGTAACTGCTATTTCCCTGGCAATAAGTGTCATAAAAATACAGGGAATAAGCAGTCTGGGTTTTGATATATTAAAAAAAGAGATATCAAGTAAGGAATTTACCTATGATCTCAAAAACCTAGCAGTAGTCATAGCTTTAGTTCCAAGCATGGTGAATTTTGCAGCAGGGCCTGCCCTTTGAAGAAACCCTGTGTTATCTTCAGAAATAGTGGCTTTTCTAAAAAGACAATGTATTTATGCCAGGAAATTCCAGAAGTAAAATGTAACTATTAATGTACACATTAAAATACCATTAATTTGGAGAGGCTTACTGGCAGAAACCTTTAACCTAACACGCAGGAGGCAGAACCAGTTCAGTCTTTGTGAGATCAAGGCCAGCCTGGTGTACATATCAAGTTCCAGGACAGTTGAAATTTACAGGGAGACCTTGTCTCAAAAAGACCAAAGAAAAGAACATATCATTAACTTACATAATTATCACCTAATTATTAATTTAACATACAACACACACTTTTAACTCTAAGAAATTACACCACAGAGCAATGTGTTTCTTGCAAATATTTTCTTAATATCCATAATTATACAGTAGAGACAAATGTATTCATACACTCATGCATAAACATGTACATATACAAATTTTTAAAATATAAAGCTAAGTAATACAAAAGAGAAATTCGTTTCAAAGTTAAAGTAAATATACTATAAGATTAATTAATCTTATTATTTATTAATAATAACAATTAATTAATTAACATACCATGATTAATTAGATGCTTACAAGCCAATGTCGAACTTTAACTTTACAGGCCAATATATCATGAATCTAGCATCATCATTCATGACAAATATTTCATTACTCTGAGCCACTGAAATCAGAAATACATATATGGAGGCTGGAGATTATGTGCCATGAAAATCATGGTTGTCTCTATCTTAAAATATTTCTTTACTATATATGGCTATATTCATATTATAGCTCTAGATAAATTTTATTTCATGGATATAATATGTCAGTAAAAGTTAGAACTATATGTTTTCATCACGTCAATGTTCTAAAAGAAAGCTCAGTTTGACAATGATTGAAAGAAAGATGAGACAATAAATTTTCCATAATTGTATAAAGATTGCATGGAGTTTTATTTCAAAATTTTAGGAATGAGTGAAATAATTATGCAATGAAATGTGTATACTTAAAGTAAATCACAAAGTGAATGGAAATAAAATATACCTGACAAAATAGTTTGATGATAGTAGCACATTACTATTATGATGTGATAAATAACACAGCCTAGAAATTAGAAATTTTAAAGTAGTACTCTACCAGGTGCTTGCTGGCAAGACAAACAACCTGAGTTCAGTCTCTGAAACCCACATGATATAAATGATGGGAAGAGAGCATAGACTCCTGAAAGTTGTTTTCTGACTTTCACATGCTGGCCCTGGGGCACTCACAAGCTCTCTCCCTCTTTCTCTCTCTCTCTTCCCTCCAAATAATCTGGATGTTCATTGCTTTAATTCCACTCTTTTCTAGTATAAACATCCTGTGTTCTGCAGTGTCTTCCATCTATATCTCTTTGAGAGTTTTATTATTCTACATATAGAGGTAAAAAATAATAATGTGAGGGAGAGTTGGTAATTAGTTGCTTTACAATATAAAAGGAATATATTTTGTTTCAAGGTTCAAAAGGATTAGGGGGTTATTTAAAACCTTTTGAGAACAGGCATTTATTTGGTCCTTAAACATTTTATTTAAATTAATTTTGGTTGTAAAATAACCAAATTGAATTATATGTTGAATATATCCTATGAGATTAACAAGTTTACAGTTTTAAATGTGCACATGTTTCTCATTTGTACTGAAAAACAGCTTTACTCTTCAGTTACAAAGCATAGCAAAGGCCAACTGCTTCAAAGCAATTAAAAATAACTTTCTCTCCACTAATTTATTAGTTAATTAATCTTCTTATTACCTAGGCAAATATCTTGATGCTTCATTATTTCTCCACAATTGATTATAACTATGTAATATAATAGATCTCATGCACTCATAGGTTTAACTAAACAAATTACAATCAATATTTCTATTAGAAATATTAAGTCAGAATTTCAATGAGATAATAGAAAATTCTATGCCTCAAGTATTCAATATTATATTAGGGTTGTAGGTCAGTGGTAGAGTTCTTGCCTAACATGCATGAGGACTCAGTTCAGTCCCTAGAAGTGACAAACAAACAAATCAAAGCAGAAAGAGAACTGGGAACTGAGGAGATAGTTCAGCAGCAAATGTGCTTGCTTTGCCAGCATGAGGACTGAGGATCAGAGTTTGTAATCTGAGATCTCATATAAAATCCTCCTGAGCATGGCCACTCATATGTAATCCTAGATCTAAGTAGGCAGAAAGTATTCCCCAGACAAACCTCCTAGCTAGACCATCAGCATCTGCTAGCTCAGGATTCAATAGCCAGAGACCTTCCCCCAATAAATAAAGTGGAAAAAATGCGAACATGGAAGTAACCCCATGTCATACTCTGACTTACACACACACACACACACACACACACACACACACACACAATTGCATGCACACACACACAGGGGCACATGAACACATGTGCACATGTCTTCACACATATGTGTATGTACATACATGCACTCTCACACATGTGAACACCTACAAACCTGAACACCAATTTTAGCAAAATGTGAATAAGTAGAATTGGTTAACATAGGTCATTGCTTTTAATAATATGTACATCATTTTGCACCTTTAATTGTAGAAACAGAATCTTAAGGTAAATTCTCAAATTTGAAATCTTCAAATTTCAAAGTTCACAAGTATAGAAGTTACACATTCAATTGCAATTGAAATATTATTTTCAAAAAGTTTTTCAGTATAACTAAATAATTACTCATTTTTCTTTATAGCTTTTGACACAAATGTATATTTTTAATTAACTTATTATTTTAGATTAACAGCATAATATTTAAGACTAACTTCTCACTTTGACAACAGTAAACCAATGAATATGAATATTATTATTTGTCCACATATATTGAGCTTCTGATTTTTTGGATAATTATTATTGAATATTTGTGTATGTAATACAAAATATCTTAGTCACCTTTATACCTCCATTCACACCCTCCCATAAACCCTCAACAGGTTTCATTCATTCTGTCATTTATGTTAATGCCTGTCAAGTTGAGTTAATGTACCCAGATGTCACTCATTGAAAGTTTATCCACTGGGTCTCATCAGCCTATCTAGGATAACTCCCTTAAAGAGGGTCAACTCACCCTCATTCAGAAGTACTTACCTTTGTCTAAGGCTGCTGCCTGTTCCCCAGTTCTGTACTGGATTTTTGTCTGCTTCAGTTTGCATGTGTTCTCGGCACCTTTGTCAAATACAAACTGGTTAAAATTATATGTTTGCGTTGTCAATTGTTCTCCACTCATCTATGTGTCTACTTTGTGCAAGTACCTGCTGACTTCATGAGAACAGCTCTGTAATAGAGCTGGTATAGTAATCTCCCCAGTATTATTCTTTGCTCTTGGGAATGCTTTGGCTATCCCTGGCTATATTTTGTGATTCCATATGAATTTTAGTGTTTTAATTCCGAATACTGTGAAGAATATTATGGGTATTTTGATTGGAATTGGAATTGTATTGAATCTGTATGTTTCTTTTGGTAAGATGGTCATTTTCACCATGTTAAATCTTCGAATCCATGATTTGTGAGGTCCTTCCGTATATTAGTTTCTTCCTTAGTCACTTTTTTCAAAGAATTATGGTTTTCATTGTAGAGATCTTTAATGTCTTTGGACAAATTTATTCCTACATTTTTAGTGAGTAATTTTATTGAATTTTTGTGTATTTCATGCAGAACATCTCGACCAGTCTTAATCATTTTTATACCCATTCCTCATTGGCTGCTACCTACGGCCCTCACCCCAGAGTTCATACACTCTGTCATTTGTGTTAAGTAAGTCCTGTGGTATCAAGTCAGTGTTCCCAGACAATCTTCAGTGCCAGTTCATTCACTGAGGGACTATCCAGAGACCCTCACTTTAAGAAGATTAACTCTCTCTCACCCAACAGTAATTGACCACCAATATTTCTTCAGCTAAGACTGATCTGCTGCTCATTTCCCAAGTTCCATGCAAGTTTTTTGTCACCTTCAGTTTGTATGGGTCTTGAGCATATTGACATCATTGCTGTAGGTTTATATAAGCAGGGTTCCTAGAACTTGAAGAATTCTATTTCCCTATGGATATGCACCTCTTCTCTGACTCTTGCAATCTTATGAAATACTCCCTGAACCATGGGTGAATGAAGATCAATATAGGAGCTCAGAGACTGACACTCTGAAGATTCCCAATCTTTACTCTTCGGCCATTTGTGAACTTTTGTGTCCCTGGACCTCTGTTGCATAATGGAGCTTAATTAAAGAGAGATGATAGGTTCATTAGTGTCATCTTTACCTCTTGTCCTATGTAACATGATACTGAACTGTAGAGGTTCCATTGTAGCTGTGCCACCTAGGCTCGGGATATTCAAAGACAATGTTTGTGTGTGAACAGTTGTGGTATGCTGTAGTAGTCACTATCTAAGGCAAGAGAAGCTTTTGTAATGAATGGGGACTCAGATACTTTACTGTAAATACAAGGACAGACATTTTGTACTTAATAAGAAGTTACATTAGTCTAGGGATATGACATCCTTGGAGATTTCTCTAAGATATATGATCTCTTTAGTCATGCGTATTTGGCTATGATTACAGTACCACACATGAGTTTCCTCCCATTGACAGGGCCTTAAGTTCAGTTAGGCAACCATTGACTACCTCCGAGATAAAAATGCCATTATACCAGTATGTTATGCTATGCCAGTCACTGATGTGGTTATTTGATCATGAAGCTGGTGTTGAGCCATCAATTGATGTTCTCCCTTAATACCTTAGGTAATGCTCTACAGGGTTATGAGAGTTAGCCTTCAGCAGAAATTGCTTCCAGGTCACTTCCAAATCCATTTCTCCAAATCCTATATCTCAAGAATGTCTTGTCTTCAGCAATAGAAATTTACCTTCAAGTTCTGGAAAGGACTCTAGGACTGTGGAAACAGCCTGTGTAATTTTGGTAGTCTCTTGTTCTACTCTGGCCAACAACTCTAAGCTAGGGTTCTCCTGTCTGGCACTATCTCTGGTTATGCAGCCTTGAGCTATGCACATGGACTCATGTAGGGATATTGTATATATAATATGTCATTAGGTTGTTAGACTAATATGATTTCCTCTCATGTTTCAAACTCTTGCTTTCCATTCTCTCTCCCTGTCTAAACTTCCCTCCATTCACTCCCCATTTAAAGTGCCCCTGTTTTGCTCATTTTCCCATTGATAACATCATTCCCCTGTGGCCCCACCTCTCATGAGTTTCTTCTTTCCATTTATCCCCATAGTTCTCTGTATAACCCTCCCACCCTCCCTCTCCTACTTAAATGCTCTCATTCTATATATTTATCCTTTATTAACAACTGTTTCCTACTAGTCTTCTAGCTCAATTTTCTTCTTTCCCTTTACCTCCCTGTTCTTTCCTGGTTCCTATTCCTGCAGTTATGTCATGATATATATTCACATATAAGGAATTGATGCTAGGATCCACAAATGAGGGAAAGTCTGTGTTACTTAAATCAGCATAACAGTTTCAAGTTCCATCCATTTGATAAGAGCAGGAAGTAGAAAGTGGCTTCTTGACTTGCCATTGCAGGAGACAGGCATTGATCAGATGGTGAGACACACATGGTTGCATACTCCCTTTTCCTTACAGGATATGAAGCAGGTAAAGAATGATCTTGGAAAATTTTCAGAAGATCCAAATATATTGATGCCTTTATGGGACTTAGTCCCTTGAGCTACCTTTGAAGGATGTAATGTTACTGCTAAATAAGACCCTTACCGCCACAGCAATGAATGTTGTTTTGCAAGCTGCTATCAAATATGCAGACCACAGGTGTATGAAGTGAATAAGAATAGAAACCCCATAACAGGGGAAATTCAAGTAAAAATAGTAAATCAGTTTCCCACAGGGAAATAAGCAATCCCACAGTATAATCCCCACTGGGACCTCATTTGTCCCCTGGGAGAGTGGAGAAGGAGACACATTTTGTCATGTGTTTTAATTGGGGATTCAGCATACTAGCTCTAAATCCTTAAATTATTCTAAGTAGTCTTAAGTTACACAGCAATCTGTTTACACCCTCAGCCTTTCTAGATAGGCTGAGAGGAACTTTGATTAAATAAGCAAATATAACTCCTACCTCTATGGAAGGAGATTTGATATTAAAAGATCACTTCATAACTCAATTTGCCCCAAATATTAGGAAGAAATTGTAAAAGATTCCTTTAGATTTTGATCTCCTCTTAAGTCTTCTAATAATAGCTTTTATAATTGGGACCAGGAGGAAATTAAGAAAAAGGATGAACAAAACAGGAGAGGAGGAAAAGAATTACCTTTGTGGCTACAGTGCAAGAAGTCAACCCAAGACTTGGCTTACCTACCAGGAAAAATAAAAGATGACTTCAGCCTGTTTTCATGTGTACCAACAGTCCACCTCAGATGAAAAAGCCAGAACTAAAAGGAAGGCCCCTTCACCATCTGCCAAGAAGAGAACACTAGAAGGCTCTATTTCCTCAAGGGTAAAATAATATGGGTGCTGGTCCCGCCTATGGTTTGGCAAACAGAGAAAATGGATTGAAGTGGCCTAAGGCATCCCTCTGTGGCTCCCACATCCTGAACAGTCATCTCCAAATGGAAGCCTCAGGCAACTGTGACCACAGAAGGAAAATCTGTTAGCCACCTGCTAGACACTGGAGCCAGTCTAGCAGTAGTTTTCCTATCAAACCCTGCCCCTCCCCCACACTTGTCAGACTATTGTAAAGGGATTATCAGAAAGGAAATCCCCTAACCACAAGCTTTTTCCAAACTCTAGTTCATGAATGGGAATAATTTTTCTTCACTCATTCCTTCTTAATTATGGCTGAGAACCAAGCTCTTTCACATGCAGAGATAGCCTAACTAGTTTATATACTATTATTTCCATAACTCCAGGGCAGAATCTTTGATTACACCTGGTAGAGACAGTCATAAACGCAGAGTTCTAGACAAATCAAGGGAAGAGTTACTACAGCAAAGCTGATCCAAATTCATCTTGAAGAACCTACCTCCTTTCCTCATTAGAGACACAACCCCCTTAAGGCAGAGACCCGAGAGGTATTAACAGCTATAGAGAATTATTTTAAATTGCAGGGTTTTCTAAAACCCTACAACACTCCTTGCAACACCCCCATGCTGGGAGTTCAGAAACTCAATGGGGATGGGGAACTGTACAGGACCTTAGCCTTATTAATGAGACTAGGGTCCCCATCCATCCTGTAGTTACTAATCCTGCACTTAGGTAACTCAAATTCCTGAGGGAACAAAATAGTACCTTCTTTATGCATTCTGCTGCACCCTGATTCACAGTATCATTTTGCTTTTGGGGACCCCTCAGTTAACTTGGACAGTGCCACCCCAAAGGTTTTGTGATAGTTCCCATTTGTATGGGCAGGAATTAGTGAAAGACCTGTCTGAATTTCCTCACTGTTGAGTTCAGGTCCTTTAGTACTCAGATGACGTCCTTCTCTGTGTCCCCACAAAGGAGGCTTCTCAGGAGGCTAGTAAGTGCCTCCTCAACTTCCTGGTAATCAGAAGTTATAAAGTCTCAAAGTCTATGACTCAACAGTAGCAGAACACTGTAGAATTTGGGGGTTTATCTTTGTCAGAGGGAACTGGGGCACTAAGTGAAAATAGTATGAAGCCCAATGTTTCCTGTTCATTTCCTAAGACTCTAAAGCAACTCAGGAGATTCTTGGGAGTTACAGGATTCTGCAGGTCTTCGATCTCTGGATACAGGGGGATAGCACATCCCCTGTATCAACTAATATGAGATACCCAGGCATCAGGACCACAGCTCCTGACCTGGGAACCAGAGGCGCAACATACTTTTAATCAGCTAAAGCAGGCTTTACTGAAGGCCTCTGTCTTTAGACTCCCAACTTGAAAAATATTTAATCTTTATGTGCCAGAAAGAAAATAGATGGCCTTGGGCGTGCAGACCCAGGCTTGTGGGCCTGCCCAACAACCTATCAGATATTTAAGTAAGGAATTAGAGTTTTCGGCCAAAGGATGGCCAATCTGCTGTAGGAAAGATGCAGCAATAACCCTCTTAATTCCTGGAGCTACTAAGTTAACTTTAGTACTTTATAACTTCATACCATATATATTCCTCATGATACATTAAGCCTGTTAGCCTTGAAGGGAAATGTTTGGCTAACTGATAACCATTTCCTAAGATATCAGGCAGCCCTCCTCTAGAGTCCTGCCATTCAGTTAAGAACTTGTTCCTCACTAAATCTGGCCACCCTCCTCCAAGAAGAAACTGAGGACCCAGAACATAACTATAAGGGAACTATCACTCAGAGTTATTCAGCCCAAGGAGATCTTAAATAAACTCTCTTAGAAAATGCAAATTGGACTCCTTTTACAGATGGAACTTCCTTATATAAGGAACAAGGAATCCCACAGGCTGGCTATGCAGTAGTCACACTCAATGAGATAATTGAAAGTGTACCTCTCCCTCCAGGCACCAGTGATCATCTGGCAGAACTGGTGACCCATATTGAATTCTGGAACTAAGCAAAGATCAGAGAGTCAATCTTTATACACACTCTAAGTACAGCAATGAACAGCATTGGAGATGGATTTCTAAATCCTCATGGAGAAAGGGAGCTATATCTGTTTTGATTCTGATAGTAATCCTATTAATCTTCAGACCTTGCTTACTCAACTGCTATTTTAACTTTGTTTCTTCTCATTTTCAGTCAGTCCACACTGACTGAATGTATGACTGAATGTATGACAATGTAACTCTATCTACATGGGCCCTCTTGAACATCCTCAAAGACCTGAGATTCTACAAGCATGGGAACACTAAAAACCCCTGACTTACTTTTTGCTGGCTCCCGTTGCCTTTATGGTTTATTCCTCCACAACCCTGACCAACAATAGAGACATTCTGCTCCCACTACACCTAGCAGTTATCATACAGTGAAGCCACTGGTGCACTTTTTGTGACTTTGTGGTAGATACCCTTGGAGGGGTACCCTGGCTGCCATACCTGACACCCCCAGCATGTAAGAAGCTGTAGGGCATAATGCAGGGTGGGCCTAGCCACGCCACCTGCTAGGAGGAATAGAGGAATGCCTCCTGTGGGCTTGGGGTTCTGCTCTGGCTAATCGTGAGACCAGCTTCTGCCCAGCACCTGGAAAGACCCTGCCTACCTGGAGCCAAACTTACTATTGGCTGTATTCAGGACCTTACCTCATAAGGTCATTGGCTATCCAGGCCTATAAGAGCTTTTGCAAAAACATATTTCTTGAGGAGACCTTACAATATTGTAAGAGATGATGATCCATCACAACACTTATTTAAGATTTTAAAATTATGAATATGTCTCAGATTTCTCTATTTGAACCTAAATCTCTTGTCAGTACTAGAGGATTGCTTGAAATGCTGAAATGTTCAATTGGATATGACCTGAAATTTCCCCAAAACAGCTATTTTGAACAAGCTTTATCCTTACTTCTTTCTATTTCACTTTATTTCTAAGAGTTATTGGACATCGTATGGTGGAATCCCTGGATCAGGGCTCTAGAATTCCAGTCACAAAACTAGGAAAACATAAACATAGTAATAAAAGGATTCTATTTTTTGTCATTTTAAGACAGGATCTTCCCATGTCTTTACTATAGACACAGCTGGCCTGAACCTCAATATGTAGGTCAGGCTGACCTCCATCTCAGTGAAATCTGCCTCTTATGTCTCTGAGTGCTGGGATTAAAAAACTAGACCGGATTCCTTTTATAAATTAATACATTCTGTGTAATGATATTTTCTTTATAGTAAAATCCAAAGCTTTTCATTTTCAAATTATGTTAATGGTTTCTGTAACCATTCTGTAACAGAAAGAGATTCTGCAAGAGGAAATTCCATTTTTTTCCTTAAGTAGCCTATTCATTCAAATTTGAAATTTTGTAGAATGTCAGATTCCTTGTGTGAAATTGTGCTTAACTTTGATTAATGTTTTTTTCTGATTTGTTCATTAATTAAACCTACTGGAATAATTAATTATACCTACCAAAATAGATCTAAGATATATTTTTCATTGATTTTTAATTTCAAGAACTATTTTCAGTTAATATTATCATTGTGTTTTGGAAGAAGGAAAACGTCATGCTATTAATGTGACCTTCCCAGATTAACCAAACAAAAAGTGGGCTATGTATATTTTGTAAAAATTAAGTATATAATTTAACTAATGGGAGATTCTGACAAAAAAGCCAGCATAACTAGGTGTAAAACTGTGCCTTAAATCTGTATCATTCAAGGTTTATCACACTTTAAAATTTCTTCATGCCCCTTCAGATTATACTTCAGATGTATTCAGTCTCTCAAACCAGTCTCTTAAAGTTTGATCTCCACTGTCTATGTGTAGGAAAGTGTTCTGGATTCCCAGGTGACTTCAATACTTTCTATAGCTGTTCCACTAAGCAGGTAGAAAAATCTTACTTTCTAATGAAATAATTTTGTCTTCAGAAGTCAATGAATTGAAAGCAAGTGAAACAACTCCATAATGTTTAATTTTACTTGTCAATTTGACTTGCTAAGAATGTCCATATTCCTGCAAAAATGTTATTTCTATTGTGCCATGAGCTGTTTCCAAGAGATCAGCATTGGAATGGGCAAAATAAGTGCAGAAGATTGTTTTTAACAATGAGTGGGCACCATGTAATCTCTTGAAGGACTGACTAGAACAAAACAGTGAAGGCAGAGCAAATCTCTTTTCTGCTTAAGTTGAAAGATGCATAGTCTCTCAGGTCTATGGGTACTGATACAGTTACTGTACATGACTTCCTGGTATTCCTGCTTGTGTTGCTGTACTGATTGTGAGAGCTCCTGACTCCCATATCTATGTGAGCCAATGCCTATAAATTGGCTCCTCTCAAACTAATGGGTGCATAAGAGAAACAAAGACTAATACACTTTACCCTGACCTATACAACACTGTGTCATCTCACCCAGTTCAGCTATGTCATTGATATGAACTCACTTATTCACTCTGTGTCTTGTAATTGAATGCTCAATTCTGCCTTGAAAGACTGTGCTTGTCAGCTCCACTCTGCCAACATATTCCCACTGTCATCTGGCTTTTTTGGTCCCTAACATCCTGCATGTCTCAGTTGAAACATCCTCCCTACAGAAAAAAAAACATAATTTTAGTGATTGTGGATTCTAGATAATACCACATTGCCTTTCATGGCACTTGAGTGCTCCTACTTATTTCTTAGTCATCTATTCAGGTGAGAACTCCCATCTTCCAGACATCCCATATTCTCTGTTTTGTTCTAAATTTTTCTAGGTACAATAATTGTCTTTCATCAGCAAGCAGTAATGGTTTTACTGATAATGTCAACTATTGCTATAATATTGCTTTTTAAAAAAATTATTAATTTTTATTTTATGTGTATGAGCAGTGTTTTGCTGACATGTATGTAAATACACAATGTGCAGCTACATTTACATAAGTCAGAAGAGAGATTTAGCTTCCCTGGAACTGGAGTCACTGGCAAATTTAATTGGCATGATGCTGGGAACCAAACCCTGGGCTTCTGGAAGACCAGACAGTGCTCTTAAACGCTGAGCGATCTCTTCAGCACCTAACATTGCCATTGATGTTATGGTTTGATAATTTATGCAATGTGTTTTTTACTGCCTTAATGATGGGAAAACATGACAAATTATAAAAACATTAAACATGCAAATTTTAAAATATATGAATAAGGCATAATTATTATACATCAAAGGATTTTGGTGCAAATTTAATAAGGGAATAATAGTGAGGAAGACAGGCACAACCATGTATCCTTGTGACAATAAATGCAAACTATTTGAAGGAAAGTCAGTCAAAAGACAGCTTACATGGCATAGATTCAAAGTGGCCTCAAATAGTCAAGACTAACTGATGTGTCTTCACAATTATAACAGTGATACATATTTTAAGAATAAAATGGTAAATACTGAAGGATTCATGTTATTTACAAATTATATAGAAAAATACTGAGAATTTCTAGTTAATTACAAATGTGACACAAATAAAATGATATGTCTATGACTAAATGTTTTAATAATTACTCCTTTCTGGAAAATAAGCTTATAAGGAATACATTTAATAAATCTGTAGCTGCACAGGCACAGAAACTTACACCCCCCACCACACACACACTCACTTTGATGAAAGCATATGGTATGATCTAGAAGTGTATATGCTGTTTCTTCTCTCTGTCAATCTGTTTTGAGTATATGTGCTGCCTGCATGAACACCAGAGTGTTAATCTTTTGCTCTTGATTTAAATTTCTGATGTTAAACATTTTATCAAGTTTCAGGTAATATTTCAAATTTACTTATTTGTATCTTCAATTAACTCTTCTTCCTATTTATTCTTGGCATGAAGATGCAGCCCATTTATTTTAAAAATTTTAACTAACTGATATATTTAAAGAAAATGAAGCAGTGTCAACAATTCGAATATTTGGAGAACCTGAGGTCACTTAACTGAATTTTAAGATACAATTTTAATATTTTTAAGTATTGTTGGTAGGGTTTCATCAAAGAATCTATTACACGAATGCATGAGGGATGAAAATTTTGTAAATCTCTATCATAAATGAAAAGCAAGCATTAAGAAAATAAAATAGCCTATTCCTGTATCTTAAAGCACTTTGTTTGCAAAATTTGAGGATTTATATTAAGGTCTGTGATCCATTTTAAGTAGATTTTTATTTGAGATGCCAGATATGGATCTGCTACCATTCTTCTACATGTGGATATCATTTTCCCACCATCACATTTTAAGGAAGTTACCTTTTCTCCAATGTTTGGTATTGACTTGTCAAAAATTAGGTGGTTATAAACATGAGAGCTTATTTTCAGGTCCCCTAGGATGAAGAGGGAACTAGGTGAGGGAGAAAGGGTTGTTGAATGGACTTGTCCTCTCCCTGGCAAGCTGGAGGAGTGAGAAGAGTGAACTCCTCCTTGAACCAGCCAGAGGGCCTTAGTTATATGAGGGGGAGCAGTTAAAAGGTATAGAAGCAGAGGTGGGCCCATGGCTTTACCATCTTGGCAGTTGCTAGGAGGTCACAGGATCTCTACTGAAGTGTAGAATTTGCTGGATGGCCTTAACAGGGGAGCACCCCACCTCTGCCGCTGCTCCTGTAAGTAACCCCAAACCGTAGTTTGATGAAATTACACCTCCTTTGTCATTGGAGACCTAGGAAGGAGGGGGCTGGACTTGGTTCTCATGCCTCCCAGAAGGAATCTTAACAGCTGGGCACAATAGAGGGCAGGAGGGCACCAATGAATAAGAACAAAGTGTAATGACACACATGTATGCAGTGCCTTGATAAAACTCATTACATTGTGTAACATGATGATGATGATGATGATGATGATGATGATGTGAAGGATTTAGTGTTGTTGTTTTCCTTTTTGGTTCTTAAATTATTTGGGCCAGTTATTCCTTTCTTCCTGGGTATTTCTCTTTTTTAGGATGGGCATATGTCTCTTATGCACACTCATCATTTTATTGTGGTAACAAAGAGCCTGTGAATTTCTCAAGTTTGAAGCTTGAGAGGAATTTGCTACCTGGACAAATCATGCCTTTAATTTTGACTGATGATGGAATGAGTTATCTCCTCTTGGCATACTGGGAATGATGAAATTAATAAATTTTACTTGTCAAAAAACAACCAAAAATATGGCTGGAGAGATGGCTCAGAAGTTAAGAGTACCGGCTGATCTTACAGAGGTGCTGGTTTCAGTTCCCAAAACCAACAAATCTTACAAGAGAAGTTTCCTTATGGAACAGATAGTAATTAACACAGAAACTCACAGCTGGCCAATGTGCAGAGAACAAGAGGCTTCAGGGTGCTTATCTCTGAATAGGACACCTGTATCAAAAAATTTCTGTCTCCTAAGGCTCAGGGATCATTGCAGAAGATGGGGAGAAAAGATTATGAGAGTTAGAGATTGTGGATGATCACAAGGAAACAGAGTTTTCTTGATAGCTGGTTCATCCATATGAACTCACAGCAATGGTACCAACATGTGCAAGTTCCATGCAAGCACACACACACAAAAATTCCCAACATAGACATGGGGAAGTGGGTTAGAAGCTCCAAACCCACTCGTAGGAACAGACGTCTTCTCGGGGAGGCAGAGACCATCTCTTTTAAGCGTAGGACACTAGGTTGACTAGTTCCATTGAATGGATCCACCTGAAGGATATTTGTGAACACATATTAGTCTCTCTATAAGCCTTATTTATTATATTACATAGTAAAGTACATTTAATTAGGGAGAAAACCATAACAGGGGAACAGATAAGGGAGAGAATCTAATGTCATCAAATTATATGACAATCATAATTCAATAAAAAATAAATTTATTTTTTTAATTTAAAAATATTGTTTTTTCTTAAAACAAGAAAGTAACTGGTTTTATTCATTGAAACTATTATGTTCCCTGAGAAAGGGAGAAAATAAGGTATTGTTATTTTCCCTGATTCATAGGGCAAATATTTATAAATTATGCATATTATGGATCTCTATATACAAATGATATAAGTGCATTAATGAAATGTAATTATTTGCAAGTTCAATGCTCAATATTCTACATTTAGATGATAAAAATTGAGAGGATGAGTAATTACAAAAATGAATATAAGATTTGCCGTTTTTATCTATTTGGAATAATAAGTTTCTTAAAGAGCATTTAAATTTGTATTATTCATGTTCTTTGAATTTTTCATATTATCTGCATCTAATAAGGAGAAAAGACAAGATAAACTAAAGTGAAGGAATGTTTTAGAAGACATTTGAGCAGTCAAGTAAATCAAAGTCTGTGAAATGACACAACTAAAAGAGTTTGAGACATGGGAACATAATGTCCCCTATTACAAAGCTGAATGAAAAAGAACATAACAGGGAAAATATTACTGGGTAATATTTTCTAGAAGTATAGTGTTATTTTCTTAAATACAACATAATTAAAAATGTATTAAGGAAGATTAAATGAATGGTATGTGAGTTTACCTCACCTATCTACAAATTTCCACTATATCACATATTAAAGAGACTTAAATAATGATTATGATGGCATTATTATGATAATTGTCATTACAATGAATTTCTCACAAACCATGCCGTTGTTTCTGTCTTCACCAACAGTGATATCTGAACTCTCTCAAGATGTTGGATGGGAGAACTGAGATGACCCTGCTGGCCCTTGCTTTTGATGTCCTAGCTAAAAAGACCCTGTGTTTTCTTTATTCATTCATTTTTATTGAATTTTTATGATTTTCATGCAATGTATGATGGAATTTAAATCCCCTCCCTCATCCACTTATCCACCTTTTTACCCACAACACAATTTAATGCATTCTATTATGTAATATAATAAGGTCTTTAGAATCTAATTTGTGTCCACAAATGTGCTTCATTGTGTGTCCATCCCTTGGAAACTGGCCAATTCACCAAGAGTTCCATCCTTTAAAGAGACTGTCTCTGCCCCTCCCAGCAAACATCTGTTGCCACGATTTCCTTAGTTAGGTTTGAAGCTTCTTACCCACTTCCTCATGTCTGTGCTTGAATATTTTTATTTTCAATTTGTTTGGGGGAGCTTGAGCTTGCAAGTGACTTGTCCATGCTGTCACCTTTGCTACAAGTTTATACGAATAACTGACAAGTTGTCTGGAGAGCTGTTTTCTTGTGATCATCTACCACCTCAGACTCTTACAATCATTTCAGCCCCTTTTCTGCAATAATCTCTGAGCCTTGGGAGGCAAAAGTTCAGAACAGATGTATAAGCACTCTGCAGTCTCTTGTTCTCTGCAATTAATCAATTGTGGGTTTCTGTGTTAATCACTATCTGTTGCATAAGAAAATTTTTCTGTTAAGAGTTGAGAGAAGCATCAATCTAAGGGCATAAATCTAAATCATTAAAAGTCAGTTTAATGAGATAATTGCTTAATTGAAAACTAGTTTTAGGTTCTCTTCTATGACCTATGACCTATGTAGCCTCAGGTTTCTAATCCTGATATTGATGTTAGGTTTGGGCTCCTCACAAGGAAGCTGTCCTAAATCCAATTAAAGAGCAACTGGTTCTTCTACAATATTTCTGCCACTATTACATATTGGGCATATCTTGCCAGGCCAGTTTTTGTTGTAGTTCAACATATTTACAGCTGGGTGAAAACTATTATAGATAATAACTACATTCAGTGACTTAGCAGGATATAAAATCAACACCCCTAAATCAGTAACCTTTCTATGCACCAGATAAAAAGTCTGGGGAATAAACTCATTTATGATAGCCTCAAAATCCACTAAATATTTTTAATAAATCTAACAAAGGTAGTAAAGGATCTGTATAATAGAAAGTTTAAGATATTGAAGAAAAAAATTAAGAAAGATACCAGAATTTGGAAAGAACTTACATGCTTATGAATTTGTAGGATTAATATTGTGAAAACTGTCATCTTACCAAAAGTATTCTACAAATTCAACATGATACCCATGAACACTCTAGCATAATTCTTCAAGGAAACTGTAAACTTGATCTCAAATTTCATATGGAAACACACACAAAAAACAGGATAGCTAATATAATCTTGAACAATGCAAAATTGCTGAAGGCATTATCATTCCAGATCTCAGTTTATACTACAGAACTGCAGATAAAAACAGCATAGTACTGGCACAAAAACAAATTGATTTGTAGAACAGAATTGAGGCCCCATAATTAAGTCCACACTTTTACAGCTACCTGATTTTTGACAAAGCACTCAAATATACACAGCATAGAACAGGCAGCATATTCAACAAATGGTGCTAGGTGACCTGGATAAGGGCAGAGAGAAGAATGACACTAGATCCCTATATTTCACCGTGCATAAAACTCAACTCCAAATGGATCAAGGACAATCCTCAACATAAGACCTGAAACCTAGAATCAAATGGAAGAAAAAGTAGGAATTACATTGCAGCTTATAAGTGCAGGAAAGGTCTATCTGAATAGGAAACCTATAGTGTAAGTTTTAGGTCCAACAATTGACAAATGACAACATGTGACTCTTAAAAAATTTCGGCAAAGACCTTCTTGTTCTTCATTACTGGATTAAGATTTAAAAATTCTTGCCCTTGAACAGAAGTTCCCTGCTCAGTTTCTTGCATTAAGGTAACACCTACATAAGCCCTTACTTACCCATTACTTTGGTCTAGTTTTACATCTTTTAATTGAAAAAAATTATAGAATTATATTATTTATATTATATATAAATAATATATATTAATAATTATATTAATTATATTATTAAAATTCAACTGAATTTTAAATGTCTATTAGATCTTTCAGTTTATGAATATTGAATTGTACAAAATATTTATAGGAAATACTCAGTGAAGGAAATTATACTGTTTGCATTGTTGTTTCTAGGCAATAGGACTAGTTCCTGATAAGTTGTAGACATTAAATGCAAAACCACATGTGATCCACATAAACAAAAAAACCTCATATTTCTAGTCTATTCATTATTCATTCCCTCTGTAGCCTGTCTGCCTAGGACCTGCAGCTTGCTACCATTGCCCAGCATTGTGCAAGACCATTAGAGGGCCCGTCACTCTTTAGGAGAAATACACAAAGCTTGATACATGCCATTTACTGGGTATATATGCTTTTATACCATTAGACAAATTACTCAACTGTAAATTAAAACATCATACATTAGCAACAGTTTGTAAATTAATTCAGAACAAGACTGAGTGATCATATGTGACTTTTGTAATGGTTTTTTGTAAATTTCACATAGATGAATTAAAACAAATATAATTTATTAATAGAATCAAGATAAATATTCTATCTTTTAAATTTTTATATATGATGAAGCAGATACCGAAAGAATCTGTGGCAGGCAGGTATGGATGATAGAAGAAATATTGGGTTCCCAGGGTTTATGTTCCACTGCATAGGGTAAGCCTAGTTTATTATTCTCAGCTTCCTCCCAATTTCGAATCCTTAATATCCTCTTTATCAAAGCTAGTTCCTCTGAATTTTACATTTTCTGGTCTATGGAACTGATGAAATCAAAATTTGTAGTCGCACCCAACAAAGAATAACTGAAATAAAAAGCCCCTGTTCATGAAAACTATTTGAGAAAATTCATGAGTAAGAGTAATGGGAAATATGATTTCTAAATAGAGGCAAAAACTTTGTACTTTGTATTGATTGGACTCAAAGTAATGGCTGCTACTTTCAAACACTAATAACTTCTTAAATTGCACATTAAAATTCCATCACATGAATTTATTATTTAAAACTCCAGTAAATTTAATATTATCTCTAAAGCAACCATTATAGAGACTTAATGGATTTCTTAATAGGATAACATATGAGTGGTTACAGAGCACTAATTAGAATGGAGGGTTTGAGAATCAGCCAACATGTAAGGAAATTATTCAAGTAATGATTTTATTTTAAAAAATGAAAGGAAGCATTATTCAAAACATCGAAAGAAAATTTACAAATCACATGCTTCATTTAATCAACATCATATTTTCCATGTACAATAATATACACCACTCCTTTTGAAACTATCATTTGCTTTTACATATTGCTTAAGACTTTTATCTGTACTATTTGCCTCATAAGTTAAATTCTTAATATATTTATATTATAAAATCAACTCATTTTGGATATTTAATTAACATTACTGCCTTTGAAAAGTATGTGCACTGCTTGGTATCTTCCCACAGGTGGGGTTTCAGTTGAGAAATCTGGCTTTAGAGGATTGGGCAGTGTGCCTGGCTAGTTACATGGATGCTGAGAACTCATCTCCTCATGATTGACACCAAACACTCTACCACTGAACTACCTCTCTATTCCCTGTTTTTATATCTTATCTGTTATATCATGCATTTTCTTTTATAATTATATTAATAATGTAAATAAATAAAAGAACATTTCTATAGTGATAATGATTTGTTTTATACCAAAGGAATTTTTTTCATAATGCAACATATTTAAATACAAAATTTGCTACAAATGTGTCAGATAATATTTTATCTATATAGGTGTCTTTTTAAGTTAAGCAATTTAGATAATTGCAAATCTGAAATTAGGTAATAGTATAATATTTGCCATTAAATAATAAAATTCTGCTTTAAGGAACATTATCTGTTGTAAATTCTATTATTTTATTACATCCATTATTAACATTTCACATGCTCATCATTTTCAGGAGTTATCATTTGGCACCAAATGGCCCTCCCAACAATTAACCTGTAACTGAGTATGCAGTCTAGGCGTGCCTAAATCTCAGAGATCCACTGTCTCTGCCTCCAAAGAGTGCAGGGATTAAAAGTGTGTACTACCTCATTGAGCTCCAACTTTTTTCTGGTTTTCTAATCTCTGGCTAGCCAGACAGCATGCTTTATTCCAAGTAACAGCTAACCATTTACATGACGCTAAAACAGAAATTCAATAGAGCACAAGGCTTCAGGAGTGATTCACAGAGATACAGATCAGAAGTGACCCCTAGGACTCACAAGGCAGGCATGTGATAGGAAAACATTTTAGGGATTTGGAGCATGGGAGTGGGTCTTCCCCTTCTAATTATATTTGGCTTGTAACTTTCAGGAATTTAAATCTCTGTTCCTGTGGAAGTTGACTGCATTTGACTTTCTCTGTCAAATAAATTTCTTTGTTGTTTTTCCTCTAGAAGCAGGACTAACTTGCCATTTCTGAATTCCCATCATTCAAACCCAAATCGATTTTTTAAAAATTGTTTATTTTTGACCATTCATAATCTGGGCTAATTTAATCTGATTTGCTTGCACTGATTTCACTAAACCACAGTTTTGGATTTGGATTTTCTGATATAAATGAGAGACAGAGGATGGATTAACTGTTTAGAGTAATAGGAGCCACACTCAGACAGGAAACATTCTACAGACAATAAAAACACACAGGGAATTCCATGACTCCCTCTCAAAAATTAAATTATTATTGTATCTATGTTGTAAACCAGCTAGTTATCATTTGATTAATATTACTGATTTTTAAATTATAAAGTAAGGTCTCCTAATTTACTTGTTCTAAACAAGCATACATGTATTAATAATTGCTCATTATTACAACTAGTTTTTGGTGAAGGATAGAATTCTGTCAGATTTAGCTTAAAATCAAATCAACATTATTTAATGATATTTAATTAGCTGGGCTTAGTTGTACACACTTCTCATCCCAGCAAAGAAAAGCAGATCTTTGTGAAATGAGGCAAGCCTGGTCTACATAATGGAGAGTTCCAAGCTAGCTGGGGCTACAGGGAGATCCTGTCTCAAACCAACTCCCCAAATATTTAATTAATTATTCAATTTATTTGACAGTATATATTAATCCTTAAAATATTGGCAGATTTTCTTTTATTTTAAATGGATATGTGTTACTTTTTATCTTCCAGTAGAAAGCTTTACCATCCTTTCTTTCAGTTATTGGAGAATATAATTTAAAATCCTCTGTCAATCACAGGACTTATTAATGCATTCAGTTATCATGTACTTCATCTTTAAGTTCTGTTCCTAAAACTTATAGGAAAATCCCAATGCCTTTAGGATTTCAATTAAATTTGAAGTAATGCACTTTGTAATTTTTTAAGGAATTTCACTTCTATGTTTTATTTAAAGGGAAATTAAATACATGAATTTTCACTAATGCTACACTCTCTTATACTCCTGTACCAGAGAATAACTCCCTTTAAGGTTATCTAATACTAAGCAGACATCGCTAAACACAGATACAGAAGAGTACTAATAAATGTGTGTGTTTGTTCTGTATTTATAAATGTATGTAGGTCTACTTAGTAATGGAAAAGAGGACAGAAAACTGCGAGGGAGAGGGAGCTGGGGGCATGGAGGCTGTAGGAGGGGCACAGGGAAAATTGGAAATAACGCAAATATACTACTCATGCACAAGCTTCTAAAAGTTAAAGTAAAGTTTAACATTTAAAAGCTCTAAATTTCCAAATATATATTTAAAAAACGACACAATATAGCCATGTAATGTTCCAGAAAATATTCATCTATATTTTAAGGGATCCTAAGACTATATATGGCTTATGTGTTATCTACTTACCAAATTCTCCTCAGTGTTATAAATCCAAAAGTTAAAAATTCCTTTGAAGAGTTTTCAAAACAGCCTAGCCATCCACATTTTTAGTATTATACCATTTCTAGCATGCAAAAAAATCTTGATAAATTACATTTGGTAAGTGGATGAGTAATGAATGAAGAACAAGGAGGTTAAAATTTTAATCAGAACAGGAATTAATCCAGTCACTAGGGAAGACACTTTGCCTCAGTTTCATTAACAGGAATAGTCACTCTCATAGAGTTGTTCTGTGAATCAAATTAAATCATATTTCTGAACACTGTTTCCTTATGGCAGAAGTTATTTTAGGTTCACTTTTCTATTTCATCCTCAGCCCTAGAATCATTCCTCTCTTCAAAAGGACCTAATTCAGTTCAGCAGAAACAACATCGGCTGGCTAGATTTACACTTTTTTTTTTAAATGAAAGGATTGCCATGGAATTCTTATCAAGTATATAAATCTATTTTCATAGCAGCTAATACAAGTTAAAGAATACATGATGAAAATTTTTTTTATCAATTCTTATTTGGAACCTGTATATCATACTGCATATTAAAAATAATTTAGTATTGACAGGAAGCATTCTTAAAACTACAAATATGTAAAAGTGGCCAATATATTACATGTAATTTGTTCTGGTATACAAATTAAAATATTAGGAAGCAAAATGTTGGTTATTAATATATTTAAAATTTGAGGCTTTCTGTTGCATATCCTGTATGTCTGTGTTTGTGTAAGAACTGTACTGTATGTGTTTGTATATATAATGCCTCTACTGTGTATTGCTCATTGAAAATGGCATTTTTATGCATATGAAGCAATACATATTCTAGAGAAATTAGAAGTTAGAAAATAGTACAGAAATGTTTAACATATTTTAATCAGTTAGATATGGAAATATATCTCTCATTTTACACGTGCTTGGAAAATAGAGCATCTTTAAATATGTTATAAATACTCAGCTAGGTTATTATAGTATTGTATATTTACATATTTGGATGTATATTATATTCATGTATAATAAGCATAAGAAATAATCTTTACATATGTATTTTTAATAACTGTCCTTTTATTCTGCCTTAAGAGTAAATAGTTTTCATTTGAAGTCATCATTGGGATGATCTTTTTCTGTTTTCTTTTTGTTTCATGTACAGATAGGGTGTAGTTAATACGTCATGTTTAATATTCTGAAATTTAAAATGTATTTTCTAACTTCTATCTTTAAATTTGTCTGAATTTCTTGAATGAAAATGCATCTTCTGCTAGAAGCAGCTATAAGCCTTGGGGAAGAAACTGTTTGAAGTCCAGAGAGTGCAAGAGGACAAGCAAGGCCGTCTTTCAGTAGAAGAGCAAAAGAAATGAAGCTCATTGAGGTAGTCTTTGATGTTTTCCCTCGGGATCCTGTACAGATCCTGTGAGCTGGGCTTAAGGCCAAGCTGAAATCCTTCACTTAGAGCTCCTAGCCATCATCTCCCTCTCAAGCAGGAGTCACTGTAGCAGATCTGGGTTGCTCAGACCACCAGGGCTTGAGAGGTTCAGTGCCAGGAGACCAAACAATTTCAGAGAGTGAGCCTCAAATCTGATATGCCACTTCTCTGGAAAGATGTTACCAGTTCTTGAACTGAGCATCCTCATAGCAGAAATGGAGAAGAGAGAGAGAAAAAAAAAACTGCTTTGATTATAAAACTAAGTTGAATTTCAAGCAAACTCAAAGTTATAAAATTATGAAACAATAATTATAATAATACAGATGTTATCACACAAAAGAGGTCTTCAGAAATATATCTGGAATTTATTTTTTAATATTTTATTTTTCATTTTTATTTTATGTGTATGGGTGTATTACTGTATGATGAATGTATGTGCACTCAAGTCCTTCATTGCCTGCAGAAGTCAGAAGATGGTGTCAGATACCCTGGAATTGGAGTTAGAGATGGCTGTTAGCCACCTGACTTGTAGGTGCTGGGAATCAAACCTGGATCCTCTACAAGAACAGTCAGTTCTCTTAATCGCTGAGTTGTCTCTCTAGCCCCCATATCTGTAATTCAACCAGAATATACAAGAAGGATGCACACTACACAATTGGCACAGAGACAAGCAAAAATTATGGATTTTCATAAACTTTGAATTAGAACATTGAAACTTGAAATCTGCAGGATGTTTCAAAGACACCTGTATATTATCAAATTAGGGGTGAGGAAAAGGCTCAGTTATTGCACAACATGAGTATCTAATTAGTGTTGCCAGAAACTATATAAAAAGCCCAGCACTGTGGTACATATCTTAATCCCAGTCCTGGGAAAGAGGATACCTCATGAGCAGTTGGATTTGCTGGCCAGTCAGTCTAATTAAATCTTTGAGCTCCAGGTTTAGTGAGAAACTGTGCCTTAAAAAAGAAGATGGAGAGAACTAGAGAAATATACCCAACATTCAGCTGTGGACTCTGTACACCCATATCTGGGACTGGGTCTCCATGTACAAATATGATAACATGCTGATGTGCCAGCAAGGTGGCTAAGTAGGTAAGTACTTGTTTCTAAAATTAAGACTTGCATGGTAGAGAGAAAAGACTCCTGCAAGTTGTCTTCCAGCTTCCATATGTGCTCTGTGCTATGTTTGTGACTCCTCAATAAATAATACAGAAATAAATGATTAAGCATACACCACCTGCATACATACACATGCAGAAACTTTTTAAAATTAAAATATTATCTTAAGAGCAAAACTAATAATATTTTTTTCCTAAAACTACATACCATTCCCTTAAACATTACCTGGGTACAAAACTAGCAAGAAAAGAAGCTAAATGCAGAACAGTTTCACATATGACTTAGATCATCAGACAAGGCAGTGATTAGAAACTCTTCTAAAAGACCTGTAATACTTTAATGATTTTAACTGACTCTGACCAATAAAATAGCACAAAAATTTATCTTCAGGTTTGTCATAAGTAACAATGCATAAAGCATTTCTATTTTGTACCTTTCGCAGGAATGGCTTTCATTACATGGACAGAATCTGTACTAGGAACTTTTAATTATCTTTGACAGATTTACTAAACCATATGCTCTTGTAATCTGCACACCAGATTTTGTTTCCTGGAAACCTCAATTTGCTGCTCCACCCTAACCTAATGAATAAATGTGCATATTCTTGAGAATTAACATATCAAAGTGTTGAAAGAGAGTGTTCATCTTCACTGAAAATAATGAAGACGGAGAAACCTTGCTGTTGGTAAATGTGCATCAGAGCTTGTAGTTCTGTGATTGCTGATGAAGAAACAATTTTGAATAAGTGTGGTGAAGTCTGACTCCAGAATACAGATCCATCACAGTTTGAAACACAGTTCCACGGCACATTTCCAAGAGACATCTCAGGGAATAGGTGTCTTTTGAGTTTGTACCCACTCTTAAAAACTAAAGTTAAAAATCAGTTGAGTTTATTAGCATAATTGAAGCATACATGGTAGGGTTGCACACATTAAAAATTATTATTATTGTTGTTGTTGTTGTTGCTGCTTTGGGTTTTTAGAGACAGGGCCACCCTGTTACCCTTGCTGAACTTGCTTTGTATATCAGGCTGGTCTGTATCTCATAGTGATCCTCCTGTCTCTGCCTCTCTAAGTGCTGGGATTAAAGTTGTGTGCCATCATACCTCCTGGCTAACCAAAAACCAAAAAAAAAAAATCTTTTTTTAATTACATGTATCTGTAGTTGGAGTCAGGAATTGGTTCAATTACTTGGAAATCCATTTGATCAGCTATGTATGATGTTGGCAAAGCTTATTAATAACTAATCCTTATTTACATATCAAACAGAAAGACATGCAAACTTGTTTGAAAACACTCTATGAGTGTTTACTAGAATATTTCAAACTATTCAAACTCGGGATAACACAGAACACATTATTTCTGACTATTCTTTCCTATCTACAGGATAAGTTTCCCTGCTTATTATTTCTTTCATAATGTGGTGTTTTTCCTAGTAGTATAAATCACATATTGAATCATTACATACGGACTTCCAGCATGTCTAAGTGATAATTTTACTGATATAACAAAACCACAATGGCAAAGGCATGCCATGTTATAGAAACTGAATATTGGATTCATGTTCATTTACATCTACATATCACTACAATGTATGAACTCTGCATTGTATTAATGTGTTCCCTCAAATTTAGACTAATGTATTTATAACTCATTTAAAAACTATGTTACGTTGTATCCAATTCAGCCTATTACTAGGCAACTCTAAACATGCATACTTATTGTAAAACGTGTTATGTCATCTTTATTCCTCAGCATTTATCAGAAGACTGATTCTAGTTCAACAAAAGAAAAAGAAAACCATCTTCACTTTTTGAAAGGAAACTTTTTGAACGGCAGTGACAATAACTGTAACCTCTAGGGAAGAAGGAAAACACAACAGAGCTTTCTTTTCATTAAACACAAGGAAAATGACAAGCACAGCTTAAACTACCTTATGGCTATAACCGTTATTCTCATATAGACTGAACATGACAGAATGGGAGCTTTATTTGCAATTGGATATGGAGTACTCACGTATGGAAAGCTGCCTTCTGATAAATAGCATATAAACAATGACAGATAAACCCAGAACTTATCTATTAATTTCATCACTACTCATTTGTGTAATTGATCTCTATCAAGTGAATGCTAATTACTAGCAATACTATCCTGAACAATATATTGTTTAAAAACATGAAAATTTGGATTAGCATTCATTTATTCACAAAATTAAGAACATGAGAAATTTTGAGTGTGGAAAGGAAAACTCACAGGGCCATCCAGTATAATAAATAGTATTCTGACCAGGAAGAACTTGGATACCTGCAATGTATAGAAGCTCATTAAGTGATTATGTCATACTACCCATTTCCTAGGTTTCCCACAATAGTTTTACTTACAAGTTAAGACATATTTATGGAGTTGGTACGATCAAGAAGATGTTTTAAAATAATCACGTCTATCATTACTTCCTCCTTTTAATTGTATTTTGCTCATCTCTTTGAAGTGCTTGTTTTAAAACAGCATAAAATACAATAGTATAGAAATAGAGTGACAAATGTACTGACTTTGAGTTCACAATTGTTTATGTTTGGCACTGCTACTTTCATAGGTAATTAGAGATTTGAACATTATTGAATAAGCCAATAATTAATGTTTTAGAATTTCCCTATTTTGTTTATTTACTGTGCTGCCATTCCTGTAGATGACAGACTTTGTTTTTATAAGGCTTATCTGGAAATTTTAAGGAAGCTCTAGATATAGCAAGATATTCTTTAATCATTTTAATTCTTGAGTTCATTGAAATCACAGACAATCATGATGGTACTCTCTTGCAATGCCTCTAATCTAAAAGGTGAGAATCATGAGCTGCAGGTCAGTGTTGGCTAATAACCCCTTCCTTAGGCCCTCTGTTAAACACATCAAGCCAGAATGAAAATGAAATGTCTTAATTTTTTAAAAGGAAAATAATATTTGGGACACAAATTAGACTCTATAGGCTGAAATATATATATATGCAGTACATTAAACTGGGTGGAGGCCAGTGGGAGAAGGTGTGCATAACAGAAGGAATCTAAATATCATCAAACTAATATGAAAACTTCAAAAAGTCAATAAGAAAGCATTTCCTAGTGATAAGAAAAACTGTTCAAAAGAACCCTCCATAACACCTTGATGTTTAGTTCAATTGTTTTTATAAATGAAAAAGCTTGAAAATAAAATCTGTTTGTAAATAGGAGGCTTGACTGTACATTCAGTTAAAACAAAATTTAGTGTCAAAAAATATGACAGTGCCAAAAGTATAATGGTATATAAAAGAATCTGATCTCTAATCCTGTAAACCTGATCTGTGATGTATCTGATCATGAACTAACAAGCAGGGAAAGCGAACTCCCCTGAGCATCACTTACCCATCACTCTGCTGCCATTGCAAAAGGAAAGAACAACACAAACGTGCACTAAACACACAGCAAACACCTCCTTCCTCTCCCTCTGTCCCAAGTATCTCAGAACTGCCACCTCACATACACAGTAGTCAACCTCACAGGTCTTTGCATTTTCTTTTCTTTATAATTAATTATGTGTCCTATATCAAACTCCATACCATCTCAAATTTCATCTCTTTAATGAAGTTGAATGATAATTCTTTGTACTTATCCACTACTTTCTTGACATTGCTAGATTATCACATAAATCACTTTTTGCTACTGTAAATTTTTGCTGTCTTGCCCACAAGGTTGATTGAGTTCCTTGTTTTTCTACATAAATGTAAAGTACCCAATACATACATATGTGTTGTCATGCTTCATTAAAAATACATTATCAGGGACCAGAGAGATGGTTCAGCAGTTAAGAGAACCGGCTGCCCTTGCAGAGGAATTGGTTTGGTTCCCAGCATCCCATATGGTAGCTAACAACTGTCTCTAACTCCAGTTCCAGGGAATCTGGTGACTTCTTCTGACCTCTAAACGCATTGCATGACATGGGTGCACTTACATACATGCAGCCAATATACTCATACACATAATATAAAATAATTAATAAAAGATTAAAAATACATTATCAAAGGTTATTTATAAAAATCATGTCTTAATGCTGAAATGTAGATTTTTATTTTTTTTTATTTTATGTGTATTAGTGTTTTGCCTGTATGTGTATAGGTTCATCATGTGCATGAAATGCCCACAGAGGATAAAAGAAAGCAGCAGAAAATCTTGCACTGGAGTTACATAAACTTGCTAACCGCCATTTGATGCTGGGAATCATCTGGTCCCGGGTCCTTTACAAGAGCATCCAGTGTTCTCAACCACTAAGCCAGCTCTCCAGCCTTATAATCAGAGTCTTGGACTATTTTTCTTAAAGTTATTCTATATTAAAGTTTTCTTTTTTTGTTTTTCTTTGGTGTGGTTAATGTGGACAGCTTACCCAGCAACATTCAGCCAATCCAAGTTGTGATCGTATCTAGATTTCCTCAAGAGTAATGTCCTGCCTTTCCTTATCACTACCATTAGCAGCACACAGCTTCTTATTAGCCTTATCACCCATTGTTATGATAAAGGAAGCATAAACTATTCAGCCAAGCAGCTGTCTGAAGAGAGTAATAGCTTCTTTATCTACATGCAGGACTCAGGACTTTTACTCTAACCACTATCAGACTAGTCAGGCACAAAGGTGTCCCTTGTCACTTCTTTGGTTTTACTCTTCTTATTGTTTTTTATTTCCAATTTCCATTAGGAAAACTTATTTTTTTAATGTGCATACAAAAGTCACAAATACTTACTATTGATATGTTTCATCTTAAATCATTCCTAAACATTTAAACTGTTGAATACTGTATTTATAATACCATAAATGCATTGTTTTTAGTGAAATTAACTGAAAAATACACAATTATTAAATAAAAACAGCCTTTTATTACTGTTTTTATGATTGGACACATTAATTATTGTTTTATTACATTCATTTATAATCTAATTTGTTTTAAAATCATTGTTGAAGTGATAATATATACAATTTAATGAGTTATAACACTTATTTTCTTTTTTGTGTATTGGTTTAGCTGGGCCCTTGCCACTCGTGTGTGTGCAGGTCAGACGACAACTTTTGAGAGTCAGGTCTGTCCTTCCACCAGGTGCACCCTGGGTATTAATTCAGGTTTCAGGCTTGATGACAAGACTGATTAACTACTGAAAAATCTTGCCAGCCCAAGATAAAGAATTTTTAACTCTTAACAACATTGAATACAAAATTATTGTGTCTTTTTATAACAAAAAATTAATGCATATTATAGATTATATTCAATAAAATTTTCTCTGTCTCTCATATCAAAACTACAACACTATAGTGCAAAAGCACAGCATTAGGAATAAAAAAAATTACGTGAATGTAGTTTTCATATGCAAGTGGTATATCTCCTAATTTTCAATTGAATTAATAGAAATTTTAGCAAATGTACCATCAATTAGAAGACTTGTAAGTAATTTGCAAAGCAAGTTATGAGATCAATAATAATTCACATTCATAAATATGTCATTCTTTTTAATCCAAATAAGAATTAAAATATCAAAGTGATTTAGTGATCAAAAATTTATTTACAGAATTCAAGTTTAATTCCCAAGTGTATGAAACACAGCATGCATTTAGAAAGTCATAGTATGTAATTTTACATCCTTTATGAAAGATAGATAATAGTGAGCAAAGTATTTCTATAGAAATAAAGGCGAGTTCTCAGTTTTCAGCATTTATTGGCTATTTGACAAACTAAAGTTAATGAAAAAAAATATATCTAATTTTTCTATTTCTGAGAATATACCAGCAAATTAAAACAAACTTCGAGAAATGGAATTTTTTGAAAGAAAAATGCTATTCCTTCCTTTCTAATATTTTTGGAATGATAGTTATTAAGAATTCAATTAATTTTGAACAACATATGCCTATGCCACAATTTAAAAAGTGAAATTTCTCTATATTTTCCTAGTAAAACTGAGGTTGTAGCTCACTAAACCTCTTAATAATAAATTAATAGCTCAATTTTTTAATGATGATATGATTTGAGGCCCATTCTGCCTATTCCTTTTTAATTTAATATTGTATAAATTGAAATTTACATGTATGGTGTAATTATTATGCATAGCATAGCATGTACATAAGGACATAAACACAGATCAATACAGTGTTATTCACTTTGAAATCCTCTGGATATATGTAAAATAAAGCATTCAGTTTTTTAATTATATATTTGAAATAAATAATTTGCATTATTTTTCATATAGGCAATAGTAATGGGTACTTTTTTCACAGTTAGTATACTCACTTAACTTGATGAGTTAAAGCACTTATATACCATAATAATACATAATGGATAGCTTATTTTGTATTTGTAAATATCAGAATATGCATCAACAAAGTATAGGAAATGGAGCCCTGAATTAGATTAAATCAGTGAGTTTATGCAGAATTTAATCATTTGAACTAAGTGATTTATAAGTCTATAAATATACAGAAGTACAATTGAAATATATATATTAGCTCATTATAAGGAATTGAAGATAGCTTGATAATATTTGGATCATGCCTACTTTCTTTACCAGGAAGTCTACTTTTTCAGGTTTATAGGGCATAACTCATAGCCTAAATTTTTGAATAAAGAAACATAATTTTGTTTCCCTCATAGCTATCTGCATAGGCCCTGTCTTAGAACCTATATGAGGCCTTCACTATGGGATTTTTATTAGAGAATTGAGGTATACTGATGATTGCCTGAATTATATAGCATGATAAAGCCTACAAACAACTTTCTGCAAAGCAAACTTTCTTATTGGTCTGTTCTTGGTCTTCAGTTTAAACATACGAAACTAGAGAAATATCCTAATTTTCATGCTCTAAATTTCTAGATTACTACAAGGTAATGATGAAGAAATAGTACTTGAATGTGTACTGCATCTGTAAGTGTGACACCTAACATCAGCCTTACCTTCTTATCTTGATTACATCACTCAATGCCTAAGACTAAGCAAAAGATTATCAAACACTCAGAAGATATTACTTGTAGGATGATAAATTTTTGAAACTTTACCTGAATAATTGGATAGTTCATGTGAGTTCTTCCTGTGGATTTTTGACTCAGCTCAATTTTAATTCTTCATCAAATGAAGCATTACAATCAGCTTAGCCTCTGGAAAGCTTGAGGAGGGCAATGGCATATCTTTGTATTGAATCATAATTTATCAGCCACAGAGATACCCAGGAAAGACAAAAGCAATATTAGGCAAATTACTGTTTTAGGAATTAGAATTGTCAACAGGGATAATGATAATAGAGATGTCTGTAGCACCTGTTTGCAAGAATAACAACTGTATTTGTAGCTTTGTTTCTATAACTTCAAGACAAGATCCTCACATAAGATGACTTCTCTTTTGTTTTGGTTTTGCTAAAAAATTTTTAGGAATACAAAAAAGGAAAAGACTCAAAGCCTGGGATTATCAAGAAATGAAAACCAATAAATTAGGCCTTTTAGACCTCAAGATGATCTTTTTGCTTTGTTTTGTTTTATTGTGAGTTTCCCTGTAGCTCCACCTCTCTGGAACTCAATATGTAGACCAGGCCGGACTTGAACTCACAGAGATCCGCCTGCCTGTTGGGATTTAAGGACTGTGCCACCGCATCTGGCATGATGATGTTTATTCTTAAATGAAAAAATGACACAGTATTTCTAAGGCATAAAAGAGAAGACAGAACTTAACATTAAGAAGAGCTGAACTTAGAATACATACAAATTTTTAAAGACAGAACTAAAGGAAAAATTAAAGGATTAAGAATAAGGCAAAGATTATGAAACAAAACAATGGGCCAATGATACCCTAGGTAAAACACTTTCAAAGCTGCTTAAAAACATGAATGTGATTTAAGTTGGTGTGAAAATCAGAGAGAAACATATTAGCACAAAAAAGCTACTGAAAATTGCACATTCAGTGCCTCTACATGGGTCCATGTGTGTAACAGAAGCTACTGACTATGCCCAAGGTAAAAGTGACACTGCTGCAGAAACAGAATTTTCTGTGTTTGTCACTTTTGTGGTTATTAGGCCTTAAAGCCTGGGGTTGGACCATTGCTCTATGTTCTCCCCTAACAACCTGCATATGATCCTCCAAAACTATGAGAGATAGCCTTCAGTGAAGTGGCATCCAGGCCAGTTCCAGCTCCATTGCTCCAAATCTTGTGTCTGAAGTATGTCCTGTCTTCAGCAGTAGGGACTTAGTTTAAAGTTCTCAGAGACGATCAAGAGTTACAGCATTAGCTTGTGTAATTTTTAGAATGTATTGGATCATCCTGGGCCACAACTCAATGGGAGGTTTCCCCTGTCCAGAACTGTTTCTTGTTATGTAGCCTTCTGTTCCACACATGAACCCATGTAGAGGCACTGTATGTGTAATTTTCAGTTTTCTGCTGATATGTTTCCCTCTGGTTTTTTACATCAGTTTAAATCACGTTCATGTTTTTAAGAGTGTTTTACCTATGGTATCATTGACCCATTGTTTTCATAATCCTTCCCTTATTTTTATTCCTTTAATTTTCCTTTTGTTCTTTCTTTAAAATTTGCATATATTCAAACTTCAGCTCTAGAGCTACCTATAGCCTTCTTAATGTTACTGCTGTCTGCTCCTTTATGTCTTAGAAATACTGTGGTCACTGCTTCATTTTAGAATAAACATCATGCCAGATGCAGTGGCACAGTCCTTAAATCCCAACAGACAGATGTAGCTCTGTGAGTTCAAGGCCAGCCTTGTCTACAGATTGGTTCCAGGCAAACTGGGGTTACAAGGAAACTCTTAACAAAAAGAGGGAAAAAAATGTCATCTTGGTCTCTAAAAATTAATTTAATAGTGTTCATCACCTCTACTGAATGAGGAAGCTTCACTAATGAAAGTTGAGAGATGCATTAGTATCTTCTCTAAAACATGGTTGATTAGAGTTGAAGAAAACAAAAATGTATGTCATGGGATACTTGTGTATTCCTGAAAAAAATCTATTAAGGTGATGGAACACTGCAGAATATGAAACAGAGTTAATAGCTCCCACATACTTGGTTAGTTTGGCATAAGGACAGAACACATATTTTCCCTGGAGTGTGGATCATTAGATAAAATGACATAAAATACACGTATGTATTTGCATTTCCTGAATATAAGCCACAGTGTCATGACTGTCTGGATAACTTTATAAAATAGGTGACAGTTTAGTAAACATCAAATTTTGAGCTTGATTTTATTTTAGGTTTTGAAAACCAGCTCAGATGGAGCAGTTCTAGATGACTTTCTACATTCTCTCTATTTTTCCTGTTTTTCTGTAGAGACAAAAACTTTCCTGGCTTTGAATTCTTACCCAAAAATGCAGCACATGTGTCCTTTTTAAAAGTCATAAATTATCATAATAAGCATTATCGCTGATTTTAATTCTACAGAGCACATTTAAAATAGATATTTTGTAATGAGTTTAATTGATTCAAATGCAGACTATATGCAATTGTAGCCATGCCAACAGCCATTGCTATAGGCAGCTAGAGAACACTTAACCAAGTACAGATTTCTGAGGATTTAACATAAATAAAACACATAAAATATAAAAAATTCAAATATAACAAATATTGTTTCCTTTCTCATGCCATGTAGTTTTTAAATGAATCCAGAAATTTTTGGAATACAATTTTAATAAAAATTTATTCATTTCCAAAGGTTAACTAGGTTTAGTAGATGGATCAATAATAAATGGTATGATGATAAGTAAGAGAACATCATAGAGCTGGACGTCATGATTCAGATCTGTAATCTCATCTACTCTTGTGGCTGTGTCAAAAGACTGTGAGCTTAACACCGACCTGGACAGCATAGACAGTTCACAGTCAACTTTAGCTACGTAGAAAAGAGAACTTCTCTCAAAATAAGATGAAAAGGGATAGGTATGCAGGGCTTAACAGGCATACACCAGGTTCTGAACTCATTCCGAATTGTAATTTGTTACTGCAATTCAAGTCATGGTCTCCTATGTATTTAGTATTAAGGCATGTCAGTTTCATAACAGACATACTCAAAATGTATAGTGTGTTACTGTTTTTAAATCATCAATAGACTCTCAATGATCCTTTAATCATGTCTTACAATGGCTATTTAATTAACACAATTGATTTTGAAAAAAAATCCCAAATAACATTTCATTTTGAAATAATATAAGCTATAACCTTGAATGCAATAATATTATATATCTCCTAGCTTCTTTCTTCAGGTTCTTCTTTCTAACAGATTCAGTCTTATTATATTTTAAATTTGTTTCTTACGAAAATATATTTTGGCTTATGTGTTTGATTTTGGAGAAGTTAATTCTATCCATTATTATTTAAAAGTTTTCATTGATTCCTGAATTTCATAAAATGTATTTTGATCATATTCAGATTTCTTCCTCTCCACCTTAATGACCCCCAGACCTCATGTCCTCTATTATCATTTGCCCTTATTCAAAGGCCTATCTAGTCTAATCTATTTTTCCTAAATAATTTTGGAGTAAGTCTATCCCTCTGAGCCTGGTCAACCTACTAGTAAGAAAATCTGATTCTCCTTCCCCAGTTTCTGTCAGTTGCCCATTGGTCCTCTGCTAGGGCTGGGGCTTCCTGCTTACTGAACCCACTCATGGTAGGACTCCGCCTGCTTGTTTGCACTTGTCTTGTGTGTGCTTTGATAAGTGCTATGGTAACATATGTTCAACTACTATTTGCTGTCTAAACAACAGAGTTTCCTTGTATTCATCTACAACAACTCGTTTTTATAATCATCTTGTCCCCTCTTCCACAATGATCCCTGAGTCCTGTGAGTAGAGGGTACAATATAGGAGTTCCATTTAGAGTTGAGCACTCGAAAGTTTTATCTAGTTTTAACACATTACCAGCAACAAAACAATAAGAATAATACTATATATGCTTTTGTCCATAAAAACTGATGCTGCACTATATTAAAATACTAATTATTATCCTGTATAATTTAAAAAATCTAAATTCAATAGACCACAAATGATGTAAAGTCAAATGACATAAATAATAAAAGCTACTTTTTATTATATAGTATATTTTCAAATGGTTGTTAAACTTTTGGCTTATACTTATGACATTCTGGACTTCAATACCAACTTGTTCCTGTGAACTAAGTCCTTCCCACATGTAGCTTCACAGTAGTAGTCAGAATGTTTACAGATATTCTGGTAGCATAGTTTCAATTTGAATGAAATTAAATGCTCATAAACTTGTTTAAGACAAATCCACATTTAAGAATAAATGCATCTTTATTTGCAGTATACATAAACTTGGTATTTTTTATATCACAAATGAACTGTAACAAAAGTATCTGTTCTGTTATTCATTTTGTCTTATTCCATTTTGTATTTATATTTTACTAATATTTTACGAATAATTTTAAGGAATATAACTCTAGAACACTGATTTCTCACTTATGATAGTCACATATTTATGTCTTCATGTATTTTAATTTATAATCCTCAAAATTTCACAGCATTTTGGACCATATTTTTTCTGAGTATGTAAAGGAATTTTAATTTTATAAACTCAATTCTCAAATGAAGCATTCATTCATTTTTAGCATCTGCTTCAAATTTAGCTTTAAATTTTGTATTGACTCCCTCTCTCTCCATTATTCTCTCTGTCACTCTCAAAATATATGATGCAAAAATCTTAATATCTAATAATGTATATATACATATATGCATTACTAAGTATTGAGATTCATAATATTAGTAATGACTTTTGATTTTTCCTATTATGAAGGCAAAGAAAGAATCCTATTAGCTGATCATCTTTATATTTGTTATTTTGATTAGACATCTGTGTATGAAGTTCACCATAATTTTTAAATCATATTTTAAAAATTGCAATCTTTAGTTCTTTAACCATGTATAGAGGAATATGTATTGGAAGTAGTGTATGAGAATGAAAAATTTAAGTGTCTCAAATAATCTTTAATTTTTATTCATGTTTGTTATTCAAAATGTGCCACTAATCTAGCTAATAATTTGTGGTTAATTCCAATCATTCTTTTGAGTACATTAAATATAATATAGAATGTTTATATTTAAATGTACTGAATGCAGTACTTGCTTTGAATTGAACATGCTTGCAAGACAGTCAGATGGAAAGGAACTAAATTTTTAGAAATTTAATGAGAAAAAAAATCAGAAAATTAATGTAATTATAATAAATTCTTGGTGAATGATATGAACTCAAATGAAAGCCTTCCAAATATTAAATGATATTTGAATGTATAATGAACTTTTCCTTGAATAATAGCAAACATATATCCAAGAGACATAAAAGCATTGGCTAAAGTTTCCCCTCGCAAATTCTGCATATGAGAGTATTTTGACTTAATTGTCTGTTTTTTGCACATGAAGCAGTATTAAAACTCTGTAATAACATAAAGAGTACATTGTCTTAAGTAGAAAGCTTAGTGAAACAAAGATGTCATGCCTCAGGGTCTTATTGGCAAGACTGGTTAGAGGAAGGGAAACTAATTGTACTGTATAACAGCATATTCTGTTGGAACAAAAGACCCTTGAAGTTGAAAGTAGCTGAAAATTGTATATAACAAAGAAAGATCTTGGTATGTTTGTTTCAATTAAGGAGCAGGATGCATAATAATTTTTGTATATTGTCTAGTGGAAGAGCAGTCCCTGTCATGGTTCCTGATCTCAGATATGTGCCCCATTTTGGGCATTGCTTGGAAACTAACAGGAATATTCACCAGGTAGGTGCATTACTACCTACAGCCTCAGACGATGCCTCAGCTATGTAGGATTGAAAAATGCCTTTCTGAAAGGTGGGAAAGTTGCTTTAAAAATCAACAGCATCTTTTTCTCCTGCTTTTTTCTCAAAGACAGATTTATTTTGTGGCTTCTGTTTGCATCTTTAAGCACAAAAGCTTAGCCAAAAGGTGAATATTAAGATAAGTAAGATTAGATAAAGTGATGTTCAGATTAGGCTGGATACAAAAAATATATGTGGACCCTACTCTGTTGAGAAAGCTGCAAGGAAGACAAACAAACAACTCTTTCATTGTATCTGTTTTTAATCAGTCTATATTGTTATTTGATAATAAGAAACATTGAAAAGTAAAGGTGAGGTATCTTTACTTATGATACGGTTTCTCCTAAGAAACGTACTAGTTGAGCTGTCTCAATCACAGGCTACCTTGATTATACAGATTTATGACATCACAATCACAGGGATTGGTGGGGGACAGGTAAATCTAAAGATTTTTTTTTCACATAAAGCCTTAATATAACACTAATGAGGTAAAACCACAGACTAGGGCAAACATTATGTCAGGATAAATTTAGAATAAAAGGGAAATAATTTAATTTTTACTTTTCTCAATAGGAAAATATAAAATAAAGAAAAAGTAAATGGATATTTGAGAAAAATCTCCAAGGAGAACTGAGAATTTAAAAATATATATTAGTTTCTTTGCTCTGTTATCAGTATATGATATATTATGTATAATATAAATTATATATACATAATCATTTATGCATTTTTAAATTTGTTTTATGTATACCTAGTTACATATCTGCCTTTAGTGCAGGCTGCTTTTCTCCATATGCATATTTGTCTTGTGTTTAGATAAAGAAATTTGTTTTAATGATATGTTCACCTCATCCTTCCCTTAACCAATATTTTTAAACAGATTCTAATAATAGAGATATAATATTTCAATAAAAATGCCATATAGTAACAGAAAAATAATGACTATTGGTCTTTGTTTTACTATTCCATATATTTCTTCTCTTCATTCAGCTGTTCTTTAAATACTTCCGAGTGTCTTCAACTCAATGGTGCATTATTAACCAAAATGGAAAACACTTCAGCATTGGTATGTACAGAGATTACAATAGAAGAGAACTGGAGAAACACCTTGATCTTTGGATAAAGTATCCTACAGTTAGGGATGTTTCCCCTAGAGGCCCTTCCCAGACAAAAAGGCAGAGCTCCAAAGAAGGAGAAGTGAGCTTTTAATAAAGTAAAAGTGAAAGTATGCACCTTGGAGAGTTGAGGCAGGTGCCCTGGGACAGAACAAAGTGTCTGTGCCCTAAGGTTGTTGTCATTTTATTGAATAAAGTGAGCAGGAACGCTGCATTATCCAGGATGGCTTGAGCCTTTGGCAAAAAGACTGCACTCCAGTCTCTTGAAAATATAAGGAAGAAATAATTAACTCTACTCAATTACTGTTGTTTTTAGCTTCAATTTCACTAAAGGCGGCTCTCTGTGGTCTACAGCTCTGATGTTTGTTTGAGATAGGAAAGAGCTAACCACATCCATTACCTCGTTTACCTTTAAATTTTGGAATAATTAAAAACTTCCCAGCTGTTAGTGCATCTTTTACTTTGTAGTTACTGCAAGTTCCTCTGCCACTGACATCATTAGCTTGGCAGACAGCAACAAGCAATATTATTTTTTCCATTATAGTTCTTGCAATCAGCCTCCTTCCCTAATTTTCTAAATCCCTGCCTACGTTAATAATTATCTCTACAACCAAGTCAAAGGAACTTAACTTTAGCAAAACCAAGTACCTATCTGTAGTAACAAAACCATTCTATCATTATGAAATTATGAAAAGCACAGCATATGAAGTAAATTATAATACAACCATCGGTTGTTCCTAATAATCAGAGAAGATAAACTCTGTGGAACATTTATAAGTTAAAATAATACACTGAAATTTTGTAAAACACATGATATTGAAAAGTAAAAATGTCTCAGAGTAGATAATATATAAATTCAAGACTTGCATATTTTATTACAGCTTGAAAGTTTGTATAATTACTTACTCACATACTCAATTCTCTTTTAAGAGTGCATCTTTGCTCCCAGAAAATAATGCTCTATTACCCTATATGTACTTTCTACTGTGTCCCAAATTCTATGTTTTAGACTCTGTTTAACTTGCTCTTCTAGTCATCAGGAACAAATCACCAAAAACATATTCTCACATCGTGAAATAACATGTCAAAAAATTGCACAGATATAACCAAGTGTCTTAGTTTGTTAAGGATATCGTTGTACAACAAAATCAGGCAATTACTAATTTCCTTATTTATGAAAGATAAGTCATTAATAGGATAGTTTTATTTTGAAAGGTGGGGGCCTATTTCTGAATAAAACTAAAGAAACTTATTTTGAAACTGATTTTGTCGTTTATAAAAGAGACTGATTATAATACTGTCAGTTTTAAAAGTTTTACTGTGAAATATTTGCATTAATATTCTTAGTAAAAGAACTTATGTGGAATTAATGTACAGAGTGATTCTTTAGCCTTCAGAAAAGATTAAAAAATACTTAAAGTATTGCCTTTTAACAGTCCTTACAAAAGGTTTCCCCTAGATTTTCAATAAAGGAGAATTTATAACATATATATTTTGGCTATTTTCTCTGAAATTTATATGAAAAATAATCAGTGTGAAATTATTTGAAGAAAATCTGACATGTCCAAAATCTTCTTTGTTCTTTTATGATGTTTCTTTATATACTGTTTGAACCTCAACTGCTTTAGATTCCATTTAATATTCATTTTTCAATAATCTGATTTTGATGTTCTCTTATAACATTGAAAACTAGTTCTTTAAGTTAAGAGCTTTGTAGTTATGTAAAATAGACACTGAAGGAGAGGGAAGCTGCTCTCAGGAGACTCAAACCTGATGACTTACCTGAAATTTCAAAAGACATTAAATAATTTCTGAATTTTATATTCATATTACAAATATTTACTATATGTTATTAGGTCAATGTCAGTGGAAGTTAAGCTCTATTACTTTTCTTCTAACTAAAAAAAACCCACTATTTTGAAAATATTAACTATTTTCTTATTAGCCAAAACTATGAGCAAAGGTACAGAAAGCTGAGCATTCACAGCAATGATTTACCATGCAGAGACCTGAAAACCCCCAATTCAAGGGTATGTCTCATGTTCTGAAAATCAGAGAAATTAGCAGGTCAGCTTTTTTTTTTCTAAGCTAAGAATATTACATGGATTGAAATTCAAAAACCTTCATGTATAAATTGATCTGTTTACTTCAGTCTGAGACAGGGTTACCAGAGCACTGGGCCTAAGGGCTTAGCTGCAGTATGACAAAATGTTTGTATATAAACAGAAAAATAAATCAGCTATACTTTTGTTCCACACTGAGGAGACAAATATTCTGTTGTACCTTCCCCACAGCATTATTAAAATTTATAGAAAGGACTACATAAAATCTAGGAAATTTGCATATGTAGAATTAGCTGTAAGCATGAGTTATCTGAATCAGAGAGATAAGACCCCTGCTGCAGGTGACCAAAGTTCTTGTATGAGCACTTTTCATTCATGCAATGGTATTTCCAGTAAGAATTATTTTCCATAAAGGCTCCCTTAAGACATTTGAAACTTAACTCTAATAAAAAGAAAAACATAGTAAAAGGCAGGAGATAATGAAAATATAGGAGATTCTATGTTCTTATGTTAATACCTATTACATTTTAAATTCTGTTTTTCTTTGTTTTTTGTTGGCATTTTAATGCAGAGTCTCATTCTGTATGTTAGGTTGGCTTTAAACTCAAAGCAATCCTCTATTCTTAGCCTCTCAAGACCTGGGGTGACTTGTGTGAACTAGAACTACAACAGCTGGTGCCCCAATACATATGTAGTTCTTATTTTTTAAATGTGTTGTTTGTTCTATGAGAATTCTATGCAATACATTTTGATAATATTCAAATACCCACTTCCCTCAACTCTAGAGGATCCACTCAACTTTGTGTTCTCATTTTATTCAAATTTTTAAAACCATGGAGTCCAATTTTTGCTGAACAAATCCTTGTGGGTGTCTGTCAGTCCTCTGGAACATGGTTGACCAAGCAGACTTAACACTTCTAAAGAAAACCGACACCCCATCTCAAAGCCAGTTGCCAATAGGTCCTCTTAGAGGTGGGACTGAGTGCATATCTGGGTCCTCCATGCTGGGATTTTCTCTGACGTGAGCTTACACAGATCTTGTGTGTGCTGTCATATCAACTGTTAGTTCATATTTGCACTTCCCTGTTCTGTTCCTAAAACAGTTTTCTTGTAGTCAGCCACAGCCTTTGGCTCTTATGATCTTTCCACTCCCTCTTCCAGAATGATCGCTGATCCTTGGAAATAGAAAGTGGGCTATAGGTGTTTCATTTAGGGCTGGGAACTCCAAAGTCCCTCATTCTCTGTAGCTTGATCATTTGTGGATCTCTGTGTTATTTACCATGTAATTGATGAAAGAAACTTCTCTTAAGAGACTTGGGAGATGTAATAACCTATGGAAAAGGTTATTTTCTTAATTCATTAAGAAATAATTTAATGCTATGTCCATTTAGCACAATAGTGGTGATGGGGTCTCCCTTAGGGTCCAGGACTTGTCAAGCCACAGGTTCTCGCACCCTCTAATGGTGCCAGGTATGTTTCGTTTTGTGGAAGACACCTTAAATATAATCAGAATGTGGATGTTTGTTCCCATAACATTCATGCCTGTCCTGAAACAGTCTGCATGTCTTGCCACACTGGTCGTTAGAATAGCTAGGGGTGTTCTCAACTGAGTAAGATTATTTATTACTTTATTCCTTGCACGGTGTGCTTAGTCTCCTCCAGAACTATTAAAATTGGTCTTTAGGAATGAAGTTTCCAGTTTAGAATCAGCTGGATTTCTTCATGTTGGGTGGTTCAAGAAAATGGTGTCTTCAACAATACTGTCTTACTATCAAGTTCTAGATTATAACCAAGAACAATGGCAATGGTCTGCTATTTTTTGAGTTTATGGGTCTCCACTATCTAACAAGTTCAAAAAGGTAATCCATTCCTGGCACTGGACTTTTTAGTTGTTAGCCTGTGGTGTTAATAGGGGCATCATCACCCACTGTAAGATAACTATATTTAAACTCTTTTTGTATATGTGTATGCAGATATACACAGCTCTGTTGGTTCTCCTCAGCTTTATCAATGCTACAAATAATTCATGTAAAATTAGTTGTTTATCCATGTTTAGATTCTTATTAGAAGGAAATTGTAATAACCATTTTTTTAAGAATGGAAATTGAATGTCACTGAATGTGTACTTTCTTTTTATTACTGATATCCTCAGTGAATGCCCTTTAATATGGCAATTTTTTCCCTTTTAAAATTATAACTGGCTGTTTACAATACCAGATGTGAGTACTGTTGAAAGAGACAAGGGTAAAATCTTCACATGCTGTAAATCAAACACTGAAAATGGATCCAAGTTATCTCCATGATTGCAGAACTCCACCAAGAATGTCCACTTCACATCACCCTGAGGCACAGTACATCTAAAAGACTTGTGTCAGTATGTGGTTAACTCCCTTTGGTAAACGTACTCAATTTTTCTTCATCACTGGGGGAGTTTCCAAGGCTTTATTTATCACTTTCTTTCTCTACTATCAGTGTGTCAGCTGTTATTATTCATTGCTACTAGAGTGCTCCAGGCTGTAACTATCACATGCACATTTAATCTACATGTTCCTAGAAACAGTAGCCAGATTTGTAAATTAATTCCTTTCTCTGTGTGTGTGTGTGTGTGTGTGTGTGTGTGTGTGTGTGTGTGTGATTTATATACTTAATCAGTTCTCAGAACAGCATATAAGGCCTAAATTAAGAAACATTTAATTTGGAAAATACTCCATTAAACACCTCAGTCATTGTCTCATTTATAACATCACTAAATTAGTTCTACAAACTCTAAGCTTTAAATTTTCTTACTCAGTAAAAAACTCAAATATAAAACCTTTAAATTACAGTTGCCTGAGTCCATTCAGGTTTTCTTTTGATCACCCTTCAATTGGCTTTACAATAAGACACTTTATACAGAAATAAGTGAATGGTAGCTAAAATTCTAGTGTTTCTTCTTAATATTGGATCATATTATGCTGATAGTAAACTTCAATAAACATTAGATGCAAGTAAATTTATCTTTTCCTAAGACTGTGAATGTGACTGAGATCAAGACAAAATGAAATCAACAAAATCCAACTTAAAATGACAGAAAAGCAAGATACAGATAGGGATTTCAGATTTGGCGGGGCGGGGGTAGTCAAATTTCGGGTTTTGTTCTGTAATTTAGATCACTCTAAACTGCAGTTAATGGATAGAGAGAAAAAACCAAAGTCATAAAGTCAAACTTTACAGATATAGTGAATACCTGGAATAGGTACATGTGAGGGCATGTCTGTGTATATTCTTATTCATATGTGTCTGTGTATATGTGTGTGTATGTGTGTGTGTGTGATTGAACAGTAATTAGAATAAGAGTTAAAGTATTTTTACAAATAAAATAATTCTGTTAGATATATTTAAAGAGAAGAAATTAAATAGCAAAGATTTATAAATATTAAGAAATAGAGGTAGTAGGATTAAAAAAGAAAAAAATGATTCATCAACCTAAGAACAGAAATAGCAAAAGCATGCACAGAATTTACTCAGGGAAATTCTTTAAAACTGTGTAATATTTCTAATAAAGAAGCTTCAATGAAGGTTATATTGGACATAATCTCTCATGAATGCAAAAAAAATAACCACATAGATTTAATGAAAGATTTCTTAGTTACACAGAACGATTAAAGCAATGCATATATGCAAATTAATAAACTTATTACAAGAAATGAAAATATAAATCACATAAAGGGCAATAAAACAAAAAATAAAACAGTGTGGACCACAGTTTCAATTATTATCATAAGAAACCGAAAATAAGCTAGCTTGGAAGTATTCAGCTTTAATCCCAGCACTCTTGATACAAAGACAGGTGGATCTTTACGGGAATGAGTCCAGTCTTGTCTACACAGCAAGTTCCAGGCCAGAGAAAAAAAAAAGAGAGAGAGAAAGGAAGAAGGAAGGAAGGAAGGAAGAAAGGAAGGAAGAAAAAAAGGAATAAAGGAAGAAAAAAGGAAAGAAGAAAGGAAACAAAATTCATTAATACATTTGAAGAAACTGCTTAGAAAAGAAATAGGAAACATGATATGAGAAAATCATTTATCAAAAATATTTGGTCCTACACTGGATGTGGAGGATGACATTGTTAATCCCATAACTCCCATAACGGTGATGGCAGAGACAGGTGGATCTCTGTGGAATTGTGGCCAACCTGGTCTACATAACCCATTCCAGACCAACTGGGGCTATAGTGAAACTGTCTCTAAAGGCTCCTGGCCCAAAAACGTACATGTGGTACTGAAAATATTTACCATGAAGATTTCAAGACACGTACAATACTGATAATGCAAAAGCTGGCTTAATATCTGTTAAAATTTTTCAATGAAAGATTTGAAGGAATAGAACAGTGTTGACAGAAATGATGACTGAAATATTCTAGTCATCTTTAGTTTTAATGACTACAATAAATGCACACTAAAAATATATGACATAAAAATTAGATGATAGCAAAGGAACTAAAATAATATTGAAAATAACCACAGTATAACTACATGAATGTACTAAACCACCAAGAGGAAAATTATTTTGAATGCATCTGAATTAATCATGAAAAAGTTTTTTTTAAAGGCCCAAGGAAAAGGGTCTTATCTGAAGTATAAATTCTACATTGTCAACTAGATATGCTTTCCAACAGCCTGGAAAGGTTCAGGTGGATTTCACATTCACATGACTTTAATGAGAATGCCACTGTTTTTACATCGTGGGTTGTTTTTGTTATTTGACTTATATTTTGGGTAATGTGAAGTTAAAAACCAAGACCCCTATCCTGAGCTACATATCTAGTTATTCATTTAACACCCTAACTGAAATCTTGTGTGGTTGAAACAATGGCCACCCTAACTTGATAACACCTCACCTCACATGCTGCAAAGAAAATTAATGGCTATTTGAACAAGTAAGTTTTCTGCTGCTTAGTTGTGCTACAATGGAAAACTACAGGAATGAAGATAATTCTCTTTCTTTTAAAAAAAATTTTTCACTTTATATTTCATTTTTAATTTGTACATTTTCCATTTTTATTTTCATAAATATTTAGTTTTCTATTTTATGTGCATGAATGTTTGCATGTATGGATGGATACCTGTGTACTACTTGCATGCCTGCTGCCCTGCAGGCCAGAAGAGGATGTCAAATGCCTTAGCACTGTAGTTTTAGACAATAATGAACCATCATGTGGCTGTTGGGAACACAACCTGTGTCCCCCCACAAGAACTCCAATTGCAGTTCACCATTTAACATTTCTATAATGACAGAACGTGGTTGAATTTTGCTGCATTCTTCCACATTTTCAATCTTTCTCACAGGAATTTTAACCTCATAAATATAGTGATTTTATATTCCCTGTTAGATATTTTCAGCATTCTTGGAAGGGCATAATATGTTATAGCATTCAAGATTCTACTCAATTTAATGTTCTAATGCATCTCTGACTTCATTTTGGGCATTTCCTGACCTCACACAATGTCCCATAAAAGGGAAGATCTATTTATTTCTCCACTTGCTCTTCCCTTGACCTTGATCTTTGCACTAAGCATCCCTGTCTCTGTAAATAAAGGTCTTACCCTAAGAGGGATTTCCTATTCACATGTAAACAACTGTTTCCCTTATTTATCTATGCAATTACCAAAATTTTACTGTCTTTTTCTTCATAATGCTTAAAATTAGAGCATAAAAGAAGAGTAAATAAGATTTATGGAAGATGATCCAACTATATTATATATGTCTACTGATTTTGATAAACTGGAAGTCAATTTTACTACTCTGTCAGGTTGGAATAGAATATGCTTTCATGTAAAAAAGCTATTTGAGTAAGAACATAATATCCAGTTAGAAAGGTGTTATATTCACACTGTATTAACAGACAAACACAATAAACTAACAATCCTCATAGAGTCATATTAAAAGAGACAGGTTACTAACTAGAAATTTATTTTCAAAGATGTAGTACCCCTTTAAGTGTTATGATAAGTAGATCAAACAGAAATTCCACTGGTACTGTTTTCTCATTTCCACAGCTGGATATTATTAGTCTAACAATTGATTAGTCATGCAAAAATTTGGGTTTATAGAATATTCTTTCCAGTTGAAAAATACTTATTACAGTCAAGCATGGTGGCACATGCCTTTAACCCCAGGACTCCAAAGTCAGAGGTGGGCAGATTTGTGTGAGTTCAAGGCCAGTCCAGCATACACAATGAGTTCCAGGCTAGCTAGGGCTAGACTCTGTCTCAAAAAAAAAAATGTTTATTAGACTAGATTGCTCCTGCTCCCAAATCTGCAACTCCCAACGCCCAGGAGATCTTTGCTTTCTTACACTAAACCAGTTTAAGTACTGAACAACTACTTAACATTTTCTATATAGAGATAATTAGAAACTTGCATTCTAGTTCCAGAGAAAACAAAAACAGAAGACAGGCAAGTTACATAATTTTAATCACTTCATGTTATGTTTTGTCAATTATTTTATCAATATGCAATCTACAAACAGCATATATTATATATTCCACAAAAATATTCTAATGTAATGTTAATAACTACACAACAAAATTAGACATAACATAGTAAATGTCAACTTAATAAACTCATGAAAGCATTTTCATAATTAAATTCTCTACATTTAATATTAATAGCTAATTTTTGTGTAATACTTTGATTTTACATTGAATAGTCTCTGAAATCATCAGAAAAATATTTTGATGGTTTAGCAAACATTATATGTATTTTTTTTTTTTGTTTTTGAGTTAGGCACTTATTCTGTAGCCCAATCTGGCTGGCATGAAATTCACTATGTATCTTATCTTGAACTCATGAAGACAGTCCTACATGAGCTTTCAAAGTGCTCAGATCACAAGCTAGAGTCAGCATGTATATTTTTGATGTGTATTTTAAGGGAATCATGCTATGGTTATTAACATTTATAAACAAGCATAGCAGCATATTGATGGAATATATACCCATTGTGAGATTGGGTTTGTCATAAACTAAAATGTAAAAATTCAAATTACATGAGTTGGAGAGATGGCACAACAGTTAATAGTACTGGATGCTCTTTCAGAGAACCCAGGTTTATTCCCAACACCCACGTAGCAACCATCAGAAACTTCAGTTGTAGATGATCCATCTCTCTCTTCTGACCTCCATGTGCATTGTATGACATAGGTGCACATATATCCATGCAGGTAATATACTCATACACATAAAATGGAAATAAAATATTTTAAAATGTTCAACTACATTGAATTGTATACAAATATCTAACTGACAAAACATTTGGAAATGTTAATAATTTCATAAAATCAAATCATAGCAACACCCATTTAGTTTATTTCACTCTTTCACATAAATATTTACAATTTTTTATTTAGCTATTAAGTTTAACAAGTAATCTAAAAGAGAATTGTAGAAAAAGATTTTTTGTTTTGAAATTTTAATAAAATATTGTATTAAAATAAAATTTTAGCATAAAATTTACTGATACTTAAGTGTTTGAGATTTTCTTAAAGTTATAATCAAATAAATACTCAAGTACAGGAAGGAGAATTTTTAGGATAGTATCTGTTGACTTACTTCAAAAATTGTTCTAATCTGTCCATTAGATATTCTAATTGTGTATAGTTGAAATGTTTCAAATAGTCAAAAGCATTTCTGGTCAAATTATCAAGGTATAGTCACTCATTTGACATAATCTCAATTCAATGTTTAAAACCAACTGCACAAATAAGCTTCAGCTGGATCACTGCCAGTGTTATAAAACTGATTTAGTGCTTTGCCTTCAAAAATACACTTCTCTGTATTTTTGAGCATAATCTTTAACATAGAAATCTATCATATTTCTTTTCCTTCTGTATTGGAAAGCACAAATGCTCCAGATCCATTTTCTCAGTGTTTTCTCTAGAGAGAAGAATCTTTAGCTGATGTAGTGTACCTGGCTTGCATTAGTATTCTTTGTGCCTTGCTTGGTATTCTACTTTGAACTGCATTCTTGATTTATGGGCTGAGCTCACTTGCTTTAACTAAAACTCCTAGCAACAGGTCAAGTTGCCCTGTCTTCATGGCCTTGGAGCACATGAAGATCTGTGAAGGATTTTTTTTTTCTGTCTCCCCTCTCCTTGGAATCCCACTTCCTTACTAATTAACATGTCTTGTATTTCTCATTTACATAGAGAGATATACAATGAGTTTCTATAAACAAAAGATACAATATGTTTCTTCATACAATTCCAGATAGAAATGGAAGTACCACATCCCACACCTTATTTTGGTCCTCAAATTACTGAATATTTTTTAAATCATACACATCAATATAGAACTGATGTATTGCTTTTTTAACTTCAATGAAATGGTTATCAAAGCATAGTAAAAGAAACTATGAAGGTTATCAAAACTTTTTCCATGTACTCAAAATGATAAATAATGAAAAATAATACTCTGGGGGATATAGATGGCTCAAAGGTCAAGAAAAATGCCTGCTCTTATAGAAGACCCAAATTTCAAACACAGAACAGGGCAATCCAACAGCCCCTAAGATCTCCTTGATACTGCATATAGGTGGTACACTTATATACATGCAGACAAAACACTGATACATATAAAATACTTCAAAAAGAAAAATAGTGTTCTAAATCCAATCTCTTATCCATTTATGTTAGAGTGAAAATAAGACAATGAAGTACCCATTCTGATTTAAATGAATATATATTTCTGTTTCCATGTTTTTTACATTTGTTAAACTTTAATTCAATATATATCATGTGTCTATGTATGATTGCACAATATACCACAGATAAGTGTAATTGGGGTTTCAATTGACTTAGTAAAATTCTAAACACTTTCAAATTCCAAAAAGTCTGAGACAAGACTCTCTCTGTTTGTGAGCCTTACAAAATTTACAAGGTGTGCTTTATTCTTGACATCAGCTTAGGTGTCAGGAATGATATATGTAGTAATTTGTAGAGTAGTAGACCAAACATTGATGGGCTGACAGGTGCTAGATATGTGCTATCTTTTTAAAGCTATTGCATTGCATCTGATTAAATGCATGTTTCTGCTTTCCCAGGATATATGTCTGTAGGCACAGGAATGAAAACTAAAATTGATGTAACGAGGATATAAAGTCTGTGTACCTTGAGGGTGTCATTGCAGAGATGGTGGATGTTTGGTTTAAAAATATTTCAGAATTTCTTAGCCTATAATTAGCACTGCCATAGTCACAAAGCTTGATACTGAGATATGTAAATCAGAACATAGTGTGTATGAGCTGTCATGCTTAAAGTCACAATTACCTGTGTTTTATTTACTATAAGAACTCTCCGTGAATAGAATATGGTGTGGGTGGTATACAAAGCAAGGTATTATGTAATTTTGCCTTCCTTTGATATTTTCAGCTTGAATCCTCTTTGTACAAGCACTATCTTTTCTCCAGGTACTAGAATGAGTATGTACCACTTGCCATAGAAAAGCAATGACTTTTTCAATAAAAAATTTTATTTAAGTTTTATGCTTTTAACACAATATATTTGGATCATATTTAGACCATATTCTTTATCTGTACCTTCCCTTCCTAAAGCCTGCCCAGTTTAATGTACTTTGTTAGAGAGACAGATTTAGAGAGATAAATAGACAAAGATAGAAATAGAGATGGAGATAGATAGAGAAAGAGATATATTAAGTCCTAAAGAGTCTGATTTTTGTCCACCAATATCCCTCAGTATCCACAGGCGACAGATCAACCTACCAAGAATCACCCTTGAAAGAAACTGACACTCCCCTCCCAATAGCCATTGGTTGCCAATATTGCTTTAGAACTAGCTGTGATTCTTACCCACTTCTCCACATTTATGCTGTGATTTTTGTCTGGCTTGAGGTCACATAGGACTTGTGCATGCCACTGCCATTTCTGTGAGTTCACATGAGTAACTGATCAGGTCACTTGGAAATTCTGTTTCCTTGTGGTCATCCACCAGCCCAGAGTCTTATAATTCTGCCCCCTATTCCACAAGGATCCCTGAGCCTTTGGGGACAAGAGTTTGATATAGATGTACCATTCAGGGAAAAAAAAATCTTCTGGCCACTTATTCCCTACATATCGGGCAGAAGTGCTTCTCTATGTTATTCATCATATGCTGTATAAGGAAGCTTCTCTTATTAGAACTGAGATATGCATTAATCTATAGGTAACCATGCAATTGGGTTGGTAATGATAATTTAGCAGAAAACTAATATTAGACAATCCCCTGTCTTGTGACTTGTCTAGCTTCAGGTTCCTAAGCCTGATATTAATATCATACATGTGCTCCATCCTAAGAGGCAGAATTTTAGTTCAGTTAGAGAGTGGTTGGTTACTCCCATATTTCTGTCACTATTGCACCAGTGGGTAACTAAGATCAGGTGCAATGTCCAGGATTGTTTGACAATCCATGGGACTTGTGACCAACAGCTTCTAAAGAAGGAGTCCATTCCTGACATCGGGCTTTAATTTTGCTAGTCTATGGTGACTAGTAGGGGTAATGTCTCATTGTTATGAGGTAACTCCTTTTAATCTTCTTACAATGTGCATGCATATTTTTAAAAGCTCTATTGGTAAGTTTCCACATGGCTTTTTTTTTTAAGCCTTTAATGTTAGTTATCCTTGGTTTTAATGACTTACATTCTAAGTCATCAGGAATGCCATTTTCAAATCTGTACATAGAATCTTTTACTAAAACTCCTTCATGCATCACATTGAAGAGAGTAGGGATCCAGTTTCCTCAAACTATCTTACAGATTCAACCTTTACCATCATTGCAGATTAGAGGTTCATTCAGTGGCTTGGGTCCTGTGCTCTATAAGAATGTAAACATATCTCAGAAACATAAATCCCCATGACATTCTCACCAGGCAGACAGTTGTTCTTTAATCTGTAGTCTCAGTTTTTAAGTCAGGCTCAAATTAATTTTATCTGAAAATGTAATAATTGGTTAATTGATCATTTGGTTTGGTTTAAATTAGTTGTGATTCCAAATAATATACAAACATTATAACTAATACTTATTTTAGAAGATTCCCTTAGAATAAAGTGTTTAGACTGCTGGCACACAACTTTAATCTCAGTACTTGGGTGGCTGAAGAAGGAGGATGGCTCAGATTTTAAGACCAGTGTGAGCTACATATTGATTTCTAGGCCAGTCTGAGCACCAATAATAACACCTGGTCTAAAAAGACTGTAAACATGCAGAAATTCAAGCAGGACACAATTTATAGTAAAATAAAAAGTTCCTGGATTACATTTTCAGATAAAATTAATAAAAATGAATTTTTCTTATGAAAAACCTTGGGGTTATAAAATGATCTATGCATAAGACGATGCCAAGTTATACCTTCAAAAGATCATGTCATAGCACATAGCAGTAATAGACAACTTATATTATATTTTCAATTAAAAACTATTTTTAATTGAGTACTTTAATCTTTTACAGATATAGTCTTGTTATAGTTTTGTTTACTATTAATTTCCACCAGCTTTATTGTGATTCCACCTAACTCACCCATTAAACAATATAACTCCTTGGATTTTAATACCACAGAGAGGTAGAGAAATCACCATAATTTTGAAATATATTCTTTTCCTTTTTAACCATACAGTTGCTGCAGCCCTATTTAGCAGTTATTGATATCACAATATTTTATTTCAGTCATTATAAGTGCTTTTTGTTTTTAATATGTATTTCTGTAATGAATAATGATATTGATCAATATTTTTAAATCACTTTTATATTCTCTTCAGTAGAACAGTGCTTATGGCTTTTTCCATTTGTACATAGTTTTGTATGTGTGTGTATGTGCATGTGTGTGTTCCAGGGATTTTATCTGGCAAAGAAACAAACAAACAAACAAAAAATAAATCCAAAAACATTATATCAGGAAGTCATTAAACATAACCATATTTGACATTTTGAGAATTTTATAAAAAAATTCATATTTCTAGCAAAAATATAATGACAATTTTTTTAATCTTTTTTAATGATTTTTTTTAAAAATTGTATATGGGTTTTCATTGAGGGATGGATTCAGGAGCATAAGGTGAAATAAGAAATAAGCATGGGTATTCAAGCAGCTTCAAATGCTAATATTCAAAATTAGATACTTTGTTTACAACATGTAGTATAGAAAACAAAATTGTTACGGGGTTCATACAATTCTTTCTCACATTGCCAGTAATGCCAACCTTGATTCTGTCAGTTACATACCAGGAGAAGAATGATACCAATTTCAAAATAAAAAAGTAAAACCCAATTAAAAATATTTTATGCACCAGTGATTTTGTCATTATATTTTTATTAAAGTGATCACAAAAGATTAATAAAATTTTATTTAAAATGAAAGACTTGGTTGTATGTTCTATCATCATAACATAGAATTTTTTCTTTTATTTTTGCATTTTTATTAACTTTTTTGATTCTCATATAGTATAATTTTGTGGTATTTAGATCCATATCTACATCTCCACATACTGGCCATTGCCCAATTGAATATATATATATATATTCATATATATTTTATCTATATATATATATCCATATATATCCATATATATAACCATCTATATCTATATCTATCTATCTATATCTATATCTATCTATATAGATATAGATAAATAGATATATAATCTTACAGAGTCTGATTTTCGTCCCTAAATGTTCTTGATTGTGTATCCTAAGGAACTAAAGTTCCTTAGGTTCAGTTGGGATTTCTGATCTTCTTTCTCATGTCTGTGCTGAGATTTTGTCTGCTTTGATCACGCATAGGACTTGTGCATGTTGTCACCATTGCTGTGAGTTCATATGAGTAACTGACCAGCTGTCTAGAAGTCCTTGTTTCCTTGTGATCTTCCCACCGTATGACTATTACACTTTTTCTACCTCGTCTTCTTCAGTGAGCCCTGAGCCTTATGTATATAAATATTTTTTAAATTAGTGACAGAAAAAAATACTCTCAGTTTCCAATCCAGAGCGGGGTGGGGGGGGTGGTGGTATGTGGACTGTAGAAAGGAGATTGAGTTTACAGGTCAAGATTTTCTGTCCCCAGGAGCTTAACTTTTAAAAAATACTTCAACTTTTACGAAAAAATACTATAATTTTAAATGAGCAGAGGGCATGGATCCCTGTGAATGTTAGTTCTCTAGTTGGGGAGAAGAGGGTTGGTCAAAAGGATCTAGAAAGATAAAAGAGGGGGCAATGGGGATGAACATAATCATAATATATTGTATGTGTATGTGAAATTTCAAAAGAAATAATTACAAAAAACAAAAACAATTATACAAGTATGCAAGTTTCATCTGATGCCCAGTAAAAACGGGGCATGGGGGGATAACATTGTTTAATATCAGGTGAAAAATTTAGATATATGGAAGACATTTGACCTATAGAAATCTCAAGAACTTCCTGGCCCTACATGAGTAACACTTTCATCAGTGGTCAGCCTCAGATAGTGTAGACAGTAAGACCCAACTTGAAAATTCATAGACAGAGATCCCAGTGTCTTAAAGGGACACAATCAGCCCATGCCAAGCATTAAGAAAGAGGGATTAAGCGAGAGGGCTTTCAAAGTAATTTATTCACCTACTGTCCTTCATTGCTGTACAGAGAAGAAGGCAAAAAACTCTGTAAGAAAATGGGAACCCAGGTAGGGTAAAAAATATTTTATTTCACCATTAAATTGATCCGGTAACATACAGTATCATTGATATACATGTATGTATACATTAATGTGTTCTCAGATGAATATAAAGTATACATTATATTTTAGGTAACAAATACAAAGTATATTTTAGGTAACAAAGTCACACCTATAGTATTGAAATACAATTTTTCTAAATAAAAACCACCAAAATTGGCAGCAAGATATTTCAGAGTATATTAGAGTATATGGGAAGGTACATTAAAAATCAAAGATACTTCTTTTAATGATATTTTTCTATAATATTTATTACTTTCAAATTCATAATAACAACTGAAATGCCCCACATATCATAAAATCTATTTTGTCTTATCTTTAAATATGAATATATAGACACTGAGCTACAGTTAGATCTACAGTAGAGGTACAGAGGGAAGGGGAGGAGTGGGTGCTCTGAATGTGCTGAAAACCAGCTCTGTCCTGCCTCTTGAACCTCTTTTAGCAGTGTGGCTTTCCTCACTCACAGCTTGGGGTTATCGTTCAAGTTGAGTTGTTACATCTCAGGCTGTACCACAACTGTGTGGGTGGGTGAGAGTCTCATTTTTTCATCAGTAGAGAGTTCTGTTATACAGCTTCTTGCAGTGCTTCAATGCATAGCTAGTACTTTTCTCAAAGTCCCATGCTTGATTTTCTTTTGCTTCCAAGTGAGGGTATTTTTGTATTGTCCTTTTTCTTTTCCCACACCTAAGTCTGCCCAATTGTTTCAAGGGCCTCTTTGGTGCCAGAATGTAAACTGCAAGGAAAAACAAACCACAGGAAGTTCTTCAGTCATGGATTCACTAATAAAGGTGCTAGTGTAACTCACATGTAAATTTACAGTCATGGTGATAACTGGGAATCTGGAAAATATTGTGAAGTGAATATAATGATAGCTGAAGTCCCAGAAGTAGGGATAGAGTTATTGGTGTGTGCCCTGCTGTGTTTCAGTCATGTTTTGGTTCAACATTTCCTCACTGTGTCTCCATATCTCCCTTCGGAACAATAATATGTATTTGGTCCAATCGTATGTTGAAAGTATATAATTTGTCTTTTGATTTCACAGGGCTTACAATTAAAACATTGCCTTGAGTCTCATAAGAAACTTTGCACTTTGGACTTTTGAGTAATACTGAGACAGGTAATGGCTATGGGAACTTTTAAGTTTAGATTATATAGGTTTTGAATTGTATATGTCCATGAATGAGTCTTTGGGAAACAGAGAATGGTGTGTTGGTTTGAATGAGAATGGCCCACATAGGTTCCAAGTATTTGGGCACTTTGTTCTTAGTAACACTGTTTTCAGAGGTCTTAGATAAGTGTCCTCATGCTGGAGGAAGTAAGTCAATGGGGCGGAATTGGAGCATTCTTAACCCTTTCTGGATATCCAGTCTCTCTCTGCTTCCTGTGCCTGCTTCAAGATGTGTGCTTAGCTTTCTGTTCGTATTCCTGCCATGGCACCAGGCCTCCCCACATTACAGACTCTGAACTCTTATCCCTCTAGAATCTGGAAATGTAAGCTCAAATAAACTATACCTTCTCTTTAAAAAAACAACAACAATAATTTATTTTAATATCTCAATTTAAAATTCTGATGTGATTAAAGTAAATGCAGCATAACACATTTAATGTATCTCACTATTCTACTTAGGGTAGTCTTATGCCCCTCCTGTATTCAATGCCCATCATCCTTTACTATTGCAAGGTGGCATTTTATATTGAAGTAAATATAAGTATATATTGAAATAATATTCTATGTTTTAGCTCTGAAAAATTTTCACACTCAATTTCCAAGGAATTTCATTACATATTTTTCTAGGAAAGCCCTCTGCCATGGATAAGGAACAGAGACATACATGGCTCCACACTCTCACCTTTATCAGTCTAAAGATATCTCATAATTTCTTAGAGACTTTGATCTAGGTCACAGTGAGATTAGCGAATTAAATGAGGAAAAGGAGTACAGGACTTGCCAGTATGAAAATATATATATCAATCAATCAATCAATTAAAAATGTTTAATTAAATGAAATAAATTATCTATATAGGAAAATACTTTTATCTCTACACATTTCAAAGAAAATATTAATTTTGCTGTAATACTTGCTTTGAACTTAGAGAGAGGTTTCTATCAGATTCTGGGGTGAGACAGTCCTTTGTCTTTTCATATACACATCATTTTTTTCTGTCTTTCCATCCAGTCTCACATCTATGTCTGACTGAGTTCTACAAAAACTTTTCCAAATCTTTTGATCAGACTTAATGATATTATCTAATACAAATAGCTTACTCCCTCACTCACATAAACTTCTTAGACAGGCAAGCAGAGTTAAAATTTATATGAAAGTAAAAGCATTTTTCTCACAGAGAATTAAAGGAAAATGAAGTGTAACTGCATGGAAGACTTCTTGTAACTATACTAGAGAATCAGAAACCCTGAACATTCGTGGCCAGGTCTTGAAAGTCCAACTTAAAGTCCCTGTAGGGAAATGGAAATTTCAATGACTAGCTCATGGTGGTTTGAATAAGAATATACCCCATAGGTTCCAAATACTCAGCATTTTGTTCCCAGTTGGTAGAGCTGTTTTGTGAGATCTTAGAGGGTGAAGAATGTCTTTAGGGGGCGGCTTAGAGAGTGTTTCAGCCTTGGTGAATCTCCAATAGTTCTCTACTTCCTGTGTCTACCTGAAGATGTAAGCCTCTGTTTTCTGCCACCTACTATACCACTTGTCTCCTTGCCTTGATAGACTTTAATTCCCCTGGAAGAGTGAGCTCAAATAAACTCTTCCTTTTATACGTTTCCTTGGTGATGGTGTTTTATCACAACAGCATAAAAATTACTAATACAGGCTAAAAGAAATTTGTAACTCAGGTAGCTGAAGCACAGTGGTTTAAATGAATCAGGGATAAAGTTAAGTCCACTAACTAGTTGAAGTTGGTACTAATTGCATTCTCAAATTATTGGTATTTATATTAATAAAATTAAACCAACATCACAGATGAAAAATATTGAGATGAGGGCATGTTACCTAACTCTAATGTACTTGGGTTGGACCCCAATTCTGCACAACCTTCCTTGGTAGGATAAGGAACTATGCTGCCTCCATTTCATAAGAATTTGTCCTCTTTACCTATAGGGCATATATTTCCTTACAAAAGACTAGAGGTTCTCTTCAAGATTTGTTTTCATTATTTTTACTGCTTTGAGACCTGTCATTTCAAAGGATGTGTAATACCTAGCAATCTAGAACACGGCTGGAAAATTTTACGTAGAGAATCCAGGGTAGCATGTGAAGGAATATGAGTTGTTAATTAGGCCTAGTTTATAGACATGGACTCAATAAGCCATAGATGATGGAACCAAAGTGTTTGTTTTTACTGAAAAGTAACAGCCTGGGCATAAAATTTACCAGAGTGAAGTTTGAATCTAATTGTAGCATAATTTAAATGAAAAAATTATGTCAAGGCTTACAGTTTCATAAAGGAAGATAGCCAATAGCCTAGGGAGATTGACTGATTTTTAGAGTGGATTCGTCTTGTAAGCCAGCATCTTCTTGCCTTTCAGGAAAGATAAGACAAGAAAAGTTCAATGGGGATGTGATTAATTATCAGAGGAGCCCAAATACCTGGAGGTCTTGTGTTTGTTCTTCTCTGTAGGCAAGGAATTTGGGAAGAAATCTGAGCATTAAACTGAGTTCTCAGATTTAGCATATGAAGACTAATGATACCAAAAACAAAGTGAGGATCATTTTAATGGACTTCACTGTCGAAGCAGTAATCATAATAATCTGATCCACAGAGATCATATTTGATTGACATAAGTGAGATCTCATTGAAATGTTATCCCTTTAACAAAATAGACAGTGGTTTTATGAAAGTCTCATCTAACATAAGAAGTGAAACATTCTAAATCCAATGAACACAAATATGTCTGCAATCACATCTAGAGAATAATGATTCCTGGCTAGAGGGATAGCTAGCCATTAAAGGCTAAGCCTAACAACAACAACAAAATCAAGACAGTATTGATCCCTCCGTCAATCCCTGTCTTGTGACAGTTGACAGAGCACAAACTGTTTGTGAGGAACCCACAACAATTTAAAGATATTTATGTTGCTACTATTCTTCCCAATAATTCTCTAGGAACTTGTGGCTATATATTCAGGATGAGAGTAGATTGAGGAAGGAGAGATAGATTTGAGATGAAGAACCGGAGAGTGACTCTGGTGTAATTATAATTCCAGAAAAATCAACATGCCTTTGTGGGCAATAAATCAGAGGACAATCTGAGACAATCACTAGAGTTTTTGCCTAGGTAAATGAAAGATTTGATTTCATGTTTTCTCAAGATAATTGAGGATTTATTTTACTACTTTAGGAATGCATATTGAATATGTTAAACCAGACACATCTAGACAAATTTATTTACAACAATTACATCTGCTCAGAAACTGAAAGTTATTACATATTTGTTCCTTGAGACAGGGACAGAGCTCTCCATGGCTCCAGGTGAAAACAACAGACAAATAGAAATTACTGGAAGTTCTGATATTTATGAAAAGTGCATAGGAGAAATTACATATTTTTGGAGGGCCTTGAGAGAACTGTATCCTTATGAGGATCACACTCAAAACATATTGATATGATGATTTTTCTTATATATATTTTATTGAAATTTTGTGATTTTCATACCATATAATTTGATGATATTTAAACCCCTCCCTTATTCCCATGTCCCCTTAATATATGAGATAAGGCCTGCAGACTTTAATTTGGGTCTACAAATTTCCTTCAGTGTGGGTTCATCCATTGGAGCCTGGTTAAACTACCAACAATCCAAACTTGGAAGAAACTATCTCTGCCCCTCCCAGCAGCCTCTGGGATTTTTTTTCTGGGTTGAGGTTGCATAGGATTTGTGCATTCTGTCAACACTTCTGTGAGTTCATATGAGTAACTAACCAACTGTCAAAAAACTGTTTCCTCGTGGTCCTTAACCACTTTTGGCTCTTTTGATCTTTCCACACCTTCTTCTGGAACTTGGGAGGCAGATGTTTGATACAGGTGTCCTTTTCAGGGTAAGTGCTTTGCATGCTCTTATTCTCTGCACACCGGCCAGTTATTGGTTTCTGTGTTAATCAACACCTGCTGTTTAAGGTAATTTCTCTGGCGAGAGTTGTGAGATGCATCAATCTATGAGTATAACAATGAGTCAGTTTAATAAGTTTGTAGATTTTGCACTCATTTATTTGACCTTTGTCAAAGTAGATAGAATTCAAAGTCATACAATGAATTATTTTATATATAAGGTGGAGACTTACTTTACCTAACTTGCCAGATGTGTTTTGATTGCTAGATCAAATTAACATATCTGATGACAAGTAGCATGGAAGTATCAATCTGGAAAATGCTTTCCCAAATTTATATCTATCAGTAGTTACTACAGAAACAGATAACATTCCAGTAGAACTGTTTACAAAACATTTTGACTGCATATCTGTGGATATATTAAGTCCCTAGCCTTACACTGAACACAAGTCAATAAGAGGTGTCTTCTCTTTCACAGAGCAACATATATTTTCCTATGATGTACAATGGATCTGATGAAGAGGCAGGGAAAAAAACGTGCTATAGGTATAGGTATAAGATATAGGTAAATTAAGTTCTATAAAGTGAAATCTCTTTATATGGTTCAAGCATCCTTAAAATTTGGCTTACTAGGCCCTGATGACCAAGTAGATTTTCTCATATTTGAAGTTACCTCAAGGAGACAGATGGTAGCTGATGTTTTAAAAAAATCACAGCATAAATATTTAGGTTTTGATATACAAACATTACATTCTCTGTACTTGAATACCTTCCAGACCTTTAGCTTACTACAGGTTTTTACTGGAGTATGGATGTATGCCAAAAGATACAAGTAAAGGGAACTATCCTTCATGAAATACAGAATATTTCTAGGTGAGTCATAAAGTGGGGCATTGATAACAATCCATAATCAAAATAAAGTACATAAATCAACATAGATTCACCATATTCTGAAGAGAGCAACACATAGTAGAGCAAGTATCTTAAATATTTATGGAATATAGTTTTGAATGTTTCTTTTCTATAGAGCCATGGGCAAATTCATTCAGCAAATTAATTAAAAGCATGTTATTTTAGTTACACATAATTTGTATATTTGGATAGCACTACCATAAAATAAAGAACTGGGGGCAGGAGAGATTGCTCAGTGTTTAAAATCATTTGACGTTCTTGTGGAGAACCTAAGTTCAGTTCCCCCCACATCAGTCTCAAAAACACTATAACTCTAGGTCCAGGAGGTCTGATATTTCTGACTTCTGTGGGTACCTGCACATCTGAGCACGGACCCACACACACACCACATACTGAAATAGACATAAATAAAAATCTTTTTTTAAAAAAGAAGCGTATCACCAAAGCTCACTACATGGTGCTTTTTAAGAATGGTCATAGTATATTGAAATTCTCTTGGCCAGAGATATTTTTTTTCCTTTTTTGACTGAATTTTTGCTAGTTTCATATGATATATTTTGATTGTATTTAGATACTTACCCAATGTGAATCCCTCTTACTAGACCCAATTAATATTATATATATAATTTATACTAATATAATGTTTATATATATATATATAGAAAGAGAGAGAGAGAGAGAGAGAGAGAGAGAGGGAGAGAGAAAGAGAGAGAGAGTCTCAAATTTGTGTCTCGAAATGTCCATCAGTGTGGATCTATGATCCATTTACTGGAGTCTGGTCAACCTACCAAGAATTATACCCTAAGAGAGACTGACTCTCTTTGTCTCAGTAGCCATTTGTTACCAATAATTACTCAGGTAGGCTTGGGATTCCCTACCCACTTCCCCACTTCTATGCTTGGACTTTATCTGATTTGAGCTAACAGGCTGCTTGTGCATGCAGTCACAATTGATTAGAACCTGTACCATTCTTTTGTCCATATGTTTCTAGACCTATAGTTCTGCATTAATACGTGACGTATGACCCCCCCACCCCAAAATGACTTAACCATGGAACTGGAGAAGAATATGCTTGGAACATTTTAACATATATTTCTGAAGAACTGTCTTGATGGAGGTGAGTACAGTTTATGAAGATGCTCCTATCACATATTTGTACTCATTACAGAATAATTTAATAATTAAAGCTTCTGATGCTTTGTTCTGTGAATTTCGGTACTTCATTTTCCACAGTCATTTCTGTCAATGTCCAGTAGCCTCAGCAATGATATACTTATAGTGGAATGATATAAATTGTACATGAGGTAAAAAACATAAGTCTCTACTCACCCAGACAGATGTGGCTATTGCCATTGCCGAGTGACCTGTCTGTTAACTGTAGAGATCACACTGAACCAGAGTTCCCCAGAGCTATCAGCCAGAAATATGTTGACAGACTGATGAAAAAGTGTAGCCCCATCATGGAAACTCTCTTCTAATTCCATGAGAGGATTTATTCTCATGAAAATGGACACTTACGCTAGAAAGGTATTTGTCTTTCTCCACATTATGTTTCTGTCAAAATAACTATCTACAGACATCCAGTGACCTATCTTCTCTCAAGCTGTTATACACTGCATTACCTCTGACAATAGAGCTTATTTTATAGCAAATGGATTGGAGACATGAGCTCATACTTGTGGAATTAATTGCTTTTACTATGTTCTCCATCATCCTGAAACAATTTTTCAAACAGTAGTTTGAAATGGACCTTAGAAGATTGGCTAATGTGAAGCTTGAGGCCAATAGCTTAGGAAATTGAGTCCATGTTGTCCATGATTTGATATATTCTCTAAATGTGAGCTCTAACATAAACTCTCCTGTCTCTCACGGTCAAGATTCACAGGTCTAGAAGTCAAGAAAGAGGAAACTGGATGGAATTTTCTTGCTATTACTCTGAGTAGTCAACTAGAAAAATGGTGATTTCCTATCTCTGAAAAAAACTGTGCTCTGAAGGTATAAAATTCTTATTTTCCAGCTAAGGAACTCTAACCATGGGTACTAACAGTGTCCCACTCATTTAGAAGAAGTTGAGGCTGATGAGGATAATTTGGATTATCTATTTTGGTGAATCAACCAGCAAATTAAGATATTAGCCTAAGGGAAATGGATTTTGATAATTGAGTTATCCTTGGCATTAAAACCAAGCATCAGGAGTGAAGGAGTAGGTTTCACATGTAGATAAACTGGTTGTGTGTTACATGATACCATGTCCTGTGACTGCACTCAGTGGAAGACTACAATTACCAAGTTAGATAAAATGCGGTTCTCATTGTAGGGATTATGCTTGGGTATCCCACAAAACAGTGAACCACAGCTAGCTGCAGTGCCATCAGATGACAAAGGGAATAAAATGAGTAGAAAAAGAAAGGTTCTTCAAAATCAGCTGACGTTGCGAATACCGCTTCAGAAACAGAATTGCAAAGTTATAAGCATTTCTTTCACATACATATTAGTGTGGATGTTTATATTTGTAAAAACGTGTATAAGCATTTTGACATTCTCCCTGCTGACAATACTACAGCAAATTAGTACTAATCACTCTAAACCTCAGTATTTAAGTTTTCAGTTGGATAGTGTGACATACATAGAAAAGCCTCAGGCAGCAAAGGGGAAAAAAGGATATATTGTTTTCTCTCAAGAAAGAGTAATGTTTCTTTAGTTACATGAGTATGTCTGTGTTATATCTGTTATAAGCAGACTCAATATTGTCTTCATTTAGAAATTCCTTTTATCTGTCTATATATCTTAAAATCAGTCTTACTCTGCTGTATCTGCTTATTACTGAATTCTTATTTATTTTTAATTTTTAAAAACATTTTTAAATTTTCTTTTATGTGTGTGAGTATGTTGCCTACGTGTAAATGCACCCCTGCACATACAAGAAGAAGGCATTAGACTTGGAACTGGAATTACAAAGGGTTGTTAGCTTTCACGTAGGTGATGGAAATTGAACTGGCCCCCTGCAAGAGCAGTCAGGAGTCTTAACCTCTAAGTATCTCTCCAAAACATATTATGTTTATTTTTGAGACAATATCTCCATGTACGTAACTACAAGTGATCTCAAACTTACTATGCACACTGTGCTTGCCTCAGTCTCACAGAGATCCACCTGCCCCTTCTCCCTAGTGCTGGGATTAAAGGCATGTGCTTCCATGCCTGATTTTGCTTTTTATTTTTTACACTTTTTTACTTGTACACAGTGGATTATGATATCTCCCCTTGGTTACCTACTCTCATCTTTCTTCAGTTCCCAACTAATCTTCCTAGGTCGGGGGAGGTTTGTTCGTTTTTTTTTGTTTCTGTATGTGTACAGGTTTTTCCTTTTTGCAGGTCAAAAATGCTGTATATTTATGAATGCAGCAGTCATCTTTAATTACAATATATTCTATGTACAAAATTATCACTTCATTGCGATATTTTATACAACTATAAGGTTCATCACTCATATTCACACAGCATTAACATTTCCTTCTTCAGTGACTATTTTCCTTCCATGTAATTCCAATATTGCTTCCACGGCATGGAGATAGCATGAGAAATTTGTCTTTCTGAGTCTGAATTGTTTTGTTTAAGCTGATCTCGAGTTCAATCCATTATTCTAAAAGTTGCATGATTCCTTTGTCATTATGTTCTTGAGATCTGTTTGGGTACAGGACATTTTTAGTATTGTTTTGTGGTGGCTTTATTACAGACACATTTCGGTCTACTAAAGTATATTTCCTAAAATTTCATTTTCCACACATTTCAGCATAGGCTGCACCATTAGAGACATTTCTGAAGAGACAGTAACTTTTTAGCATAAAGTTATTTAGCAACAGTTTCACTATTTGACATTACCATGATTCAGGTTTGCATACAACAGGAAATATGAATTCAATTTCATTATTTCCCTAATAGTTGAGAAGCTAGTTCAAGACTGTGTACATCCAGTTCATCAATTCTCTATGAATTTAAGCTGCTACTTTTATCCCATGCTGAATTTCTATCTAAAACCATATCTACACTCAAGATGCTGTAGTCAGGTGTCAGTTCAGCTCTTACATGCAGACACCCATCTGCTGACCTATCTCATCAAGCTAATTCACCACCTGGACTCAATACACATTAATAAACGTTTCTGTCTTTGATGAATTTTGGCAAATACAGCATGACTGTCTGAGGTGCTGAGATACTGACACAATTTCCTTTGGGAGGAAGTGTCTTATTTTAGTCCTTGATCCTTTATGTCTTATACTCAACTTCCTTATTTCAATTCCTCCTCTACATAGCTAAGATTCAACATCAACTAAAAAAAAAATAGCATTTTTTCCCTCACATTCTACAGAGATTTGCTGTCAAATCTCTGCTACAATGCACACAATGTGATCTACTTTTCAAATCAAATTTTGCTTGATACACAAGATGACCAATCATTGATACTCTTTGTAAAATATTTGACATTTTATATGATAAGTCCCAGCAATGAATAGACATGGCGTCATAGTTTTTTAGATATAGTTTTAGATAGAAATTCATCATGGGATAAAAGTAGAAGCTTAAATTCATAAAGAATTGATGAACTGGATGTACACAGTCTTGAACTATCTTCTCAACTATTAGGGAAATAATGAAATTGAATTTCTATTTCCTGTTATATGCAAAACTGAATCATGATAATATCAAATATTGAAACTGTTGCTTAATAACTATATGCTGAAATTACTGTCTCTGAAAGAATATATAAGTAAAATCAAGTACTTACTATAAATCATTTTTTCTTTAAAATATGAGCAATTACAATGTCAAATGGAAATTACAATTATTACAGATGTCTAAGATGAAGGATTCATAAATTTGACATGTAACATGTCAACTGTATAAATTATGGTCACAGTAGGAATGATAAAAGTTGAGTATAGTTACTATTTTCAGAAGTATGATTAGAGATAGAAACTTCTGCATTACATTAAAATTCATGTTAAAATTCTGGAATCTTTGGGACTGAAAGTATTTTAATTTAAGATCTTTATCATTTGAACATATGCACATACCTAGTGAATTATCTTGCATATATGAGACCCATATCTGCAGATTTACATGTCTGTACTCATGTAGTCCAAAGATCATTTTGCAGAATATTTTAGAGCATTACTGTTTGACCATGATCTGTCACTTAAGGTTAAGTGTGGATACTTCCTTGCTAAGTCATGTTAGTATTTTAGAAACATTCTGAAGGTGGTACATTTTCGATTTCATATATTCAGAGTAGCAATGAACAACATGCATTAAAATTTCAAGAGAGCTGTATTCTAAGGAGAACTGAGTTTTCCAACCATGAATGTGCGCATGAAATAAACGACTTAAAATGATGACAGTAAAATACGTAAGTATGTTTAGGTTCTGTAATGGTTGGATTCTGATTAGTTGAGATGAACTGTCACAATTCAAAAGATGTAAAATAAACTGGGATAACATTTTGAAAGATGCATTGAGACTCCTTATGAAAAGTAGTTAATTAAAGTCACTCTTAATGGAAGATGCCAAATTTAAAAAATACATTATTAAAATTCACTAGTAATAGTACAGACACTAATTAAAACAGATACAAAAATGTCACTTTTGCATTTAAGTCTCCTGTCTAAAAGAAACCAAGCACTGTTTTCCTCTCCTAATTACATGTTGCATACATCTATCAAAAATTAAATTATGCCTTACTGATTGTTTTCTACCTTAATGATATGTATGTGTGTAAATTTGAAGTTACTGTAGTTTTCTCAACAATTTTTAATGAAGATACATCACTGCTAAACTCATATGATGCTTTCACATCCTAAATTTGTAGTATAGACAAATACATGAGGATCTTTGATTGAAATTAGCTGCACACTCTCCTTGTGTTCCTCCTCCACATGCCAATGATTATTGGAAAAACAAAACATGTCTGTTATTATAAGAAAACAAGTCACAAAAAGGTAAAATTTAATTAGGAATAACAATATAAAGAAACACATATTCTGAATTAAAATCAAAGTCTAGGTAAACAAAAATTATGAAAGAGTGTAGAGAGTCACAGTATACAGTACCAAAGTTCTAGGTTTTTTTTTTTTTAAGTTTAACTAAAATTTTCCAAATGGAGTTGATGGGGGACAGGGAGAATTAGAAATAATGCAAAGACAATACTCATGTAAGAAATGCCCCAAAATGAAAACGAAAATATTAAAAGAAAAAATACATATGCTTTTATATAGTGTTTATCTATACAAGTTTTGATTGTATAGATAAACACTATGCAAAATATGAAGCATTTCTGTTTGAATCCATGTGATAAATGATTATTAACATGAATATAATATCTGACTTTAAAATATGTTATTTTTTAAAAAATTTATGTATATGAGTGTATTGCCTGCATGCATGTAAGTGCACCCATGTTATGCAATGCCCACAGAGATCAAAAGAGGGCTTTGGATCCCCTGGAACTGGAGGTATGGATGGTTGTTAGCCATGATGTGGGTTCTGGTTATTGAAATCCAGTCCTCTGCAAGAGCAACCAGTAATCTTAACCCTAAGCCATCACTTCAAGTCCTATAATATATAACTTTGGACAAAAGCCTTTACACAATAGGATATGAGAAGATGTGTAGTGGGAACAAATCCTTAATTTAAAATTCAAAGGAATGGCATAAGGTACAGCTATAACATCCATAACCCTCAAGATATATTGAAATATGTTGATATTAGGTTTGTTCACTTCTGATAACTGTTAGTATGGGCTGGAAAGATGGTTCAGTGCTTAAGAGTACTGATTGCTTTTCCAGAGAACACAGGTTTAGTTCCCAGCACCTACACAGTGGCTAACAACTGTCTGCAACTCCATTTCCGTAAATCTAAGGCCCTCTTCTGATCTATCTGGGAACTACACAAGACCGGTGAACTTACATACATGCAGGCCATACACTCATACACATAAATTGCCACAAAAAATAACATATTAAAAATAAAGAATCACATCATATTTGGATGAACTTATGTTTGGAGTATAAGTGATATACACTGAAATTAAAGTATAGATGGTTATTTAACTGTGAAATATTATCTATTTTTTATATCATGTTAGTCTCCAAATCGGTGTTGTCTCTTAAAATTCTGAGAGCACATTCAGCACACTGTACAAAAAAGGTATGCTTAATATCAATCTCCATAACAATGCTGTTGATATTTTGATTTTCCGTTTCTGAATCTTCTCATGTTGGAACTATATTGTTCATTGTAGCAGAGATCAAGTCTACTGACTGAATGCAGTAGATTCATGAAAAGATGGGTCATTCAAAGTGACTTCATTATAACATGAATTGCTGGCCAATCTTCTCCCACTGTGTAATATATTCTGACTTGTTATGCTAGGACATCAGGAGCCTTCTCACCAGATATCAATCAGATTCCAGGAACAGTCATGTCCTTCATAGTTCTGTCCTCCAGAATCACAGATAAATGATTCCAAGTTATTCAGTCATGTATATAACAACATAACATAAAGTAAAAAAAAAAAATTTTTTAAATGGTACCTTTGGTTCCTATCCCTTTCTTTTCACTGCATAATACTCATTATGTGGGTAGGGTGGAAACTTATGAGTCTAATGCAGTATTGATGCAGTGATCACATTCATTTTAGGGAGACACAGAGGGGATTTCCAGGTGCAATTACAATCTGGAATCAATTGATTTTTGTCTCTGTATGTGTGTGTGTGTGTGTGTGTGTGTGTGTGTGTGTGTGTGTGTGTGTATGCGTTTATATGTGTGCACGTGCATGTGTGTGGGGGGGTGCTTCTGTGTGATAAAGGTCAAATATGGTATCTTCCTCTATCACCCTCCCCCTCATTTTTGACACTGAATCTCTAAACATGTCTAGCTGGCCAGTGATCTCCCAGAGTCCTCCCATCTTCTTCCCAGGTTCTGGAATATAAGTGTACATCACCATGACTGTTTGTTTTGTATGCATGCTGGCAATCTGGACCCAGGTCATCTTGCTTGGGCAGCAAGGACTTTAACAAATTGAATTATATTCCGGCCCATCAATTAAGCAGATTAACAAAAAATACATTAATAAAATGTAGCTTTGAATGAGGATGGTTTAATCAAGTGAAAACCTGTATAAATTGGCACAGGTTCTTCCTCAAGTGTAATAAACTTCATCACTGACCTTTTAGAAGCTCACAGCATAAGAGTTGCCTTACAAAGAGGGAATTCTCTAGGACTGAGTTAAAAATAGATGAATTCATCCCACAGTTTGGAAAAGGATCTTTTCATATGCTAGATAAAAAATAAAGCCAAGTTGGCATCATAGCATTTGCTTCTTAAGACATTGAGTAGAAAATACAGTTGAATTGTTCCTGTACTTTGTCCAACAAAAACAGATTATATATGAGTATTGCTTTATGCCATTAATTTTGTGAATTTCTGCAGCATTGAGAATTACTAGAAATATGCTGAGTTCAGGTTTTTGATAAGTTAGAGGCAGTTTGAAATGTATCAGTAGAATCCCCTTTTATGCATCTATCCTCAATATTATAAGCCTTATTTGTAATGGGGTTAGCACTGGTTATATCAATAGGTTGTGTAGAATTAATGTTACTGGCCTAGGAAAGTCAGCTACACCATTTCAGAATCCCTAAGAGACAGGAGAAATTGCAGTTTGTCCTAAGAGCTAAAAATCTTCATTTTGGTCTGTATGTGATCTTAAAGGAAATTCTCTTTCTGAGAATTTGAGGAATCAATCATCAGGGATGGCATCATTAAGAAAACCTACCTGGATCCCTGAGTGTTTTCCAAATAAGGCTCTTCTCTCTCTTCTCTCTGCATTTCATTGTTCTCCACACTGTTCACCTTGTACAGACTGATACTTAGATCTCTTATAAAGTACTCTTTGCTGTATGATCTAATCATTCCTTTGCTCCTGAAATTTCCTGTGTGCAATTAATGTCCACAGATGAGAGAAAACATACACCCATTGTTTTTCAGTTTTTTACAGTGATAGCCTTTCTGATTGATTATCACATTCAAAGTAGTCATCCCTAAACACATGGATATATGAATACTATTGAATGGACTCAGTATGTTGTTTATATGTTGTAGAGAGCTGCGGATTGCCACGTCTTAAAGATGGCGCCTGCTTCCGCCTTCCACCATCCTGAGGGTGGGTGCTCTCTGGAGTAAACAACTCCATAATTGGCTGTGGCTGAGGTCTGGCCCTGCTTCCGCATGTGTGTGCCTATTTGCTTTCACCACATGGTAGTTTGGGGTTGGCCAGCAGGAGGGGATTTAACTCTGTGGCGGGCTTTTCCCCGGAAAGAAGAAGTTAGAAAGTTAAGAAGCCAAAAGGTTGTTCAAGGTTTCTAAATAAACTGCATTTGGAAGAGTCCGGGGTCACGTTTTCCTTGCTGGAAGAGAGACAGACGCGACAAGTGGTGGCCCGTACGGGGAACTCATCGAGGGACTCAGAACCTTTTGCAGTCAGGGCAGTGCACTGGAAAAGTTCTCAGGTAAAATGAGAATCCACGACAAAAGTGGGAAAGTCCTCACGTGAATTTGGGGATCCGCGATAAGAGCGGGTACTTTGCTAAGTCCTCAAGCAAATTGGGGAGCCGCTACAAAAGCGGGGTGCTTTGCTCCCTCTGTAGATGGAGCGGGGACAGCTGGGAGGTTATAGTGAACCGAAAGTAAAAATGGATTTTTATATGATGGTTGCTATAGGAATGGGCATTAGTTTTGTATTCTGGTACCTTATTTTCGCCTATCTTTTTAGAAAATGGGCAGGCAGCTTTGGGAATGTTACAAGAGGAAAAATCTGAGCGCACGAGCAGTGTTGGGGATTCGGAGGTTATAGACTCCGAAGATGAGTCACAAGCGCTCATAAAACAAGTGAAAAAGGAAAAAATGGAAGGAGAGGGCGGGGTAAAGCTGTACCCTACAGAACAATGCCTTCCACTCCTCCTTATTACGAGGAGGGAGGAAGTGGTTGTTCAGGGCGGTCCTTCTGTCCCAAAGTGTGGAGAGAGGTGCGATCAGAATTACACCTAGCCTATCCTGTGTTCCAGGACCCTCAGGGAAATAGATATGAAGAGCCCTTGGACTTTAAAGTTATCAAGTCCCTGGCTGAATCTGTAAGAACATATGGAATTAATGCCTCTTTCACTGTGGCCCAATTAGAAGCTTTACATAGACACTGCATGACGCCCAGTTACTGGGCGGGGCTGGCTCCCGCATGTCTGAGCCCGGATCAGTACTTAGATTGGAAGTCATTCTTAATTGAGTATGCTAATGAACAAGCTGCCGCTAATCAAACCGCAGGGCAGCCCGCTTGGGACAGAGACATGTTATTAGGACAGGGTCGTTTTGCCAATCAACAGACTGGCTATCCGGTTCAGGTGTTTGAGCAAATTAACCAAATTGCCATAAAAGCTTGGAAATCCTTGCCTAATAAAGGAGAAGCGAGTGGAAAACTTACAAAAATTTTACAAGGCCCAATGGAGCCTTTTTCAAATTTCGTTGCCCGTCTGGTGGAGGCTGCAGGAAGGGTATTTGGCGATCCAGACACTACCATGCCCCTGATTAAACAATTAGTGTATGAACAGTGCACCAAAGAGTGCAGAGCAGCCATTACTCCTTATAAAAATATAGGATTGGAAGCCTGGATGAAAGTGTGTAGGGAGTTAGGGGGTCCCTTGACCAATGCAGGTTTAGCTGCAACGGTAGTCCAGTTGACTCAAAATAAAAGAAAAAGTTCTGGTGCTTGCTTTAAGTGTGGCAAAATGGGGCGTTTAAAGCGACAATGCCCTGAAAGAGGAGGTGTAACTGATACTGGAGGAGGGCAGCGCCTCAAACAACCCGGATTATGTCCAAAATGTAAAAAAGAAAAACACTGGGCGAATGAATGTCGCTCTATAAAAGATATCAATGGGCAGCCATTAATTAAAGATTACAGTGGCACTCATCCAAAAAACGGCCAGCGAGGCCCCCGCCTTCAGTGCCCGCAAATATATGGGGCAATAGAAAATCAGAAGAGAAACAGCATCAGGAGAAATGGCCGACCCTCCGTCATCCCAAAGACAGAGGAGAGTCACGGCAGGTTCAGCAGGATTGGACATCCGTTCCGCCACCCGGCTCGTACTGACTCCCCAAATGGGGGTCCAGTTACTAGAATCAGATTTTCAAGGACCCCTGGAGCCAGGTACAGTTGGACTACTCATAGGAAGATCTTCAACAACCTTAAGAGGCCTTAGAGTTCACCCAGGAGTGATTGACCCAGACTATACTGGAGTGGTAAAAATTATGGTTGAGTCGCCTAAAGGCATTACAGCCATTTCTCCTGGAGACCGCATAGCTCAGCTGATACTCTTGCCTAGCCTACATGAAAAATTTGCTGCACAAGACAAAGAGAGAGGGAAAGGCGGTTTTGGATCTATTGGAACAGATTTAACCTTTTTATCCTTGGATTTGGATCAGAGGCCAGTTTTAGAGCTGATTGTAGATGGCAAAAGGATCCTAGGGTTACTAGATACAGGGGCAAATAGAAGTATTATTGCAAAAAAGGACTGGCCTGCAGGCTGGCCGTTACAAGCCTCATCTCAAACTCTACAAGGTTTGGGTTATGCAAATGCTCCAGATATGAGTGCAAGACAGTTACAGTGAAAGGATCACGAAGGACACTCTGGGGTGTTACAACCCTATGTGTTAGAACTTCCTATTTCCTTGTGGGGAAGGGATCTTTTAAAAGATATAGGGTTTAAGTTAAGCAATGAGTACTCCCCTGTTTCTCAAAAAATTATGAAAGACATGGGATTTCATCCCAGCTTTGGAATGGGACGACAGCTACAAGGAAAAAGGAGTCCCATTCAAGTACAACAAAGAAACCCTCGACAAGGCCTGGGTTTTTCCTAGGGGCCGCTGAGGAGGGAATATCCATTACTTGGAAAACAGAGGAGCCAGTATGGATTCCTCAGTGGCCTCTATCCTCTGAAAAGCTGAGTGCCACAAAAGAACTTGTGGCAAAACAACTGTCTTTAGGACACATTAAACCATCAGTATCACCTTGGAATACACCTATTTTCATAATAAAAAAAAATTCTGGAAAGTGGCGACTATTGCATGATTTACGGGCCATTAACCAGCAGATACAAGTCATGGACCCGGTACAAAGAGGTCTGCCTTTGCTTTCGTCCTTGCCTGAAAGTTGGTATGTTATTGTAATTGATATTAAGGATTGCTTTTTTTCAATTCCCCTGCATAATAATGATAGTAAAAGATTTGCCTTTACTGTCCCATCTTATAATCATAAAGAGCCAGATCAAAGATTTGAGTGGGTGGTTTTGCCACAAGGCATGGCCAACAGCCCCACTATGTGCCAACTGTATGTAGGGGAGACTATTGCTCCATTAAGGAGAGAGTTTCCTGATTTGAGATGCATTCATTATATGGATGATATTTTATTGGCTACTAAGGGGGAACAAAGGTTGGAACAGGCCTATGTAATGTTAGTTAAATTACTTGAAAAAAAAGAATTGTTTATTGCCCCCAGAAAGGTACAAAAGGAACAAATAGTCAATTATCTGGGCACTAAAATTAAGGCCACACAAATTATCCCACAAAAAGTAAAATTAAGAAAAATAAATTTAAAATGTTAAATGATTTTCAGAAATTATTAGGGATATAAATTGAATAAAAAGTTATTTAAAACTGCCAAATTATGAACTGAAACCTTTGTTTAGTATGTTGAATGGTGATTCAGCCTTAGATTCCCCCAGGCAATTAACTGAGAAAGCAAGGAAAGTGTTGCACAGAGTAAAAGATGGATTACAACATGCCTTTTTGCAACGGGTTAAGGCAGATCAAGCTATAGTTTTATGTATTCTTCCTACTTATTCTCAGCCCACAGGATTGTTGTGGCAGGAGGGGCCATTATTGTGGGTTCATCCTAAGCTATCTCCTGCAAAATCGATCGAATATTACCCCACTACAGTGGCTAGGATAGCTTTGAATGGCCTCCAACAGTGCCTACAATATTTTGGGATTGCTCCCACTACAATTATAGTGCCTTATTCAAGCCTTTACAGCCATTAAAGCTGGACAGTCCCCCCAAGCATGGCTAATTGCCATGAAGGAGTTATGAGGACGGGATACGAGGCTAAGCACTGCACAAGGTTTCCCTACTGGTGTTTAAGCATTTCCTTGGAAGACATGTCTGGTTGCATGGAGGTGGTACCCTTAGCTCCTTCCCCTGGGAAAATTGGTACGGGATGGGTCTGGGTCACCGCAGGTGATGAGTCTGTGGGTGTCTCCAGGACATAATCCCAATTGTGCACACCAGGGATCAGACCTCTATCTTCGCCCGTTTCTGCTAAGTTATATAAAATAAAAGGGGGAGCTGTAGAGAGCTACGGATTGCCGCGTCTTAAAGATGGCGCCTGCTTCAGCCTTCCACCATCCCGAGGGTGGGTGCTCTCTGGAGTAAATGACTCCATAATTGGCTGTGGCTGAGGTCTGGCCCTGCTTCCGCATGTGTGCGCCTATCTGCTTTCACCACGTGGTAGTTTGGGGTTGGCCAGCAGGAGGGTATTTAACTCTGTGGCGGGCTTTTCCCCGGAAAGAAGAAGTTAGAAAGTTAAGAAGGCAAAAGGTTGTTCAAGGTTCCTAAATAAACTGCATTTGGAAGAGTCCGGGGTTGCATTTTCCTTGCTGGACGAGAGACAGACGCGACAATATGTATTCAGATATATTAAAGAAGAGGCCAGGATATTGAAAGTGAGTGTAGAGAATACAGTAAAAAAGGGAAGAAGAAAAGGAGGGTGGAAATGAAGTTAGTATAGTACTCAAGAATGAAAACCTCAAAATGGAAAAATAAATTGATTAAGTCAGGCATGGTGGCACACAACTTTAATCCCAGCAAGTGGGAGGCACCTTGTCCTACATTGCAGGTTCCAGACAAGCTGAGGCTACAGGAAGAAAATGTCTTAATTGTCTTAATTTTTTTTTAATAAGTTAAATCCAACAATATCCCTCAAAAATTTAACCACTTTATTTTAAATTCACATTTAAAAAATTCTATTACTTTCATTTTATATGTACAATTACATTGCTTGCATGCAAGCAAGTAAACCAATATAGTGTAATGACCACAGGTTTCAGAAGAGGGGGTCAGATCCTCTGGAACTGGAGTTATGAACTTTTGTTAGCTGCCGTGTGGGTGCTGGGAATTGAACCCAGGCCCTTTGCAAGAGCAGTCAGTGCTCTTAACTTCTGAACCATGTCTCCAGTCTCAAATTTCATTTTTTTAAAAAAATATTTTTATTGAGTCATTGTGGCTATGGGTGATGTGAATGGGGAGGGAGTCAAATATGATTAAATATATTGTAAAAAATGCATGAACGTTCAATAAAATATACATAAAAGTAAAAAAAAATAGATGGGGGCTGGAGAAATGAGTTAGTGGTTAAGAGCACTGGTATTTCTTGCAGAAGACACGGGTTCAAATTCCAGTACCCACATGGTGGCTTACACCCTTTAGTAACTCCAATTTCAGGGGATCAGATGTCTTTTTCTGACCTCCAAAGACATTGCATGACACAGCCAATACACATACAGGCAATAACTCACAGACATAAAATAAAAATAAATAAATAAAATTAAGAAAAATGTAATAAGTATCAAATATGTATCAAAGAAATAAAAAGTCTACAAATTATCATTTATATTGATAGACATATAAAGTAAAAGCATTTGCTTCATTTATGTAAATTAAGAAATATAATTTTAAAATACATAACACATCGGAATACAAATCAAACAGGTTCTATAATTCCAAAATATTTCATTTTTGTTTTATATTCTTCCTCTGTAAAATTAATTTTTGTCAAATATTTTCTTTTAAAATATTTTATTTTTTATGATTTTTTTATTTGTGTGTATGAGTATATTGCCTGCATGTGTGTAAATACACTTATGTCATGCAATGTCTGTGGAGTCAGAAAAAGGCATTGTATTCCCTGGAACTGGAGTTATGGATGGTTGTTAACCCCAAGTTGGTGCTGGGAATCAAACCCAGGACCTCTGCAAGAGCAGTTGATGCTCTTGACCACCAAGCCACTCTCCAGGTCCAACTTGTCCAATATTTTCTAAAGCCATATATACATGCATGTGCATAAGCATCTACAGACACACACACAGTACCTCTAAAAGCTTGTGTTTTGTTGGTTTGTTTTTAGACAAATAAAATCCATGTAATAATGTAAAAAGAAAATAATGTTAGAGGGAAATTTTAAAGATTATTGCATTTTCTTTAAGAAATGTCAGTTATGTAATTATAGATTTAGGAATTAACAGACTAAAGGGTGAATTGCATAATTATTTCCTGTCATATAAATACCTGTTGCTGATAACAGAAGAGACAGTTTTATGGTGAGATATTTATGATCTGTTCTGACCTCAAGAATGCTATTTTCAGCTGCATGAATTTAACTGACCCTCATTTTAGCTTATTCCCTTCATGGAGCTACCAACCAACCAGCCCAGAACTGATTGCCGTACATTCATTCATTCAGTATTTTTCATCATGATTGTGCATATTTGTATGTGATCAGCTTATGTGGCAGTTTACACTGAATACCAGTTTCAGCAAAGTATAGGAAAGCCCATCTCTATGCATCCATCTATGCAATTCAGCCTCTTTAAGACCTCAAGTAGAAACCTCAAGCAAATAAAAATCCAAACAGAACTAGAAAAGTGGATGTCTGTCTCAGGTCATCATTTCTGGATTTGTGAGCTGAAATTAAATTAGCAGCAGCAGAAGATGCATGGCCATTTCTCAAAAATTTTCTGTAAAAATGAAGTATTCTCATCAATGATTCTTTTCGGAAAAGCACTCTCACTAAAAGTACATACAAACTTATGTACAGCAGGTGATGAGGTGAATGTCAACACTTTTGGGGAGTGATTCAAATGTTCTAAAAATGTAATTACTTAATCTACTTACAGGCATTTTGGTCCGACCCTCTTGTGTGAAGAATGATGGCATTCCTACTGACAAAATTTAACGATTTCATATGGAAGCTTGTGAAAACAAATCAAATAAAATGCCAGTCTGTTTGTGGTGCTGTCACAATTTTCTTTTCCTAATGTAGTTGCTGACAGCCTCAAATGAAAACATGCAGACACTTCTCATCACCTGATGTCCAAGAGAGGCAGAGATCCTGTGACAGGTTAAGAGATTGTACTAAGGGAAATGAAAAGGCACACAGACAACTGAGCCTACCACCACTTGTCTAAGGCCAAGAAAATTGAGAAAAGGGTGCTTAAGACCATGCAAGTTTTAAGCAGCAAACTTGGAGAATCACACAAAATGGCTCCCTAATCACTTCCAAAGCACAAAGGATTTTGGTTTCTACCTTCCTAAGGAAATGCTGAGGATTTCTTTCATTTTAAAATTGACTGCAAAAAATATTGTTAGTCATAGCCTAGCAATGAATAAATCCATATATTTGCACATGGGGCCTAATTATATGATCATTAATATATAGTTATATAGCAAAACATATTAATTGTTCTGTTATCTTCATTTATTTAAGAACAATTACAATCTGTGTGGGTTTTAGTAAATTCCTTTTTTTATTAATAACTTACACACAAATAAATTGAGCTCAGGAAGACTGGTTATGTCTTTGTGTTTGGGGAAGTTGAAAACACATAATAAAAAAGGAAAGAGGAAAAGTTATCATTTGGCATGTTTTTCAGGTCCTGTCTGACACAAGTCTAAGCAGAGAGTCAAACAAAGTGATAGAAATGAGAATAAGAAGTATCAGCACTTGAAAACACTTAGCAGAAGCTAAAAGGAAAGAAATATGTCACCAACATTGCACCTAAGACTTCAAGATTAAAGTTGTATTTTTATTTTCAGTCATGGAAAGCAAAACCTAAACTAGGATTGAGACAATTGTAGGTTTGGAGATAGGCTCCACCTCTTGCTTGTCCATTCAAATTATAATGTGCCTGCCTCAACTTTGTATGTGCATATGTGTGTATTTATGTGCATATTTTTATTGGAAAGCTTAAGTTCGGTTTGAGTTTTTATTAGTTAAAATAGCTTTATTCTCATTTCAGTACACAAAAAAAAGAATGCCTGCAATAGATAACTCTTTCTGCAATTTGGATCTCCTAGGCTCTAATATATTATGAATTCTCCTAAGTTTCAACACTCTTCACATTCATGGTTCACGCAAACACATTTTAAAATATCTTAGTACAATAAATGGTGTATTGGAAGCTACTTAAATAAATCATTAATAATTCACTTTGTTTATGAGATACATAAAAGCCAAGTATTGACTATAATAATACATATAGTTAAGAAAATATGTACAATGTAAGAGAATTTATCTCTGGTTCTCATCTTTCTATGTACAGATATCCTAGATGAATCAGAACAAAACTACTAGACATTTCAAACAGCATAATAGTAAATGAATCAACTTCAGAACTACAGAAGATAATCTTTCTGTACATGACAGTACATGACAGGAAGAAGAAATACATTGAGAGAGAACTGGGCATGGAATAATCTTCAGTCATTGGAGACATTATTGTGCACTGATTGGAGGGTTTTACAGAGACCTGCTCAGGAGAAATGATATTTGGTTTCTGGAAATAAAAGATATTCCAAAATACAACAGGCTGTTGTATTCCCAGAAATGAGTGATCCATTCCTATATTAAGAGACTGTAAATGTTATGAAAAAGACTTGTTGAACTGTGTGGCCTGCAAAAGCTTTATCCAGGAGCCATCTGCAATGCCTTCCTCCTGCCTATGAAAAGATGGAAGACATTGCCACCATGATCAAAGATGATCTGGAATCAAGTGGTAGACATAAAGGTGCCGGATTCACCAGCAGGTAGGGTGGTGGAGAAGCCTGTCCAGCCAGCCTCCTCCAGGGGCTGAGCGGGATGGTCAGTGTCAACAGCCTGGACTCTCTCCACTCCGGAGAAAACACCACACTGAGCCTGGAGACTTGTCGAAGCAGGAATTCGCTTTATTGCATCAGGCACACTCTTATATAGGGTAGGGGTGGGGCTAAAAACATGAGGAGTGAAGGACCAATCGTTTATCACCACGTAGGCTGTAGCCAGGTAGAGGCCATTTTGTTATGCCTTGCTGAGTCACTCCTATGCAGAAGTGGAGTTTCAGAGACAGGCCTCAAAACTCAAGTGAGGCTTAGAAAGCTGCTGGGTGTCTGAGGCCCAACACAAGGGCAGGACAAAGTCTGAAGACTGCTTAGAAACCCAAAGCAAGTGAAAACTCTCCATGGAAGAGGATAAAATGTACCAGATCAGCAAACCAGAAGTACTAGACCTCTCCATTCTGATGCTCACAAGATCCTATCAAAAGCCTCCTCAGGACACTCTCTTAGGAGACACCAGCCAGGTAATGGCTCAAATATAAACATGGTTTCTGGATTGGAACATCAGCTCTTTCCCTTTTAGATATTGTGTGTTAGAAAAGTCCCTAAATGTGTTTTCTGAGATTGATGAAGGACCTTTGGAAGTTCTCCAAAGGCACAGAAGGACTGCTCGTGCAACAGAGAAAGAACTGCCAAGAAGCAAGTGGTTCAGGACCACACCCCTCTGCCCTCTGCATACCCATCATTGTTCTGGGGAGCTGTCCAGTGGAATAAAAAGTGATTGGCATATTCAAAGGACCTCAAAACAATGAACTGACACTCCTCTACCTTGAATCCTGCTACTTTGTCAGAAGACAGTTTATTCTATATATTTGAAAGGATTCTGCCCCCACCCCATAAACATAAACTCTGAAGCTAGTGTCTAGCATATAACAAGAAAGCAAAAAATATGTATGATATTTAAGATGCTGAATATTTTCAAGGATAGCTGCTGAAAATTATTCTTTCTCTCTCTTTCTCTCTCTCACTCTCCACACACACTCACACATACATACAGAGCAAATCCCTTTCTGTGAATAATTTAAGAAAATTATGGGGGCAGAGATGGGATTTGCATGGTAAAATATTTGTAATTTTAGTCTTTCTAAATCAAGAAGCAGTGAGAACTGGGGGTATTTTTAAGAAGTCTAGCTATACTTGCTTTTCCACATGATAGTAAATGTGCCATAACTCAATTAACGTGAGTTGCCCCTAGAAGCACTTGTTAATATCTTTGAAATTTAAAGTTTTGACAAGGTTCTGATCATCCAAACCTATAATGCTCATTGTTAAGCAGGTCCAGTTGAGCTTTCTAGGACAAATTCCTTAAGGAGGAAGGAATTTCTAAATATAGGAACAGGTCGCTTGACAGTTTATGATGAATGCTGGTTTACATCTCACATTCATATTTAGTAAATGTTTTAATTTGGGTGTGAAGATTCTAAAGCAGAATGAGAGTTCCTGCTGAGTAAACAGCAAGTCTGTTTTCTGAGTTCCTATGCACAGTGTCAAGACATTAGCTTGCATTCATCTGAGATCTCGCTACCAAACTGGAGATCTAAATAAAGTGGCCATCTTCAGGGTGGCCCAGAACAGAAGAGAGTCTTCTTGGACACAGTAGAATGCTGGCTGAGCATGTAAACAACTGGCATGTTTTTCCATCACTGGTGACCTCACAGAAGTTTGCACAATTCTATCTCACTTTATCCTTGTGAAGGCTTCTTTTGTATACAAAAAAAAAAAAATTAAGAATTTTTCATTTTATTTAAAGCAAATTTTATGAATATAAAATAGATGTATATTAATTATATGAAGATCAATTTAGATCTGTTCTTTTAATTGGCCTTTCTGAACATTAAGATGCCCCAAACATGAGATTCCCTAACTACTTCAAATCCCAGATAAACATTAAAAATCCACTCACTGGCAACCACACCAAAGTATTCTCATTATCACTTTTTGAGAAATTCAAGAGAAAAGAAAATAGCACAGAGTTTTCATACTGAAAATTCCATTTTCCTGTTCTATACTAGCATAATCAGTGCTTATCTTTAAAACATTTTTTTAATTAGATAATATCGCTCAGGGTGATGTTGCACACGTGTATTTCCAAACTTGAAAGACAGAGGCAGGAGGATTTCTGTGAGTTCAAGAACAGCCTAGTAGATATAATGATTTCCAGGTCACCTGGGGTTATAGGAAGGCCCTGTCTCAACAAACAGAAAAAGTTTTAAACTTAGATTATATGTGAAGAATGAACTTCCTTTTATGGGTACTTTGTGTAGTTTTTTAGTATTTAAATTAAATATTTCTCATTTATTCCTTTGTGGAAAGCACACGTTTTCCAAACAACCACATGCATGAACCATAGTTGCAGACTCTCCCACAGCTTTTGAGACCTATTAAATGTTCTGCCTTTATCTTCCTGAGTCACTTTAAGATTTTATTATAATGTTGCAAAGTATTGATGATAAAATATTTAACAATATGTATTATCTCAACTTTTATATTTATTTATTGCTCTTGCTCAAATTCAGTCCTCAGTTTCCTCTTCTATGTTCTTTGCAATAGGAAACCCTATGTGAATTCTTGTAATTTGCATAATATAAAAATATATAAATTTTTTGTATTTATACTGATTAATACCTATAATCAAGGTTTATTTTAGTACAGTTCAAAATTGTTTTTATAATAAAAAAGTGTGACTAAAATGAAATTGAAATAAGAATTCTTTCTGGTTGTAATGACATATGCCTTTTATCCTCATGCTGGGTAGTTCCAGCTGGGGCTTAAGAAGACCCTGTCTGAACAAAAAGGAAGAAGAAGAATTATGAAAATCCTTTCTTTTGGAATTAATCCATTTCTTTTCAATAAAGTAATGTTCATGTTAAAAATATAAGCATGAATTCAGTGGTAACTTCTCACAGATCCCTAAATGTACCCTTAAACTCTGAACATTTATTGTGCATCTTATGCCTAGAATTAGGAGTAGAGTTAAAGTTACAGTCCACAAACTAACCTAAGCCAATGAGCTATTTTCATATGTTCCATAAAAATTACTTTGATATTTAAAAATGGACAGGGTTATGGAAAATGAGTTTAAATCACAAGGAATTGCCAAACTTACAGTGTTGGTATTTTTCTCATACTGGTGCTGGGAACAGAACTGAAGAGCACAGAGAAAGCAGCAGGAACTCGGGGCTGCTGAGCTTTCACTCCGTTTCCATATAAGTCCCCCCCCCCCACTGTCAGAAAGACTATATTAAGGAACCACGCTGTTACTGTGCTGTTAAATTGGTTGTTAACTGTTTCTTCGTTTTTGAGACAGAGTCTACCTGTAGCCCCAGCTGGCATGAAACACAGGATGTAGACCAGAGTAGCCTCAGTCTCACAGAGATCTGCCCATGTCTACTTCCTGAGTCCTGAAATCAAAGGCATGTGGGACCTGGCTTGTTCCCATATAATTTTCAAATTCAAAAATCTGAATAAGTAGTGATAAATGTGAGTCCTTGGATATTATTCATAGTAATGAAAGGGGCATGGCAGCTTAATTAAAATAAATAAATTTATCTCTATGAAAATAAAAATTCTTAAACTAGGCATGGTGGTGCATGTTTTAATTTCAGGACTCAGTAGGAAGAGCCAGGCAGAGATCCATGAGATAATGGCCATCATGTTCTCTTTAGCAAGTTCCAGGCCATCTGGGGTTACAGGGAAACCCTCTCTCCAAAGACCAAAAGGAAAAAGAAGAAAGACTTTATGTTATACACCCAAAGATAGACAGCTTCTCTTACCCACTTTCTTTCTCGTGGGAGACAGATGCAGGTGGAACTCTGCAATCCAGGCCAGCCTGGTCCACATAGTGAATTCCAGGTGGTCTGGAACTACGGACACTCTTTCAAAACAAAATTTCAACTCTATAATTTTTTAAGATGAATTAATTTTATAGTGAACATAAAAATTCTAGCAAAATTATTACTAGAAAAATTAATAATGTACTAGCAATGCAAAGAGTAAAATTATCTCAAATTGGATTATTGTGTTTTATTAACTTGAATTTCTTACTCTACTGCTCAATATGGGGTAATTGAAGTTCATAATTCTTCATGATGGACTTTTTTGGCATTACAATGCCTGCGTGCGTGTGTGTGTGTGTGTGTGTGTGTGTGTGTGTGTGTGTGTTTGCGTGTGAGTGTGAGACAGAATGAGGGAAATGGGGGGAAAGAAATGGAGAGGAATAAAATGGGAAAGAGAAACGGTCTTTCCAAAGAGGAACTTTTAATCTTGATAGAAATTGCACCTGTTCTTATTTCCTTAAATATACACCTACTGGAAAATCAAAGCTGAACATCAAAAAATGAATTTAAATTTGGATATTGGAATGTAGACACATAATGAAAGAATGATTCTGGGTCTGTTCATTGTAAATACACAGTGCATGATATTTTTTGATTGGGATGTTTTTTGCATCCCAATCAATAGAACATAGACCATATCTTTGCATTCCATTCTAATCAAGAGGAGAAACTCTAGGAAATGCTCTAAGATCATTATAATTATTCATTATATATTATATGCATTTCAATATATGTAAATTAGAGAAAGAGATAGTGATAGATAAATAAACAGAGATATGTGGAGATATGATAGAAGATTGATAGATGATCTATAGATAGATGTTTGATCAATAGAAGATACATAGATAGACAAATAGACAGACAGATAGATCATTGTAGCTCATATGTATACAGAGTTCAGTATAAAGTAGATATTTTGTTCTTTCCACTGCTGTCTATAATCCTAATATACAGCAATTTTCCCTGAATTGAGGCATTCACACAGCCATAGAGGCTCAGAAGACTCAGGTAGTTAACAATTCAGAAGACCATGAGGCTAACACCAGCAAGATTCAAAGGCTCTTCTTCAAGATGATAGAAGCAGTAAAAAAGTGAAGTGGGGAGAGAAGAAACTCTTCAACCAGCTGAGCTTCTTAGAGGAGACTTTGTAACCTCTAAGTTTGCAGAGGTTGCAGCTTCCCCAAGTTGTCACCCATGCTGGACTTGGAGGGGGCTTTTCTAAGCTGCCTTAGAATTGGCCTTGTTATGACAAAGTAGCTCTCACTTACACTTCAATAAGTAATCCCAATAAGTCGATTAGTTTGACAAGTTGGTCTTTGGTAGAATTGTTACAATGTTCTGATTTTATCCTTATCTGTGATGAATAAACTTTTGTGTCACTCATACCACACACCTCCTTTTTGCAGACTGAGTAAATAACCACCATATCAGCTCTCAGACCAGCCTGGATTTCCCAAGATCCTACTTGCCACCCCCTCAGAGGAACTTGGAGCTTCTTCCCTGCATCTCCCTAGTGCCCTGACATCAGAGCTCTTTTCACTCCAGACCTCCGAACTCCCACCCTAACCTACTAGTAGTCAACCTATTGATCACACAGCATCATCTCCATTCAAACATGAACCATATGGAGGTGTGTATATTTTCCTTTTCATAATAAACAGAAAATGGAAACAACATAAATGCCTATCACCTGATGAATTGACAAAGAATGTATATTACATATTCACAATGGGATTACTGAGCTCTTAAAAAATGAAATTATGGCTTTCACAGGGAAATGGATAGAGATAGAAGTAATCATCTTGAGTAAGGTAACCCAGACTCAGAAGACAAATGTCACCTTTCTCTCATAGCTGGATGCTCACTTTGAAATTATTGAAATGCATTTTTCAATTTGAAAATTCAGAGAGCTAATGAAACTAATAAATGGTCATGGGTAGTTGGGCTCCAGTTACCTAGGAAGTGTGGTAGACTCCAGTGATTTGAAAGGAGAAAGGGGAGCAGTAGACTAGGAAGGATTAAACAGAATGGGCAATGAGAGAATAGGGCAGAGTATAGCCTATGCTAAAGAGAGATAATAAAATGAAAGGCCTTTATGTAAAGTCACATTTAATCCTACCACTGTAGAATCTTCTTAAAGATACATATGTATCATAAAAAGAGATTAAAGGGAGTTGTTCTGCAACAGGCGGACATTGCCCTTTCTAGACATCATAGCTAATAAAAAGCTCTCAAAGCCAGAAAAGACTCTAGAAGCTGTAGACCAAGGAAGCCCTAAGCCCTCAAATAATTGTTCACATTGCTCCTGTTCTTGTTTATCCTCTAAAACTGTATGATAAGACCATATTGCTAAGAAACTACATGCACGAGCTGCATAAAAATAAGGAGAAATCAAGCTGGTGTTCACTTCAGAACTTCGTATCTTCTCTTCATAATGCTGGAAGGTGCTAAGAAACTACAGGAAGGACAAATTAAACCATCATCTTTATGCAGCAGTGAATCCTGTAAACTACAGTAACAACAGGCCTGGAAACTTATACCCACTGGTACATTAGTGGCACAAATGTTATGGGAGTAACCAACCACTCTGATTGAATTTTAGGTCTGCAAACTAAAATGGCTCCCATTCTTGATATTGATAGTAGGCTTAAGAACCTGAGGCTATATAGTTCATAGAACATAGGGACAACTCAATATCAGTTTTCTACTTAATAGTTATCATATTAAATGGACTCTTAATGACTTACTTTCATAGCCACAGACTAAATTTTTTAGAGACAAGGGTATGAACACTGGCTTATTACTGCAGGTGAAGAGTTCTATGTTCCTTGCTTAGACTTCTTGGACACATGAATACAGTGATAAGAATCTCATAGAGAGTACTTTTATAGGAAAGTGATGAAAGGCTGGTTGATTTCTTCCTAGACTAGGTCAGACGGAAGTAATACAGAAGGGCCTAAGTATTAGTAGGAGTGTATACCCGTGTTGGCTCAAGTTTTTCACTAAAACTGGACGATTTGGACTTGTTTACAACCAGAGATGATTGTATTCCCTCCTGTAGAGTGCATGGATTTGCTGAGAGAAAGGCCTGATGAGCTGTGGACCAACACGCCTGCCAGAGTGGTATCACCCAGGACCGCCTTGAGCAGAAAGACGAGGAGCTGGGAAAGTCCTATGCCCCACCCACTCTGTCTATTGGCCTTCGATGTGAGAAGAGGAGGGGCTAAAAGTATTTAAACAGGGCCATTTGGATCTGTTCACTGGAAAGTGGTAAGATCCTAACCACATGGATTTACTAATGTAAATTGTGGAGGGGAGGGGAGGTGCCCTCCCTACTTGGATTTCTCTGACAGCACATCAGAGAAGCTCAACATAACTTATTATAATTCCATCCTCAACTTCCCAGTGGACGTATGATGGCATGGATGGATTAAGATTACAGTGATATTTGACTAGAATGGAAGATTTATAGCCTTAGAGTTTTCATTCTTAGTGCTATTTTTGTCTGGTCATGGTCAGAGAGAGTGAAAGTACATGCTTTTGTTGACTATTTCCAACATTTTTCTGCTTTTGCTGTCTTTTGTGATGGTATACAATAAGCACATTTCTGGAATATATGGGCAAATCAAAAACTCGCTCCCATGTTTCCCCACAAATCCTAGACTTTACTACCTCATTTTTCTCAGTCTTACTGTTTTAAATAGAGCATGCAGAGGTTTAATTTATACAGTCCTGAATCTTGTTTGTTTCTTGTAAATGTCTATGTAAAGAGAAGACAGAAAATAGTAAATTTCTTAAGCACTTATTACATGTAGAATCATTAGCATACATTTTGAAGCGAAATACCTAAATAGAATAACATACTAGAATATAATTCTTTTTAAAATATTTATTTTTCTTTTATGTGTGTAAGTGCTTTATCTGTATGTATATAAATTCATTTGTGTTGTGTAATGCCCAGGGAGGTCAAAAGAATGTGCTGGATACCCTGAACTAGAGTTATTGTGGGTACTGGGAACTGTGGGTACTGGGATCTGGGTCCTCGGACAGAGTAGCCAGTGCTCTTAACTACTAAACTGTCTCTCTAGCTCTTGAGTATAATTCTTTATAATATATATTATTTATTATTTTTACATGTATGAATGTATTGCCTGCATGCACATAAGTGCACCCACCTTATGAAACTCCTGCAAAAGTCAGATGAGGGTGTCTGACCCTCTGGAACTGGAGTTATGGACAGTTGTTAACTGCTATGTGAGTTCTGAGAAGTGAACCTAGGTCCTCTGCAAGATCAGCCAGTGTTCTTAACTGCTGAGCCATCTCTCCAGCCTCATGAATATAATTCTTAACAATTATTTCCTTCATTTATATTATTGTGCTCTTTTGATCATGATTCTACATGTCTGTTGATGCAATATTCTACTTCAAGCTACTGGGAACTCCTACCAGTTCTGTACAATTTAATATACAAGTATTTGTTTACATGAAACATATGGTCTTGAAATTTTTCTCCTTATTCAAAAAAGTAAAAATGTGCAGGAAACAAATGACCTTCCTTTCAACTATATGAAGTCTGGCATTTAAAAAACTTGTTTGCCTTCCTTCAACATGTGTTTGTAAATCCCTGGATGCAGGTTTATGTTTTTCATAAAGCTTTCCATTCCAAAAAGAACAGCTGGTGAAATTAATGGCACTATCCTAAATTTCAATTAGAATCCTTTGGTGTAAAGCTATTTTCAGGATCATTTACTTGGCTATGGAATAAACTCCTTTTAGTTAGAAATACATTCTTGTTTTACTAGTGTTCAGTTAAAGTTACCTAGAGTACCATATTAGATCCGAACTGTGAATTTACAATGGGTTACTGTAATATATATATATAGAAGATATTTTTTAAAACTGGGTTAATCTGTACAATTTTATATAGCAATAATTTTGATGTTGCTACCCATTGAAATTCAGGACTGGTTTTTATATTTATTGTTAATTGCTTATACTGTAATATTGATAGTGAGGGATCATTTTTTTTTCTCTTAACAAAGAAATTCATTGAGGTGTATAATAAATGTGTGGTTTGAATGAGAATCCATAGGCTCCAACTACTTGAACATTTGGTTGATTAGTTGTATTCAGTGGTGGAGGATCACTGAAACTTTAGGAGGTGTGGCTGTGAGGAGGAAGCGTGTCACCAGGGGCAGAAGTTGAGAATGCATAACCTTCTTCAATCCAGTTTGTCCCTCTGACTCCTGCCTGTACTTTTTTTTTTCTTTTTAAAAAATATTTTTTCATTTCTCATGCAATATAGTTTGATGGTGTTTACATCCCTTCCCCTATCCACACCTCTCCCACTACCCTCACTGCCCCTTGCTCAATTTAATGTATTCTAATAATATATATAATATATATATAATATAAAATACAGCCTCTGTAGTCTTATTTAGATACCCAAATGTCCTTCAGTGTGGGTCTCTCCACAGAGCCCACCTGATGTGAGCGCTTATCTTTCCGCTCAGTTAATAATCTCTTTTTTCTTTCTATAAGTTGCTTTGTTCATGATATTTTATCACAACAACAGAAATGTAATGAATACATGATTTCAGAGATAAAATGCACTGTGGTCAATTCATCTACACCCATGATTTTACAAATGAAATAATCATAGAACATAACAACTAGAAAACACATATTCATGTGTTAAGAGGCAACACTACAAGATAGAAAATGCACCAGAATCCAGGCTTTTAATGTGTTCTCTTTTCCCCTACAGGAGTCCTCTTTTTAACATTGACAGTAAAATAAAAATAACAGTATTCCAGGAACTGGTTTAGTTAGTAAAGTACTTGCTTTGCAAACAAATGCCCTACATTTGACCACCAGAACACACTCACAAGATTACCAGGTTGGCCGTACACATCTGCATCCCCAGTGCAAGAAGGGGAGACAGAAACAAGGGGATCCATGGGGCTTGTGAGTCTAGTCACCCAGTGTAGCTTTATTGGAACTCCAGGCAAATAAGAGACCCCACCTCAGAGGAAGCTGCTGGCACCTATACTCAGACACAAATACACACAATGCATAAATATCACAACAAAATTATATGTACATATGCATACAGACAGAGAATAAATTCATTACACATGTACATAGACATGCACACACAATTATCATTAATTAAGCATTTTCCCCAGACATGAGATTTATTTCAGACATGATAGGGGTTACGCTATAGTAAATATTTTACCAACACCAACTAAGGAGTCACAGTCATCATTATTTAAAATAAAAATCATAAATAAATACTGCTATTTTTTAAATGAAGCATATTTCAAAAATATTATGCATAGATTCTAATATATATTACATGAATTAAATTTGGAATACAAAAATTATCTTATTACATAAATACTGAATACCCCAAAATATTACTTTTACTCTTTCTCTTGCTAAAAATATTTGAAAAGTATGCTAACTGAATTGTTTGCTTAAAAGTGACAGATACATTTACCTTCTCATAGCATGTAACTGAAACCATGATTTCAGTAAGTTCTTAGAAATACAATACAGTTTGTCATCTGTGTGTGTGTGTGTATGTGTGTGTGTATTTCTGTGTGTGTGTGTGTGTTTGCGTATGTGTGTATATGTGTGTGTGTGTTTCTGTGTGAGAGGGTGAGTGTAAGCCTGGGCATGCCATGGTACACATATGAAAGTCATAGAACAATATTGGGTGTCAGTCCTCAGCTTCCACCATGTTTGAGACAATGTCTCTCTTTATCTTTCACTGCTCAGTACACGGAGTTAGTTGATCTGTGAGCTTCCAGTGATTGTCCTGTCTCTACTTTCCACCTCCCCGTAGATCAAGTTGGCATTATAGATGCCTGCCTTTCTGATTTGGCATTTTATGTGAACTCTAAGGATCTGAACTCAGGTTGTCATGTTTGTACAGCAAGCCCTTTAACTGCTGAGTCATCTCCCCAGTTCCCCAATAGGGTTTTATGTATGGATTTGTGTATCTGTATACATGGATGTCTCTATGTGTGTGTACATATGTAAGTGTCCAAATATGTAGAGCACAGAAAACAACCTTGGGTATCAATTCAGGAGCAGTACCCATCTTCACTGATAGATTTGTCCTTGGCCTGTAGCTCAACAATTAGACCAGGCTGGCTGGGCAGGCAGCCAGCCCCATAGATCCTGCTGTAGCCTCCTCCTCATTTCTGGGATGATAAGGGCCATCATACACAGCATGTATCTGAGGATCAAACAAGTAAATTTCACACTTTTTTGGCTAAACTATCCTCCTCACTGCCAAATAGATTTGAAATACTGTTGCAGAATATTTTATAAAATTAAGACAATAAATGAAATTACTTTGGATTAATATAAAAGTTGTAATTACAGTATACATAGAATTTATAAATATGTTTAAATTGTCCTAATTCACTTTGTATTCCCATGCAAAAACACTGGCCTGAAATAACTTGAGAAGGAAAGGGTTCATTGGGCTTACACTTGCAAGGAATAGTCCATCCTTTAGTAAAGCCAAATTAGGACCTCAAGGCAAAAATTGAAGCAGAGATTATGGAAGAATACTGCTTACTGACTTGCTGCTTTTGCCTGTGCTCAGCCAGTTTTTCTATACAACCCAGGGCCACCTGCCCATGAATGGTAACACCCACAGTGTATTGGGCCCTCTTACATTACTCAGCAATCAAGGAAATGCCTCACAAATATGGCCACAGAGCAACCGGATAGAGAAAATTCCACAGCCGAGGTTCCCTCTTCCCAGACATTTCAAGTTGACAAAGAATCCAACCATGACAAACATTGTTAAGAATATATTTCCCTTCCACTTCAATATTTAATGAATTATAGATTGTTCTAATAATTAAAACTTTCTCTTACCATTTCTCACACCCACAGACTTGGTCTAGACCCTCATCTTCTGGGTAAATATAGTTTGTTCTAAAAGAATTTTCTGCCTATGTTGTTTCACTCTCTAAAAAACCATCCTTTTGCCAAATGTAGTTGTTCCTAAAATCCAGTTTTATCAAATGGTATCTATTCTTGAAAATATTTAAAATACTCTAAGCATACTTCATGATAACATTCACCATTAGAATTACATATATGCTTTATGAGGTCTGATCTCAAGTCAACTTTTAAGAAACTTTGACATACTCATGTAACAATTTCTCTGTTTAGTATTATTCACCCTTTTCTTCATAAATGATCTCTTAATTTTTTCCTGCTCTGCCTTTGATTCTATTAAAAGATAATATTGTTTCTTAGTGATTTATTTAAGCATAAGATTACTGAAATGTGTGCCTTGATTCTTCTGACAGGTTCTGATATTTACATGCTGTCCTTTCCATTATGTGATTTTCACTCTTCATAGTCCTTTGTCATATCACGGCAACTTAATGCTCTGTGTCTGAAGTTTCTTCAAATGCATTGTCTCCATTATGATAGGTAATATTCCCATATGATATGTGGAAGCCTCTATTTCTTGAATTCTCAGAACACAGTAACCGTATCAGGCATTTGTAGTGATGAATTTATGTTTCTTTATTTAATGAAGATAACAAATGGCCCTCAATTTCTACATGCATATGGAATAATGGATTTGCCATGCTATACAACTCGAGTAATTCATTTCTTCCTTTCCAAAATTGTAACCTGAAATATATACTTCTCTTTTAAATACAAGCATATTTCAAAGTACCATTATAAAAATGTAACCTTAAATCACACTGATGATTTTCATAAAATATATTTTACACAATTTGTAAAATGTTCTGAATTGCTTACTGTTGGAACTACCATAATACAATTCTTTTTGACTCTAGACATATCTGAAGATGTGAAGTAGGAAATTCAATATTTTTTCTTATTAAATATTTATCCTGAAATTTATTATTTATGAGTTATATCCACTTATATGTGTTGGCTAGAGTCAAATAAAAAAATTAAAACTATACCAGTCTTATCTACCCAAAATTCTCATGTTTAAACTCTATGTTAAAGGAAACAAATACATCAGCAATTTCAAGTTAAAGCAAAGACGAGGATGCAAGAATTTTGAGAAGCTAGTTCCTCAAAACATCATTTAAAGCTGTGGATTTACATTTAAGGAAAATAAACTATTTTAATCCTGGTAGTTAATTTTCATTAATACTTATTGAATACCAGAGTAAATTCTAAGAATTTTCTTTTTTCACATTTAATTTACAAAAAAATTCATTTGGTGGATATACTATGCATATTTTACTAAAACATGAATTGGGAATTGGACGAATTAACCAATTGGAGAATATTTCATTTCTGTTGGATGGCTCAGTTAATTTCTGCCTGGTTTCATAGCCTGTGCGCATACTAAGCTAAATCAAAGCCATTCACTACATCCAGTAGAAAGACTTTCTATATGTTTGCAGCTTAATATAATATATGAAATGTGGTTAAAGAGACTGAAGAATTGAATTTCCATTTTCTTATGCTGCAAATATAAACCTGAACCTGATCCTTTGATACCTAGTATCTACCATAATAGACATTATTGCTGAATTTAATTGAAGGGACTCATCATTTCAGAGGATGTAATGGTAAAAACTACTTTTCTAAGCTAATCCAAATGAATACCACACACATTCTCTAGCTGATAAAATCACTTATTGTAACATCAAAGACTATAGCGATATTATAATATTTTTAATTTTACACATTGATACTTTTATTTGGATGAGTACAGATTATTTGCCAATAGGTTTCAATTCCCATCCCACAAGTGAGTTTCGCACATTGTAACATTTTGCAGAGATCATTCAGCGACAGGTTTCTAGCTATTTTCATCATCTCTATGTTTTTAAAACCCTTAGATGTTTTTTCTTTCCTTTCTACTTGTGACAGTGCTGGAGGGAAGGGAGTCTACCGCAAGACAGGGAGTTTCCAAGGAGACATAGGAAGACCCTCTCACTCCTAGCTTCTGTTCTCAGTGAGTTTAAACAGCACATGAAATATACCAATTTAATGCTCATGCCAGGATCCAGAAAAAGGACATTGTAGAGGTGGACAGCTTCATACCTCATTTATTATTTTCTTTGTGCCTTAAGTCTTAAAGAGAGAATGGAGCATTAGAAATCACCAGATTGTAGAACGAAACACCTCAAATAATGAACATACCTGTATGTAGATTTAAGCATGTCTGTTTACTTCAGAAAGTAGGTATGAAGTGAAGAAAGAGCTGCCAGGGTTTTGTCTTACTTTGAGTTACATTGGGATCCCATTAATTAATGTTCAATGATTACAAGTAAAAGCAGTTTCTAATTACCTGTAGTACTTTCAACACATTTTTGATAGTCTTCATTCAATGTTTGAATCATTAGGTTATATACAATAAAATAAGTACTTGGTAAGATATTCTTATTAGGGCTAATAATACTGGCCTCTATAATATAATATGCTACTTACTTCTGGTGAGGATTTATTTGACCTGTTAATGAGAGATTTATGTGAATAATGAAGTTATTTCTCTCACACATTAGACAGGAGTGGGCTTAGCACTATGTGCCAGCCCTCAGGTGCAGTGTCACGTGAATGTTCCCACTTCAGAGTTCTTTGTCTATGCTCCATACAACAGAAAGAAGTGGGAGAAAAGGATAAATTTTCCATTCATTAATCAACTCCTGGAAGTTGCATTCCACACTTTTCCCCATTGGTCAGTTTCACATTGATCTTGATGGTGCTTTCAGGGTAAGTTAATCACTGTGCATTCCCGATTGTCAATTTTTCAAAGGTTCTTGAAACTGTCTAGAAAACTGTAAGACAGATTTTGTGCAGCTCTCACTATGCTTCACAACCAAGTGGTTTAATTAAAAATAATAAAGAAAATTATTAGTAGAGTTTAGTTAATACTAATACTAAAGCTACAATAACTGGACATTTTTTATATTATTGGCTACAAGACAGCTTTTAGATGTGTGATTGATTATGCCATAAAATAAAAAGGGTTGCCTCAAAATTATCAGTTACTTCCTTAAACTAGGGTATTATATCAAGCTATCTTAATGTTTTTTGTTAGAATTTTACATTTCAATAATAAATCACATTGCAACCATGAATGTTATTACATTTTACATTTACACAACTTAAAAGCTGTGTAAATATTTGTTTTTTTAACTAAAGCACTAAAAGCTTAACTGCCCAGGAAGATTATTATACTATGATGTGAACCTTTTAAAAAGAAGACATAAATCAATATAATTGACACCCAGAATGAACTAAGGAAAACAATGTAATGATTCATCATATTTTCCGACATACTTTCTGTTTTATCTGTAGTTACTCTTGTCTTTTCCATGCCTTAGAAGCCAAAAGAATAAAGCAAAAAGATTTAACAAATGCGAGCTTAATGCACAAGCCAAGGAAATTAAAGTTTCAGTGCTTGGCCTAATCATTTGATATAAGGATTTACTGTGAAATGAAAATGCTTTTGTTACTATGTATTAATGGATTATAATTATTATAACCTCTTGCTGTACTTGTGATTGAATCTATGTCCTCAAGCATGACAGGCAAGTCCTGAAACAAATGAGTAATATCTCTAATCTTATCTAGATAGAAAAACACAATATCAAAAATTTTAAAATACATTTAAATAGAAATATTGCAGATTAAGACTATTAATAAGACTATTGACTATTGTATATTTATTTTTAAGCATCCTGAAATAACATATGAACATAAATGCTTATGACATTAAAATAAACTATCTCTAGCTTATTTTTTGAAGCACATAACTTTTTAATTATATTTCATTATTCTTTAGGTAGTAATTGTTTTATCATGTAATTTTCCAATAAAAAGACAATAAATATACTTAAAAAACTATTATAGAAAGTGTGTAATAAGCATTTAATAAGTTTAATATACTAAATATGCATTCATCTAATTTCTCATTGTTTTTATATACTATTTGGGCATGTTAATAATTACTACTAAAATAAAATTTGTTCCAGTCCCGCATATTGCAAAATATATTCAATGTACTGAGACATTTTGCTCCCAAATATAATATCATTTCTCTGATCATCCTTTTTGGCTAAGTTTTCATAATACAAACTTCATCACTGCAACTTCAAGGAACTTGAATTTGTTCCTGCTGGATTTCTTTGCTCCACTTTGGAAGAATCAGTAACTTCCATATACATAGTGATTATTATCCTGTACTGGGTACTTGCTCAGCATAATCCAGATGTGGTCTCTTTTTCTTTGGCATTTAGAATTATTTGCAATTATGTTTAATCATGCCATAAAATAGCATATGTTCTGTGAAATTTCTGGGAAAATGCTTTTAAGATGGTGTGCCTTTTCTACGTTTTCTTTCTCTCTTTGAAAATGAAGGCAAGATCATTGTCATTGTCACATTCATAAATCGGGAAAAACTTAAGCATCTGAACTACTTATAAAGAAGATTCATCAGTTTCTCTTCAAAAGTATCATCAGTGGAGTGGAGCTACAGACCCTCTGCTTATTCTTCATATCGAATAGGCTTATTTCTTTATTTGTTATTTCATATTACTATACTCCAGGTTAAAAGTATATAAACATCTATCTATCTATCTATCTATCTATCTATCTATCTATCTATCTAATCTATCAATCATCTGTCTATCTATCTCTCTTAACTTATCTATCATCATCATCTTTTATCTATCTATCAATCTATGCATAGATAGATACAGAGTTTCTTCAATACTTCAATGTATTTGGCCAATGAAAATGGATCATTTATGTTTTCCCAAGATCGAGAAAACATAAGTAAAGTTAATGATAATAAAGAATGCAAGGAGTTGGAGTGCTGACTCAGGCGTTAAGTGTGCTTGCTGCTCTTCCAGAGGAACTAAGACCAGTTCTCAGCACTCACATGAGGTGACTCAGAAACATTTGTAACCCTAGCTCTTAGGAGATCTGACGCCATCATCCGGGCTTTCCAGGCATCTGCACTCACATCTGCAAGCACACACAAACACAATTTAAAAATATCAAAATAAAATCCTTGAAATAATTCTAGGTAAAATATAGGTAGTATAAAATAATGGATTACCTATATCATGTTTATCCTTCAACAGTCTGCAGTAACATATGACTACAAGGAGCTTGTGATTTTACATTTTTCTCTTGCATTTAAGACATGCAAAACTAATATTTTAATAGAAAACATAAAGTATCTATTGAGTATCATACAAAATCTTTAATTTTGGTGAAAAAATTAAAATATATTTCAAAACCGTGTATGGCACAAAGCAGGATGGGCCTTTGCCAGGTCACGTGCTCTGAGGAATAAGGGAGTAGCTTCTGTGGGCATGGTGCTCTGCTCTGGCTTGGTGTGATACCAGCTTCTGCCCAGCATCTGGAAAGAACCTGCACCAAGGTGATCTGCCTGGGGACAGATTACTATTGCTGCAGTAGAGGAAACACCCCATAAGGCGACTGGCTAACCAAACTCAAATAACTCTGTGCACTTCCTTGAATAAACTGAGTTTTGCAGTGGCTCGCCATCTGTCTACATCCCACCCAACTCCCAGAGTTTGTGTCTTAACTCACTGCTGCTCACCCCCTTTTCCTCAGAGACCCTGCATCCCTCTCAGGTAGCTCCGAGCACAGGGACCCCAACAAAACCAAAGAAAGCACAAGTAATTTCTAACAAAGGCTACTTTAAAGAAAGAATTCTTTCACATGATGTTCTATGATAAAATCTCCCACAAATTTTCTGAGTAAAGAATATGGAGATCTTTTCTCAAAATTTCTCTATTCTTCCTTGTCACTCATTGATATGCAAAATATAATTTGTATTATAATGGTCTTATATAATATTCTATTTGACTATGATTATGTTTGAAAAAAGATCACAAAATACTGGAAGAGATGGCCCAGTGAATAAAGTGCTTGCTGTATAAACATGAGGATCTGAGTTCAGAGCCCCAGAATCTACCTAAAGCCAGTCTAGTAGTACACATCTATAATCCCAGAGCTTCTACAGTGAAATGGAAGATGGAGGCCAGAGAATATTGGAAGCTTACAGGCAAGCTAGTCTTGTGTGTATACACTACTGGTCACACACAGACATTGTCTGTGATTTGCCCATTGCTAAGTGGCCCATCAACAATGCATCTTCTATACCCAAGGCTCATGCAATATAGACCAAGGTATAAAGAAGACGCTAATGAATCTCTCAACTCTGATTCATGAAGCTCTTGCATGTAACAAACGGCCAGGAACATAAAAGGTCACAAATGGCCCAAGAGTACAGATTAGGAATCTGCATAGTGTAGGTCCATGGACAGGAATCTTATATTAAGTACTAAGGCTTATATTAACCCAGGGCTCAGGGACCATTGTGGAAGAGAATACAGAAAGATTATAACAGCCACTGAGGAGGAGTGTGGCCATATGGAAATAGAATCCACTCGCTCCTGCAACCCTGCTTATATGAACCTACAGCAACAATTTTAGCATGCTCAAGACGCATGCAAACTCAAGCAGACAAAAACCCCGCATGGCACTGGGTAAATGCGTACAGACCCCAAACTTTGCTTAAGAAATATTGCAAATGATTACTGTTGGGTGAGGATGAGCTGATCTTCCTAAGTGAGAGGACTCTGGGATGCTGACTCATCTTCAGTAGATGAACCTAGGCTGAGGTTGCTTGGGAACATCAACTCAAAATAATAGACCTCAACACAGATGAAAGAATGTATGGATTCCAGTTAGAAGGCTATAGGGAGAACTGGGGGAAACCTGTTTGGAAAGGGATATAAAGATGATTAAGATTGAGGTGTATGTTGTATGTTCTGTATGAAACACACAATGATTCCATAAAAAATATTTTAAAAAGAAATAGACTATTAAGAAAAGAAAAAGTCATGCAAATAGTGAGGTGAAAGAGTTAGAGACATGAGAAAGCACCAACACCAAGGGGGGATTTTCACAGTCCTTGCATTTGTTTGGCTTGGTCAATTATTGCAACCACTAGCGTTCATGATAAGTTAGTAACCACATTCCTTTCACGGTAAGTCAGACACTAGCTAATATAAATTATGTGGTGTAGTGTACTGAACTCTTCTTTTTAAAACTACTTAGAAAAATCTTTTAAAAATTGTTCAACTCTTTCTTTTAAAACCTGAACTGTTTATTTAATGTTTGGGGGAAAAAAAAAACCCAAAAGTCTGACTTTATCTTTTCTCTCTTACCTGACCCTTCTGTACCCCAGCAAGCGAGGCCCATTGTTCTATCTTTAGGCAAAGGCAGGAAGGTTAAATGAGATGAGGAAAACCTTTGCTTGGGCCTTCTTCCTTAACAGGGCAAAAACTAAAGTCAGTTGCTCTAGGGTCTCTCCAGCCATTTTTAATCTTTGGTGAGTCACAGTGTCTATTCTTTTTAGAAGTTATTTAGGTCTTTGCACTCAAAATGTGTATATTACGATCACTTTCAAATCTAGCCTGCTGTTTACAACAGGATCTAGTTTATCTTAGAACCACAGAATAAGGTGTTTGCACTTTAGCTACAAAGGCCCAAGATTGCTTGTACCTTCTGGCTAGGCACAAAAATGTTATCCACAATTGCTTTTCTTGCTGTCTTAGAAATGATGGATTTTATATACCATTTACACAATCTAAATGAACTACAGTTCAAGGAAATTGTAAGTGGGAAGGATTGAAGCATGGCATCAAACTCATAGCATTTTATCTATTAATTTGGAGGGTACCGTTCATCATGTCGGGGAACCCATGGTGGAGAAGTATGAAGCAGCTTGTCATGAATCTGCGTTCAGGGAGAAGGAAAATGGATACTGTTGCTCATGTTTTATACCATTTTCAATCCAGATCCAATCCTATGGAATGGTGCAATGTACATTAAGGGTTTTTTGTTCTAGTTTGGTTTGGTTTGATTTTTTTTTTTTTTGCACTACTTAAGACTCTCCAGAAAAACTCTCACAGACATTCTTAGAGATTTATCTCAGAAGTGAGTCTAAATCCTATCAAACTTGCAGTCACAGTAAACATCACAACAGAAATCTGAAACAGCAAAGTTGAAATCACTTGACTAATTGATAAACATAGTAGGGGGTTAAAACACAACTATGAAATAAATATGCAAATGTTCATGTTAATTAAAATAAACATATGGTTGAGAATGGAAAAATGTTTCCTACAGAAAAAACTCAAACAATGAAACCTAATACTTCTTCCCAGAATGTGAGGATCAAGTCTCTTTGTCTTATTAGAGGACTCATATCCAAGACTGGAGACTATAAGGGAGAACCAGTGCCTTTACAAATCCAGAAATCTGACAGATACTGGATGAATAAAATGATGTGATTTATATCACCATCGATGACATATGGTTATTATATATTTGGTGATATGATGAGGAGGATTATTATTATAATATTATTATATTATTTTTATATTATTCTGATAATATTTTCATTACTGTTGCCAACTTTTGTACGTTTAGTTCCTTTCCGTATTGATTCTGTATGTAGAACTGTCATATGAATTTACGCTTACTGAGTTAAGCTGCTGAATCTTTCTGTGGAGTCAGTGTTTCTTTTAGAAAGCTATTGAGATGCACCACACCTATGACGCCTCATTTTCCTCCCATTCTCCAGTATTGGCATGGATATGGCATCTTAAGTGACTTGTCTAGGTTTTAACTTTAGGAAAAAATATCAGTGTTCTAAAGCCATTGATCTGTCAGTTGCAATGAAACACTAACTCTGTGGCGACATGGATAAAGATCAAAAGTAGGCTAGAATTACTTTTACAACCTAGTCCCTGGTGAACTTCAAAGCTATTTGTAATTCATCTCTCACTCTGTTTATGCATCCTTAGCCTAGAAGAACTCTTAAGGCAATTCATTGCCTGAATAACCAGATGATGTTCCAAACTCACTTTATCTGTGATGTTAGATGAGTATTTTTAAGCCATGGTATCATATAAGTATTCTAGTTCCCCATCTTGTTTGTTCCAGTTCTCTGATATTGGCTGTGTTACAATGATTCAGTTTTCCAACCAGAATCTGTAATATTTTTCAGAGGAATGTGACATGCTCCACTTTATAAGTAAGCTCAATATGCAACACATGCAAGTCTAAGGATAAAAGGTGAGAAATTAAACTATAGTTTTGACTGATTATGAACACTGTGAATTAAAATCAAAGACTCTGTATAGATCTCACCCAGTAGATAGTGGTGAACAGATGTAGATAGCTATAACATAGAACCAGATCTGAACTTCAACAGTACCAGCATGTTTTTGAAGCTATTCCTTAAGCAAAGTATAAATTAACTGTTAGTATTCATTATATACTGCAACTCATAATTCTTTTGCTTTATAATATTCTGTGTTAAAGAACTTCTTTATTCATTTCTGTAAGGGACTTAATGAGAATGTCCACCATAAACTCAAATATTTGAACACCTGGTCCCCAGTTGAGGGTGCTGTTTGGAGAGGTTTAAGAGGTACAGTATTAATGAGGAAAGCGTGTCACTCGGGTCTGACTTTGAATGCTTACAGCCTCTCCCCACTTCTATGCACTCTGCTTCATATTTGGGGTTGAAAGGGTGATCTCTCAGCTTCCGGCTGCTGCTCCATGACATGATGGATTCATCTGACTAGAGCTGTAAACCAAAATAAGCTTTTTCCTCCACAACTTGTCTTTGATCTTGGCATTTTATCAGAGCATCAAAAAAGCAGTTAATACAATTACTAAGGAGAACAACAGCCATAGTCAGATAAGGTTACCCTTTTTATATATGCTTTAAATCTGAAAAAAGAATAATTTCTCTATAAGTGCATAACTTGATTTAAATTTATAGTTTCTGGAGGCATTTTTTATATTGATCTTCACAGCAGCCATGAACAAAGCTTATCTTAAAACTGAGTTATATTTTCAAAGTTGTTTTAAATAGTATCTCTCTTAATTTACATGTAAAGAAACCGAGCTCAAGAGCAATTGAGAACTAACCCAAACCCCTTATTAAATATATTTATCTGAGATTATGAACAAAGGTGATGGTTGAGTTTTGTTGTCAAGTAACATTAGTTAATTAATATAGTGGCTACATGTATATAAAACACAGCATATATAATTTAAATGAAGTAATACTAATAAAATATTCTTTGTCAGTTGTCCTGTAGCTGTGCACATACACTCAGTTCTTTCTGAAAATCTTCAGGACCTAGTTTTCCAGTAACTTAGGCAACTTAGCTGGAAATGTGTCCTTTTAGGAGCTCTCCTTTTTGCAATTCATGAAAGCTGGAATCTTACAGAACCTTGGCAATTAGAGAAAGGTCTAATTTCTAAGTACCTGATATACATGATTGGAAAAGAGTAGGCTGTGAAAGATCATTGGTTTCTGCCAGGACCCAGGAAGATGCACATGTAAGCAACATCTGACTGAGGGACTGGAGGGTTTCACATCAGTTTTAATTTGGTCTTTTGTCCAGCATGACCTCTGAGTATAAGAAACCAAAGTCTATCTGCAGGGTGTGTCAGTGGAAAGCATTTAGGTGATACAGGGCCAAATGCTATGGAGAGATCTTACTAATGTTTTATTTGCAAGTACAAGCTCTGTGGCTAATTATCTCTGTAGTTTTCCTTTACAGCTTCACAGTGCAATAATGCCTTCTCGTTCCATAGGAGGGGGTAATTATTACATCTGTTTTCCTGCAAGTTTTACTTATGCAAAAATGTATGCTATTTCAAGTTTGTGTTGCTCAATTGTGAGAAAGGGAAAGCTCCAGGAGTCAGTGTTATGTTCCTGCTGACAAGAAGCTGCTTCAGCATAACTCAGCAGGGATTTGCAGTCTTGACAGAGTAGTTTAGAAAATACAGAGTGTAAGAAAAAGCTGAATTCCACATGCACGCACAGAGAGAGAGAGAGAGACAGAGAGAGTAAAATAAGACGAAATAAATTAAAATAAATGTAAGAAAAAATTGGTTCTAATAAAAATAATGAAAGCTCTTGCAATAATTAGGTTATAAGTGAAAACACAGTTTTATATATTTTGGTTCATGTGGATTATTATTAACTCAATTTGTTATCTCCACCTTGAATTGTATTTTAGTATAATCGCTGCAATTTAAATTTACCTGTCTGTCTAAAAAGGGTAAAGAAGATTGTCGTACTATATTCAGTCCTTAATGCTGCTTGATATCTGGAATCAGTTCCCAAATTTCATGCTTTTCAGTTCATGAAAGCTGGAATCTTACAGAACCTTAGTTTCGCATTTAGGAGAGAGTCTATTTTTTTCATTTTTATTGAAATTTGCCAAATTTTATGCAATATATTTTGATCATATAGTAAAATTTGATATTATTTGGAGCCCCTCTCCTATCTGCATCACCCCTTAATGTCTAACACCCTATTTCTTATGCTCTGTTATATATTAAGGTGTGCCAATTCACATTTGTGTCCCTAAATGCCTTTCAGTGTCCAGTTAATAACTTTTGAAAATTTTCTTGACATGTAACTTGGTAAAAACCTAAGGAATAGTATTTGACTCTCTCCTACAAAAGACACCTCTTTAGGAGCACAATTAGGTACAGTCTCAGGTACAACTCAAGATTCTTCCTAAGACATGCCCACACTGTTGCTACATAGTGCTTGGGCTACTCTAGACCAATGACTAGGAATGCTGTGGGCACTATAGGACATGCTTTTATTATACAATGAAGGACTCTACTAAATGTCAACCTGCATTATTGACTTCCTCATGTGCCTGCTTAACTCAGTACTCTGAGTCTTCCCATGGTGGATTCTTTCTTTCACCTCCCTTCACTGATATCAGACCCATCATGTGCAGGAGCTCTCCTTTCATGCTTCTATTTCTGCTCACTTTATTCTTAGCAGGAGCCCCAATAAAACAGTAGCACTTCTGATTTACTCTCAGTACCAGTTTCCTAGAGAACTCAAGCTGGCAACCTACAATTTACATTTTAAGATAAACTGAGGCATATTCTAATTTAAAAGAGTTTAATAGAGCACACAGTAATAGAACTGGTTATCATGCTGGGCATGGGGGCTCTGTCCCAGGAACACATAACAGGCTGAAGTTGTAAGAAGACAAAGACTGAAACAAATGATTTGCTTGTCTCCAAATTATACAGCAGCTTTCTTTCTTCTATGTTGTTGGAAAATTCTTGCTTGTGTTACTCCAAGAGAAGTAGAAGCTTCAGACTGATTACATTAACATTTAATTTGTCTTTAATATTGGTGTTTATGAAACAGAACCCACACTCATTGTATTAAGTTTTCAAATCTTACAAAGTTAATATTACTTGTGAAATCTAAACTCATTTTTTATAATTATTAATTTTCAGTCTGGGTTTTTTTTCAAAAGGATTTTATTTTAGAGTGTGTGTGTGTGTGTGTGTGTGTGTGTGTGTGTGTGTGTGTGCCAATGCCAGTGGAGATCAGAAATAATCTTATTCCGTGGAATTATAGTAACACATAGTTGTGCCCTGTCTGACTTTCATGCTGGAATCGGAGCTCCAGTCCTTTGCAAGAAGAGCAAGCACTCTGAACTGATGAGTCATCTCTCCAGCCTCAGTTCTGACCTTCATTTCAATTTAGTTTTATACATAGTAACTGACCAATGTAAAACAATTTGTGTGGGTTAAATGAGAAATGTCACACATAAACTAATGTATTTGAACACCTAGACCGAGGTTAGTGGAGCTTTTAGAGAAGGTAATGGAAACTTTAGGAAGTGGAACCTTTCTAGAGATAATAGTATCACTGTGGATGGGATTTGAGAGCTTATAACTTCAAACCACTTCCAGTTCTCTCTGATTCTGTGTGGCTAGAGGTGTGATCTCTCGGTTTCCTGTGCCTGGTACTATGCCCTCTTCCCCATTATGAGCACCCCCTCTGGAAATATAACTCACAAACATTTTCTTCCATAAATTGCTTTAATCATGGTATTTATTCACAGCAACCAAAAAGCGATATATTTTCCATTGATTTAGACATATAACAGAATCCTTAAGCAATGATATTATGTGAAAGTTGTAAGGAACTAAGACAGAAACCTTAATGATTTCAAAGTAAATACTCTATGCCAGTTCCTTATTTACAAATTACATGGCTCCTGCATCTAAACTTGGATGGAGTCACTGAACTTAGCATTGTGATTGAGTGAAGTTGCTGTTCTAAAAGCTACTGAATTGATTTTTAGATTTGAAGAAAAACTAGAACACTGTCTTAATAAGAACATTCAACTTTCATGATAGTTATGGAGCATTTCTTCCAGAATAACCATTCTATTCGTAAGTTAATAGAAGTTATATCCAGGTTCATTTATTTTGGAACTCCAAATTTCAATCCGAATCTTTAAAAAATCATTATCTGTGAACAGATAGTTAGGTACTTTTTAAACTTCTTTGAAAATCAAGACTATTTTAATTATAGGTTATTTCTTGAAACTAACATTACATTAAAAAGCAAACAACTGGATAAATGGAAGAAAATAAAAGCACAGAAAAAAGAGGAAAGGAGTACAGATATTTACTCATAAGTGGATGTGTTTCTGTTATAAAAATTTCCATTGATATAATAAAGAGCTTATATGTATATCAGGAGAGATAGCATACAATCATCTCTTTTACCATAATCACTTCAGAGAGGAAATTGATTTAATCTAGATTACAGACTGTATCTATAATAAAATCAAGATGACAAAACATGAAATATTTGTATTTCTTAATCTCTACAGAGAAAAAGTTCTGTGATGTTGGAAAAAGCTATTTGAAATAAATGAAAATAAAAATTAAAGACATAAAGATACTTTAAACTCTTCAAGCAAACATGAAAAGGAAATAAGCAAATTACTCATGTACAAATGTCAGCAAAATTTCATATTAAGTAATATATTAAGTGATTGCAGCTTGAAATACTAGAACACAAAGGTCCAGAGAAGGGAGCTAGGTGTTCTGGATCTCTTTCCCAGATATTAGGATATGGCATCCTATGCTGAGCTGAATATCAGAATTACTATTGGCAATTTTTTCATTACCTTCTGTTTAAAATGGGAATGTCTATGGTGATTTGCTTCTATTGATTCCACTCTTAGATGTTGAGATCACTCAGAAAAGACAATTTTGAGTAGTACTTATATTAAAATGATACAAGGACACATACTCAAAATGTCCCTAAGAAGCCACATCTGCCCCTTGTTCTGTAATTAGATAATATGATTTTAAAGCTTAACACTAAAGCACATGATATAATTACATGAGGCATCTGAGAACTTTAGGAGGGACTCAATGTATTCTGAAAGGGGAACATTATAATTTTTGATCAGAAAACAAACTGTAATTGCCTTAAAATATATAATAAATCCACTGGTACTCTGCTCAGAAGAATTGCCTAATGTGTTCCTATTAGGGTTAAGCTGGACAGGTTGATGGACTGCAGCAAATGTCATGTGGCAGTTTGACAGTTCCAAGGTTGTATCAAAAAAGGTTTTGAAAAGCTCAACTTAAACCTGACCTTTTATAATGGGATAACTTTGCTGAAGTTGCTGCTGTTGTTTGTTTGCTTTGTGTATTAGTCAGCGTTCTCCAAAGAAACAAGATCTGTAGAATGAATGAATAGATAGATGATAGATAGGTAGATAGGTAGGTAGATAGATAGATAGATAGATAGATGACAGATAGATAGATAGATAGATACATAGATAGATAGATACATAGATAGAAAGATACAGAGATATATATCAGCTTACAGGATAGAGTCCCAGTAGTCTGACAAAGGCTGCACCACACTGGAGAGGCTGAGAATCTGGTTGTTGCTCAGTCCATGAGGCTGGATGTCTCATCAGTTCCAGTTTGGCCTGAAAGATAGATTCCAGGAGATCTGCTAGCTTTCAGTCTACATGGGAAACTGAAGAAGCTCATCAACAGCAGCAAGATGAACTCAGCAGTGAGAGAGAAGGCCAGCTGCAAAAGGGCGGAGCTCCCTCCTGCCGTGACCTTTTATACAGCTGCCATCAGAAGGTAACACGCACATTTACAGGGGGTCTTCCAGCTTCAAATGATCCAGTTAAGAAGATCTCTTTCGTTTCAGTTAATCCCAGATCCAGTCAAGTTGACAACCAGGATTAGCCATCACACTTTCTTACCTACTACTTATAAATTCTACATCTAATTATTTTATTATGTCCAGAAAAACAATTTCAATAAATTTTAAGCTTCAAAACAACATTAATAAAATTCTATGTAATGCAGAAATTAAAATTATTAGAATTTTGCATATATTTATTATAGTTACTTATGATAATTGAAAGTATGCATGAGATAAAAGTGAGTTACTAATAGAGACTAAAGTGCCTGCTTCAAACTAGCAAGTAGTCAATGAAGACACACTGAATAAACCAATATACACATGGTTTTAGAGATGGTATGGTACTTGAGGTGGAATGAGCTTATGTTTATTTGTCTAGATATAAACTGACAACACATATCCCAGGTAGTAACAGGCAGTGCTCTTCTTTTGAATTATAAATTATTTTTTAATATTGTATTTATTTTTATTTACTATGTATGAGTATATTGCCTGCATGTATGCAAGTTAACTGTGTCATACAATGCCCACAGAGGTCTGAAAAGGGTGTCAGATGCCGTGGAACTGGAGTTATGGACAGTTGTTAGTAGCCATGTGGATTCTGAGAACTGACCCAAGGCACTCTGCCAGAGCAGTAATTGCTCTTAACTGCTGAGCCATCTCTGCAGTCCCTGGATTGTAATATTTTTTAAGAACTTTCTTTCTGGTTTATTAAACTGATTATCAACTTAAAATATAAGAACAGGGTAGAATTTATAACTAGCATGTCAAAAATATTTATTTGACTAGTCAAGTTTCACATAAATTAATAAAGACAATTTAAGAATAGTATGGACAACTTTTAGTCTCATAAAGTATGAATAAATAAAATTTTAGCCAAAAGAAGTTCTTAATAAGTAAGAGTATAGTGACATGATTCCTACCTTTAAAAATATTTTATTTATTATTTTTTATGTATATGAGTGTATTACCTCTATGTATGTAAGTGCAACTGTGCCATGCAATGCCTGCAGAGGCCCGCAGAGGGCACTGAATTCCCCTGGTACTGGAGTTACAGATGGTTGTTTACCTGTTATGTGGGTGCTGGGAACCAAACACAGTTCCTCTGTAAGAGCAGCCAATGCTCTTAACAACTGAGCCATCTCTCCAGCCCCGTATATTTTATATACCCTGTTTTCTTACAAAAGGATGATGTTTTACTACATAAACAGATATGTTTGTGTGTCAGAATATTTGCATGTTTATCTGATTGAATATTCATCTTATATACATTTTCATCCTTGTGATATCACAAAATGTTTTACACAGTAAGAAAGCAGTATCTAATTGTTCAGTTTACAGGCTTCTAATTCTGACAAAGATTTAATTTAAGTCAGAACTTTTCCCATCTTTCAAATACACGTATAAATAGAGTAAAAGTGAGCAAGCCAGTGTAAATATCCATTTTATGTGTTAATGTTCTCAAGTGGAACTGTTTTCTCCAGTTTTGATTGTTTCCATTCATGTGGAGAAAGGATACTCCAGAGAAAGGAAAAGATTTCCAGCACAAAGCAAGCAGAGTTTGAGTGCATTCAACTGACTGCAGGACACTGTCTCATCTCTGCTGGATTAAAACTTCAAACCCATTAAACAGGGTGGAGGCAATGCCGCTTCCAAAGCCAAAAGTTCAACCCTGAGTTTTTGCAAGAGCTTCCTACCTCTAAAATTCTCTAATACACAAATGCCATTGTCACCCTCAGGGCACAGTGGTCAATAACTACCGTGATTCTTTGACTATAGTTGGTCCTGAAAGAGCCTGTTTGCTCCATTAATTGGCAAAGCAGTAATGATTCCATGGAGAAATAAATAAATAATACCAGAAATCTAAAATGAAGTATTTTAATTTTGAAATGGAAATAATTGTGTGGAGGAAGTTAAGCCTGTTATTGTGGCTTATTAACTTACACCTTTCCTTTTGATTATGAGTAGCTCTGAGGTGGGACAAAACAAATTAGTCACATCTTATGAGATTGCCACTTTCTTCGTGTTACATGTGCAATAAGTGGAGAATGAGCTAAGGAAGGCTCCTAGTTTAAGTGTATGTGCCAAGTAATATTTTGAATGCAATCTTATTTAGGGTATTATAATAATTCCGTGTTTCTCGTGCTCTAAATAATCATTACAGACATAAATGTTTAGAAAAATAAGTATTATTTGGTTTTCCTGTTAGACAACCATCACTAATTTTAGCATTTACATATTCATTTATGTATGTAAATGCATATGTATATATGTGTGTGTTATATTTACTCAAGTCAATAAAAGCACTGATTATGAAGATTTATAATCCTACTTTATATCTTCTTGGCTTCTAATAACTGAAGTATTGAGGCATTTCAATATGGCAGCTTTCATTAAGAATATTTCTACAGATAGTATAAATATACAATTTTAATTAATATTCTTCAAGTGTCAAAATAATTAGTGTATTAAATTTAAAATGTACATTCACCAAAGAGAATAATTTAAGAAGTAATATATAAGTATCTGGTCACATTTCTGCTTTTCTAATTACATTCTGCTTTCAAATTTTAAGTTAAAATATATAGAATAAATTTACCATCAATAATGTTTATTATTACACTTGTAAATGTTTCAGTGTGGAAACATTCAGGAAGAGTAGGTTTGATTTTTCAAAAGTCATCTTTTCTTGTTTATTGGTCAATAAATTGTAAAAAACAAATATTTACTAAAAAATAGGTTTAACAGTTAGAGACAGATATTCAGGTGGGCCATGCCTCTGGGGCAAGGGGAAGTTGGGTCTCCTGGCTGCTGGCGGTGGGCACAACCAGGTCCTGGTTGCGACCCCCCTGGAGCATTTCTCTCTGGCCTGAGAATGGCCACTGCACAATTCACGCACCCGTGGCCCACCCTGCCATTCTCCTGCTCATCATTCAATGGCTGTCAGGACCTGGCTGCAGCACTCAGTAACATAGAAACCTGCGAAGTCTACAGATTTCTGAAACACCCCAATTGCCACTAAGAAAATCTTGGGTTGGAAGCCTGTGAGCTACCTGTTGTCTGCTGTAGGACCTCTGTTCCTCTTTTTCCCACAGTAAAACCTTGTGGGGAATGAACCTATTGGAGAACGTCTTGGATCACAATGAGACGTTTGTGCTGACTGAGCCCAGGAAGCAGCCAAACTGTAATATGCATGAGTTCTAGAGTGCAAATAACTGACTTTGAGGAGAAAACGCAAGCACTTCTGATGGCCGAGGAAAAGAGAAGTCTATAGTTGATAATGCTAAGCAGAGTTTAATAGAAACAGAAAGCAAGTGTGAAGATTCTATCTATCCCAAGAAACATGGTATAGTCTGACCTGAAACCATATACAAAGGAAAGGGAGTGGGCCCTTACTTTGGTCCATATGCGAGTGAGAGTTATAGATCACTGACATTCTAATGAGATATGATTTTTCTGACATCCAGCTCAGATGCGTTGTGTAGGACGGATGGCATTTTTGAATTGCTAATATAAAGCATGAAGTCGATGGAAGAGGTGAGAGAGAGGATGGAGATGGGGAAGAGGTCTAAAGACGATGAGAATACATTGTGTTACATGCTTGAACCAACACAATTTAAAAAATAAATTTACATTATTGAACATTTGTAAAAGTATTTTGGAAGTTAAGTGCCATCATATATAACTATACATCATTAAATACTATATTTAGTTAAAAGTTTTCTCAAAAAATATAGAATAATATCAGGCATAATTAAAAGATATTAATGAAAAAGAAAATTATTTCTCCTCTTCTACAAAATATTTCCCACATAGAAAGAAAGTAACATTTTGATATTTCTAAATATAAAAGATAAAGAACTAATTATATGTCACTTTTAGAATTTTACTTTTTTTAAAAAATCCACAATTTAAGTTGAAAATTAACTTCTATCAAGACAAACACTCATTTTAAAAATGTGAATATTTAGACTTCAGGTTATAGCAAGAAGTAAACCTTCAAGTTGATATTCTGTTTTTCAGAATACTGAATGTGTAACAGGTTAAACAATTTATAGTTATTACTCATTTCCAAAGATACTAATATTTAATTATTTAGTAACAAAAACATTTCCACATGGCTCTCTAATAAAAACACGTTCTAGAGTTATCCTGCTTTCCTGATCTATTGACTGTACTCTCTGATATTTTTATCAAATAATTATTTTCTATTTTCTTTTCCCACCCTATTGTGATATGTACTTTGTTATGTTGGTCTCTCATCTTTTTTTTTGCTTGGATGTAATTGAATATAATATTCTTTAATTAAAGATATTGGTAAGGTACACATTTTTTGTAAACTACTGAATTTTATGATTTTCATACAATATAATGTCTATTATTTAGATCATGTCCCCCAGAAAACAAGCGACTCTGGAATTCTCATTTCTGGATAGGACACTTGTTTCAAAGTTCTACCCCCACAAGGCCCAGAGCTCATTGTTGAAGAATGTACAGAAAAATTCGAAGAGCCACACCAGGTGGATATCAAAAGGAAGCAGAGTCTTCCAGAGAGCTCATCAATTATTCATATTAACTCACAGCAATGGTGACATCATATACAAATCCCAGACAAATTAGAACCAGAAAAAAATCCTAGCATAAGCAAGTTGTACTTTAAAAATATAAATTCAAAATTCCTATTTATTATCATCCTCTAGTTAATTAACACACATACATTTGGTATATAACTAACGAAATAATTTTGACCTCAGAATTTCACAGGCATGATTAAACTAGTTTGTATTGTTAAGACACAGTATTCTAGTTTTGGGCATATTTGCACTTGGTTTCTAGGTTATGGACTGAACTCCTCTGTATCACCATCTCTCTACCCTCCCTTGGCCCATTATTTTCATGTACGCTTGCTGCTAATTGCAATAGATTCTTCAGTTTTGTGTCTGACAACATTTACAGGTTTCTTTGTGCTGCTACACCAGCTAGCTGCTTATCTTTATGTCAAGAAACTATCAGAAGAACCTGTTCACATGGTCTCTAATTCATTCTTCCTGTAATCTTGACCTCTAACATCTAAAACTTTAGAACTAATTTTTAAACCTGCAATAGAGCTGCATATTAAATGTATATGATGAATACATAAATATATAAAATATGCAGGTGTAAATATATACATAATAAAATATGCTTAATATGCAGATGTATAATCATTTTTATTGCACAAGCAAAATTCCAGGTGGTGAATTTTTTTTTAGAACAGACTATACAATGAAATTCATACTGATTTATAATGAAGTTCAAAATATGTGCATTTTCAGATTCAACTAATTACAGTTCAATACATAAAATATTATGTACAGAGTTTTATCATTTTCCCATTAATATAGTTGAATAGTTATTTACACAGTATTTTCATAACATCACGCCCTATAAATAAACTAAAAATTGAGACTGATAAGATTGTTGAGTTGGTAAGTCTCTTGCATAAGACTTGGTTTGGTTTCCTGCACCCACATGGCTGTTTGCATCCATTGGTAACTCCAGTTTTGGTTCCAGAGGATTCAATGCTCTCTTCTAACCTCAGCAGACATTGTATGCATGGTAGGACTTAATATCTCTTCAGGCAAACACTCACACATTAGATTAATAGATAGTAAATAAATAAATATATAAATAAATAAATCATAACTCCTGCATAGACACAAGGAAGTTGGCAAAAGTCCCAATCCAAACAAAGGATGCTTTGGCAATTGATGGCAGCTAGAAGGAGAAAGACAGTGTGTCTTACAGGGATGGGACTAGATGGACCCAATGAATGGACCCACACTGAAGGACCCACACTGGGTCTATCATAAAAGGTATTGAGCAAAGTCAAGGAACCCCAGATACCCTGAAAGGATGGTAGGAGTCTGGCCTGCTCTGCCTGATGTGATAACCTAGCCCCAAGAAGCCATTGTAGATATGAATCTTCTTTCCCCCCACAAAGATCACCCCAGACAAGAACCAGGTTTTTGGGTTCCAGTTCCTCATTCCTAATTTCCACGTCAGCCTGACAACCTTTTCGCCTTTACCTAAAGACCCCACCTTTAACTTTCCCACCTTCTGTAACAGTCAGAAAGGCTTCCCTATATAAACCCCTGTCTGGGTTTAGATAACCGAACTACCTACCAACATAGTATCCTGGGAACTCCTCCCGTCGCACACTGAGCCACCTGAGGCCCTATAAGGCCTTCATTCTCTGGGACAACTGGAGCACAACAACCATGCTTCAGATGGAGACCCACCCATATATATATATGTAAGAATATATGAGATAGGGGAGAGAATCTAATTATCATCAAAATATGTTGTATGAAAACTGCAAAACTTAAAATGAATACTTGGAAAAATAAAAATAATAAGCTAAAAATGATTTGAAGTAAACAGAACATACATTGGTTACATACAAAGACTATGTCATTTTAGTAAAGGAACTTGAACATTGTGTATTTTCATACTTGGAGCAAGTCTTGGAATGAGTTCCCAGAAGATGGTGAGGAACAACTACCGACAGAATATTTAACATACAGTTTTTCAAATTTACCATAGAATGAAAACTACACACATTCATCAGAAATGTTTTTATGATGTATGATTTCTACCAAGGCCAGTGATAGGCAACATAAAATTTTGCAGGTATCATAGGGGAACCAAGTGATTCTGGGAGTCACTTGCACCTGTGCATTTCGGAATCACCACTGCTCACTTTTTGGAGTCAACGACACACCAGGAGCTGCAAGCAGTGATCTAACTTCGTGTGAGGGGAATGTTCAGTTGAGTGCCTCTAGTCCGGTTTAAAAAATCGAAATTTAAATTTTGTATTAAAACAGTTTAGATAGTGTGTGTGTGTGTGTGTGTGTGTGTGTGTGTGTGTGTGTGTGTGTGTTGGCATTTGTGTGAGCACAAATACGTCTAGAAGCATGAAAATATTCGCAGATGTGTGTAGGCAAGAAATCAATACCGGAATGTTTTCCTCAGCTTCTCTCCATTGTATTTCGGAGAAAGAGGTTTTCTCATGGACTCTGTAGACTGTCCTTTCTGCTAAGTTGACTGACCTGTGATTCCTGAGATCTATTTCTGTCTCTATGCAGTAGGGCTACAGGTGCTTACTGCTGTGCTCAGATTTTTATGTGGCTGTCATAGGTCTGATCTCAGATCAGCATATTTGCATGTATAGCTAAAACTTCTTCCTCATGAGGGAGTGTAAATAAGGTCTGCCCCCTCCTCCCTTGGTTCCCAAATAACAAACCTAGGTATGATTTCACCAAACAGCAATCCATAAAATTAATGAAATTTTTAGGCTTACTTACAGAGTAATGGGTGAGGATTTACTACAGGAGTTTGGATGCCTGCCTCCACAGCACCCTCACAAGGTCTCACTGACAAGTCTTCACTGAAGTGTCGATGGTGGCTTCCTCACCACACAAAATGGCAAGAGAGCATTCCCTAGGCTTCTTCAGTTTATGTACCCTTAGCTCCTTCCCCTCATGCAACTAGGACGGACTGGTAGGTTGGGAAGGTCCTGTGATTCTCCTTGCCCTCCTTCCTGTGGAGCATGAAACACAAGTTTAGCTCTGCTGTTCCTAGGCAAGCAGTTGCAGCCGATCTAGGAAAAATGATATCTGTCCATGGTTTGTCTTCTGGAGACCAGTCCGATGCAACAGCATGACAAACGCTTTACACTGGCTCATCTTCCTAGCCTCTAAATTCAAAACTACTGTCATAATTGAATGTCTGCATCTTTAAACAACAATCACAAATTGAATCATTGCATTTCAGGAATGAAATGCATTTTAAAATATTTTATTTTATAATTGAGGGGAAAGTTATAGCCTTAGAGTGTTGTAATAGAAAACTATAATTTAAAAAATCAATGTTTCAAATATGTATTATAAAAGTAGATAAGGAAAAAATTTAAAAAGAAAAGAATGTTATGAAAATTAAACTACATGGAGATATATGAATGATCACATGATTTCTCATCATATTCATGATCATAAATAAGGAAGAAACATCCATAGAGGCTACGTGAACATTTTACATTACATTCTTATAGGGTATTACAACAGGAAATGTGAATGTGGATGCTATGTGAAAATTCTGAAAGCCTCATAAACATAATAGTGATAGAGATATCGAAGAATAATCTGGTTCATCTAGTTCAGTTTATATAATATCACATATAGTCAAAATTAATGTGGAACAGAGACTAATATATTAATTGGTTATCCAGTCTTAATAACTAAGATACAGAATTTGAAATGCAATTCTTTTAGTGTGTTCTGTTCCTATGAAATATTTATGGAGTTGTGAAGTCGTATTTACATTATTTTGAAGGAATTTATACTTGAAAAAAATTATAGTACATTTTATAATTCAATAAAATACATATAGTCAAAAACAAATTAGTGGTTATGACAATTCTTCTGAAAGAATACTTCTTATATTGAAGTATACTCCATGTACTTTTTTGCTATTTGTTTTGTTTGTATTTGATTTTTGAGATAAAATCTCACTACATAGTCCTGACTCATAAAAGTTGCTGTGTAGGTTACACTAATTTGGGGATTGAAGTGATCCTCATGCCTCTTGTCTTCTGAATCCTGGGATTATGGACATGGGCTTCCACCTCTAAGTATTTCATGTAATATTAAAAATGGGTTTTATATATGTTAAATATTGTATTTTAAGATAGATTAGATCAAACAAACCACAAAAATCTAGAGAAAATCTAATTCTGGATTATTACATGGCAGAAATCATAAAGAGCTTGTATAAACTCATCTAAGTAAATACAAATTGAAGACTATATTCATGTTTATATTCAAATATACATGTATGATACTAGACTCAAACTACAGATACTACCAACGTAGTCTATTTTGAAAGAGATTTATTTTTTTCAGTTAAATTGAATAATTCTGATAATATAGAAAAAAAATAAAATTTATTCAGGTTCAAGTTGTCTCTCTATGTTTAACAATTAATATTTCCTGGAGAGTAAGAGCTCAATTCATTAGCCTCTTACAGCTGCATATATAAATACACACATATATACACACATATATACAGGCATAATATTTCTCTGTATAGAAATAAACACACTTTCTGGGGATATACAGCAGGCTATTTTAGCATCAACTCTGTTTTTCCAGCCCTTGCTGATCATGTAAGTGGAACATGCTGTTTGCTAAGGTCTGTTCACTCACAGGGAGGGGTGGTTTCCAGTTGATGTGTTTGATTGCTTTTCTGTATACAATTTAAACCCTGGAATTTTGGAGCTTTTAGAGAACAACTGAGGGTAGATTATGTCTTCCCCAGCAAGCCTACCAATTTCAGTCTCTCTGAGTGGATAAGAGAGAAGACATAGGGAAGGAAACCAGGGGAAATCATAAAAGAAATGTAAGGAGAGCCAGGACAGAGACAGAGTGAGAGGAGTGAAAAATAGAGATCACCAGGAAAGCAGTCTTGTTATGCACCAGCTATTTCAGGAGTGGGTAAGTGTGTTTTCAACTTCAAATCTTATGTTGAATCAAATACCCTTCCCAGTGCTGTTTCCCACTGATGATACTCTTGTTCCACACTCTGCTCCTGCTGAGAGAGTTTTGCATTTTTATAAGGTCTGATTATAAAATGAATGACCTTAAAACCAGCATTTCAAGGGATGGCTGGTAATAGCTTATTCTGAATTATAGCTGTAGTAAGATAAATAGTTGCACTCAACCCTGTGCATGTATTCATTTCTTTTTATATCCTATTGACAAAATTGAATTAAATTGTCAAGATTCACGATGTTACCTGTGTGCTTTTTTTTTCTGTCCCTGAATATCAAAATACCTAAAGGATCAGAAGCATATCTAATCAAGTCAAACGCATTCAGTTCAAGGGAAATTTCTGAAAATTTTGCATAAGTATTTCTTAACAAGTTCAGGTTAAAAATGTTAATAATTATTTGTCTAGTTAAGTAAGAAATTACTCATCTGGAAGGTATCACATGCCAATGTTGGTCTTTTGCTATGTAATTAATTACCTGATTGGAGAAAACAGTTAATTTGATAGTACACCATAGAATGTGTGGCTTATAAACTATGTAATTAGTACATAGATTAACTTTTGAATATACTAATATTTCCAATGGGTATTATTGAAATAAGAATTCTTACTTTAGATTTGGTTGACTTCTTTCAGTCCTATTTACTATTCAATACTATTGCATTTTTTTTGACAGGAAGTTGAATAACATTAACATGTTTCTCAATATTTACAGTACAAACAGTTTAAAAACAATATTTTTGCCCTTCTTTTCTTCAGATTTCAGTAGATAAAAATCTCATCCTGCAGCTATAGACTGAATTACCTGCTTAAGTTTTCTAAAAGTCTAATCTTAAAAGGAAAATAATTTGTGTTCATAAATGCATACTCCAAAACATGCTGTGTATCTCTCACTGTGTTAAGAGATGCTTATGATTTATCTTTGTGTATTTTTTTCTCTGCAATTACCTCCTACAAATCCTACTCTTAGTATCACAAATAAAAATGTTCTAGAATTTCCTAGTACCCCATATTCTTGAATTTGGCACATTTCAACATTTTAATCTTGGTAAAATTTCCCAGGCACTTCTAAAGACTGCTTAAAACATATCTGATATATTAACAAAGCCGAAATACTTCTTTTTTTATATATCTTCTCACACTGATCATTGCCTTGTTTCCAGTCTGTTATGTCTTCAGTGACTTGTACAACCATGTTTGCCATAAACTAGCTGTTCACACAAGTGAAAAATTGTGCTATGTGTATATATATATATATATATATATATATATATATATATATATATATATGTTTTCTTCAGTTATCTTACAAGGGCTTTTATGAATGACAAGTATATTTATCAGTAAGTATATACTTATACTTACTTTATTTTCCCCACAGTTTTCATTACTTTTCCTGGTTGACATATAATTTGCAATGTTGGTTTTTTGGGGAAAAAACACTGAGTGTATTTCATGTTCAGATTTTCTGTGGCATGATAACAACTCTCTAGGTTAATTTGTGGGACTTGTTTGGTTACACTTTATCACTAGTGGAGAAAAACAACTTAATATTCATATTAAAATTATATATCTTTTACAGAAATTTACAAATTTCCAAAATTTGCAGAATTTTATAGTCATATTATCTTATTTTCTGCATAGCTATATTTCTTGTTTTAAGCCTGTATTGGAGGTAGATCAATTTTAGTTGTGGAAATGATACAATTTCTAAATGATATACCACCCATATTTCAGTATTCTTACATTTAGAATCTCTTTTGGTTTTTATTGAATTTTTGCAATATTCAAACAATACAATTTAGACTCTTTTTCCTGTGGACATCTTCCCTTACATCCACGTCCAATTGAATGTACTCTATCATATATGCAATAAGGTCTATAGCGTCTAATTTGCATTCTAAAATGTATTTAAGGGTAATATAATTTTTTTAACTTTTGCTACTTAACCAATATTTGAAAACTACTTTACTCTTTGAAATTTTTCATTTGTTTTAAACTTATGTACTTCTTTCACATATGTCTCTGTAAGTTCTAATGTAAAATATATTACTCTTTTAAATAGCATATTGCATTATAATCAATGAAATTTTCTGCAGTCATTACTTTTTAAATGACTTTCAAAAATACTTTACAATTATTTTTATTTTATGTGTATGAGATTATTGCCAGCATGTTTGTAAGTGCACCCGTGTTGTGCAATGACTCAGAGGTCAGAAGAGGGTGTCAGATTGTCTGAAACTGGAGTTACAAACTGTTGTTAGTTGCCATGTTGGTGTTGGGAATCAAACCTAAGTACTCTGTTAGAGCAGCCAGTACTCTTAACCTCTGAGCCATCACTCCATTCCAGCCCCACCAGTCATTATTTTTTAGATATATCCGCAGGTTTGCCCTTCTTGTCCCTAATCTCTCACATCATTTTATTTTCTTCAGATTAAAAAAAAAAACACTTCTGGAATATTCCTTTCCTACCAATCTACGTAAGAAAAATATTTACTTGAAAATATTTTTCCCTTTTTATTTTTGAAGAACATTTTCTTAACATAATTGAATTACACATGATCTTCCTTCAGCAATATGATACTTTAATAAGGTGATCGTCTGTCTTCTATTAAATAAATGTAGAGATGGTAGTGGACAACCTGTCTGTCTTTGATCCTGGCTATTAAGATGCCAACATACATTGGATGCTTTGCTCGGGTTGATATTTAGGATTTCTTTCTTTTACTATGGTTACAATCTGACTACCTTCTTTCATTTCATCCCCTTCAGATTAACATTGATATTTAATTCATTTCCTGAGAATACTGAGGAAATGTGCAGCTTTTTTCTTTTCTCAAATTTTGTTTCTGTTCCACTTTTATTCTCAAATTTCTTTAAGATAATGTAATTGTACTTGTGGTATTCTTAGGTGTAGTTTATATGCTTTTGAATATTGAGATTTTGTTGAAAGACTCTTCCCCTAACTTTTCTTCCAGCTCACTAAATATTGGTTTAAGTAGGTCTAGCCTCATGATCCATTTATATTTTTTATCATGATGCTTAGTAGATGTTTAGTCTGTAAACATAAGAATTTGTTTTAGAATATATTTAAAAATTATGATAGTCTATTGCAGTGACAGAAGTAGGTTGTTCTCTAGGATTTATGACCTCTCCAGCCATGTGTACTTGACTAAGTCGCTGAGCTACACTTGAGATTCTCCTCATGGAGTGGGTCTTGAGTCTAATTAAACATCTATTGATTATTCTAAATAGAAAAGTGGCCCAACTACATCAATAGAGATTGTTTGCCTGACCAGTGATTGATATGGTTATTGTGTTTTACAGTAAGTGGTTTTCTCCCTTGACAACTTGCATATCTTCTGAAAGTATGAAAGCTAGTCTTCAGGAAGGAAGACTATGCCAGTTCTATTTCAGTTCCAGCTCAATTGCTCCAAGTCCTTTGTCCCAAGTGATAGTCTTACGTTTAAGTTCTGAAAGGCAATCACAAGCTTTGGAACTAGCCTATGTTATTTGGGGAGCCACTTGAACTGCCCTGACCAACAACTAAAAGGGATGTTTCCCTGGCCTGGCACTGTGAATTTTGTTATATAGCTTTCTACTCTACACTTTTACTAATCTATCCATCAGCTATCTATCTATCTATCTATCTATCTATCTATCTATCTATCATCTCTTTATCTATATCTATATCTATATCTATATCAATGAATATATAGATATAGATATAATGTATTTTTCAGTATGGTTTTGAACTAATAAATTCCCCTTCAGTTTTTCACACCTCCCAAGCATTATTTAGTCTCTCCGCCCATTCATTACCCTCAAAAGCACTCTCTATTCACTTCCAAATTAAAGTATTCCCCATTTTCCCCTTGATAAAACCTGTTTCCTACATTCCCTGTCTCAAGCTCATTTTTCTCATTTACCCCAATGGTCCCATAAAATGGGCACACACAGATACACAGAGACACACAAATGTTTTGTTCATCTTAGCCTATTACCTTCAGTTTGATCAAGTTTCTCTCATAAAGTTTCTTAAGGTGATACACTATTATTTTCATTTCTACTGAATTTTACTGAAGCTAACCATTTCACCATTATTGCTGTTTTACTTTTATATTGTTAGATATGAGAGGCTCTTTTGGGACACAGAAGTGATATGAGGAACATATCAAGCACGTCATGGTTTTAGAATGTCACATTATTTTTTCTTCTGTATTTTCCAGTTGTATATCTCATCTCAAGTAGATTTTCCTTTTATTTATGGCTCATGACTCCTGGAAATCACTAAGTGAAGAGTTAAGGAAATTTTGCATTAAAGTTTTGTTTTTTTCTCAAAACTTTCATCCACCAAAATAGACACTGCTTCCTTGACTCTTCTCTGAGATTGTAGGACAATTTCTACAAATCTTCTAAAGTAAGGAGAGAAATGCCTGAGTTTATCAACTATCACCAGGGCCTAAGTTTCTAGTACCCACAGGAAACTGCAATATATGATCATAGTGTTGTAATGAGAAATATAGCTCTTATAGTTTGAAAGTGATTCAGATGTAAATATTTTGATTCTGACAGGCTGTTTCCTGATTCATCAAAGCCCTCTAGACTCCATCACTTGTGAAATTAAAACTTAACTGAGAAAATTCTTGCTTCAGTAGTTAACTTTTTTTAATAATAAGCAAAAACATATGTCTTATGGTTATAGCTCAGTGATAGACCATGTGTTTAGCATGGTCATGACACTGGATCAAGCATCATTGTGGACAAATGAAAAAGAAGAAAGAAGAAGCATTTAAAATATAATCTTTTAAGCGGTTAATTATAGTATTATATTTTGTTTTGTTGGGAAAAAGACCACTTATCTCTATGACTTTTGATGCGACAAGCTTTATGTTTTCTGAATATTTTAAACTTTTAAGTCTTGTCTCTCCTAAATTTCAGAATAGATTCTATGATTGTTAGTGTCAATTTTCAACTTGACACCTAGGAATCTGGCTTCCAGACACATATGTGATGGTTAGACCAGTTAAAGTTTGCCTCTGGATGTCTATGGGGGATAATATTTATTACCTTACTTGAAGTAGGAAGACCCTTCCCCTGTGAATGCATCATTCATCATAGTTGGTGGATCTTGGAGTGCAATAGAATGGAGACCAGAAAGCAAGAGCTGAAAACTAGCATGTAGGCATTCACTGGTCTTTATTGCTGACATTGGATGGTATGTGACCAGCTGCCTCAAGATCCCTATGATTGTGCCTTCCCCATAATGAAAGACAGTATCTTGAAATGTGAGCCAGAATATTTTCTTCTTTATGGTTCTTTTGACAGAGTATCTTATCAGAGAAACGGGGAAAAAAGACTTTTTTAATGAAAGAATTTTAAATTTGAGGTTTATTCTCTATTCATTTTTTTAAAATAATAATGAATTGAACAGATGTGTATTCTTTATAGGACTAAATATTTCCTGCTAACACAACAATGGATTGAGAATATAAAAAGTCATGCAGCAATATGCATGCTAGCGTACTACCATTTCTCATAGCTAATTCTTTTCTCTATATTATTTCAGCCAAACAAAATCTCAAGTTTTCCTAGCATTGAAGGACTAATACTGATGCAACCTGTTTTACTTTCCACACACTGGAGGAAAAATTATTTTACTTCTGGTCAAATCTATGCAACCATGAGTTCACAGACCTTGAAATATGCAAATTAAGTAAGATTTCCTTTCTAACACCAACCTTCCTTCTCCTTATAGTAATGATACTTATATCTGAACTAAAATTAAAAAACTCAGTCCCAGATGAGAAATGTTGTGAAGTAGAAGTGTCCTTTGAAGAACAAATGGAATGCTGCTCACTAGTTCAAGACCTACACATTACTGCTTCATCTAGTGCAAGGCAAGCCACTCTTATTCAGGAAATGATGTCTCATTCTCCAATAAAACCAGCACTTATTCAGTCCACTTTGTCCAACAAAATTATGAATACATTTACAATTGCTGGCCTTGAACAGGGTCAGTTATGAACTACCTAGCCTGACCTCACCAGTGCCTGCTTTCAAAAGCACTTCCTTTTTAACAACAGCAGCAAAATGTTGACATGCCTGACTTCCATAAAACACATTAACATCGAGATTGCAAGCTCATAATTAAGTTTTTTAAATCAATAGTGAGCTACATAAAGCAAAATAAATGGGAATAAACAGGTTATGCTGATAAATAATAATGCAGTTCTATTTTACAGAGATAAAGTTCTATATATCTGTAAGTCTCCTAACTTAGGACATATACCTCAAATTTAGAATGAAAAAGTTATTTTTTAAATATTTGTTCCTTTAAGTTAACATACATTTTCATTTCTTCCTTTAAGTTAATTTGTTTCCTTTTTACATTTAATCAATTAACTAATTAATTAAGTTATGTGTGTGAATATTCACACCACTGCACATGTGTGGAAGGCAGAAGACAACTTGTAGGGACTGATTATTTCCTTCTACCATTTGGGTTCTGGAATTGAGCTCATGGCATCAGGCTTGGTAGCAAGTAACTTTATAGGTAATCCATCATAGTAGCTCATTTTATAGTCAGACAGAAATATACAATATATACGCTGTTAAATGAACACTCATTTTAAAGATGCTGTGTAGGGTTGATTTACAGGAATTTTAGATGCTTACCTTCCATAGTTTTTGTTTTCTTTTATGTTGTGGCATTAGGACTACATTGCTTTGAGATGGGGATAGCTAAGTCTAGGAAACTAAGATAATATTAGCAATTAGTATTTGTTCATCAACATCATACTTTTAGCTGCAGTTGGCTACAGATTAAATGGTACATGCTGTATCTTGTTTCATATGCAAGTTGAAAAACTGCTTAGCAGAAATAGGCTTCCAATTGCTGAAAAGCCTGATTTAATTTATACTGTAAAGCATGGCGTATTTGGTAGAAGGTACATCATTAAATTTTCCTGTAAGGAGAAGCTTGTGAAAACATGAATTTACTTGCACCACATATGTAAATTATTTCACTGATACATATAGACTGTATTTTGGACTCATCCTTGCTGGCTGTCATGAAATGAGTACAGATACCTTCAAACTACTTCCTCTGCTGCTGTTCAGGCAAGACTACTCAATATTAATAGCTCAACTTTTCTACAAATCTGTATTTGATTTCCTGCCTCATGAGTGCAGCTGGTTGTTAAAAGTTGAAATAAATCATTTTGCCGAAATTAACAATGTTCTTGACAATCTGTTGTATGATATTTATCTTTGAATCCCATTATGCCTTATAAATTGGAGAGGGTTGATTTACTCCGACAGGAGGAGGGGAGGAAGGGAGTGTTGGGGAGATAACTCACTTGCTCCTAGTAAAGGGAAGTTTCTAATCAAAGTCCTAAGTGGATGCTACTTACTGGACTTTCAGAATAGTTACTTTCTTACTTCAAGATTTCTCATGTTATATGCTACTCAACATACACTTAATATAAATATATCTTAGAGTAAAGATGCTTCAGTGAGAAAGAAGATAAATTGAAGGAAGAACATTTACAATGCACCAGGGGTTTAAAGGTCTTTAAAGTTCTATCCTTGTCAGCAAATGATTATAAAATTTCACAAGTGTAGAGATGTCATTGGACCTAGAAGAAAATAGGAAGAGTAGAGGGTTAATATGATAAAAATAAATTACATAAAATATTCAGAAAATCAGTAAAAATATTTTAAAAGAACATGAATATGAAATTTATGCTGAATGCCTCTGGAAAAATCTACTTTAAATATCTTAGATTAATCAAAGATGGAGTCTTGTGATTGAGGATACTTTGAGAGAATCAAACTTGCAAAAGATTTATTTTGAAGAGATTTGTGAGTGGTTATTTGTATGATAGAGGCATTTACAACATGGTGCCCAAGAATGGCACAAAATTGTATGAAGACTGTGATAGGTTTAGAAAGGTTTCTAACTTAAGTACTAACAGTATGTAATAAGGAGATATTTTGGACACTCATAAATCTACATGTAGAAAGTATGTAAATCTTATTATTGATGTTACAGGTTGACAGATTCCTTGTGGGAGAACATGTTTCAAAAGTACCCAGCTAAACCAGTCCTGGTTTCATCACCCATAGAACTTGTGAAAGATAAGTTTTTCTTATTTGTGTCTGCTAGGTTAAGAAAAAGATGTTCATATTATGCTTACATTCATCGTTTGCACTTTCTGTGTACATATGGGTACACACTCAGGATCAATGGAATTAAAAGAATAGTAGGTCCTGTCTTAGTTATAGCATGTGTCACTTTTATGACATCAATTTTTTTATAGAAATTTAGAATTTATTAATTCTTCAAGAATTTCATGCAGTGTATTTTTATCACATTCCCCTCTGACAACTCTTCTCAGATCCACTCCCACTCCCTAACCCACCCAAATTTGTGTTATTTTTCCTCCCACTGAGGCCAATTTGTGTTACCAAATTCTGTCCCCTTAGATATGAAAATTGTCCTAGGGCATTGCATTCCAAGGATCCCAACCTTAAAGAATTTTGACTCTGCTATCAAATGGCAGTAGCACCCTGATTGCCAAACTATCCTGAGCACAAAGAGGAATGATGAGAGATTACCATAGCAGATCTCAATTAATATTACAGAGCCATAATCATAAAAATGTAGTGTAGAGAACTCTTAAAAAACAAAAAATGAATATACCATATGATCTGGTTATAACACTCTTTAGCATATACCCAAAGAACTCATCCTACTATATAGATACTTATACATGTATGTTTGTTACTGCTTTTTTCAAAACAGCTATGAAAGCAGTAAAAATGTGCTTCAACAGATAAGTAAATAACGAAAATGTGGTACATTTACACAATGGAGTTCTACTCAGTGGTAAAGAAAAATGAAATAATGCAACCTGCAGGTAATCTAAGGAACTAAAAACTGTTATACCAAGTAAAGCAACAGGCTCAGAAAAACAAGCAACCTATGCTCTCTCTCATTTGTTAATCCTGGCTCCAAATCCTTAAATGTGACTGTATATCCTGATGTAAACAGGATTCAGGAAAATGGAAAGGAACTATTGGGATAAAAAGGAAAGAGGCACTTAAGAGAGGAGGATTGTAAGAGACAGGTGTTAAGAAGGAAATGGAGAGATAGGAGCACTTTAACTGGGGAAGAAATAGCAAGGACTACATGGGTGAGAGGAAAGATAAATACTTAGACAGTGTTAAAAATCAGAAGGAAATGTGTAAGTTCAAAGTCCCAGTGAAACATACACATACCATAAATATAAGAGTACTTGTGTGTAGCTGAAGGCTGTATAACAATAGACACAGTAACAGGCAGGAGAAACCTCCCTTCCAAGTGTTGATCAGCATAGTCCAAGAGACTTCCAGAATAACACAGGCTATTCATACAGCCCCTGACTGCCTCCCAGAAACGTGAAGATAAGACCCTATTGGAGAAGATAGGCCACACTTTGGACACATGACTTAGCAATGGAGCTGAAACTGACCTAGAAGCCTCTTCCCTGTGAGGACTATTTCTCATGTCATTAGAGGAAACTATACAAACTGCAAGGGAGAAATCCAATCAATGGTTCTACCCACCAGTAGAACCTAGTAAACAACAGTTACTTGACCAGCAAACTGTTGATGCAGCGGTGGATCTTTTTTCTTGGAAGTAATAAACAGCGTTCTAATTCGAATTAAGGCCTCCTCAGTGGGAGGGAATTCACGTGTGGTACTGTAAATATAGCCAAATACACATCACTATAGAGGTCATAGATTCTAGAGAATTCCCTACTTTTACCACATTCTTAGATCAATGTAATTATTTTATTCTAAATACGCATCACCATATTTAAAGACAAGCATACCCTTCACTCCTCATAAAAGAAATTTCTTTTTACAATATATAGACACTTACAGAATTCCAAAACTGTTTAAATGCAGAGAATAAGTGTCTGTGGGACATTTAATCCAAAGTGACACATCTTCAACGCTACCTGTACACATACGATATATGCATCTCTCCACTCCCACCAAAGAATTTTACCTGTGAAGGGGATAGCGATTAACACAGAAACCCACAACTGGCCAACATACAGAGAGCAAGAGGCCTTGGAATGCTTATTCTTGAATAGGGTTAGCTACTTTAAACCTTTGCCTTACAAGTCTTAGAGACCATTGGGGAAAAAAAGAAAGAATGATTTTAAAAGCAAAAGGTTCTTGGTGACCACATGGAAACAGTTTTCCAGACAGCAGTTCAGTTACTCATATGAACTCACTGCAATGATGATGGTATGAACAAGTTGTATGCAATTCCAACCCAGACAAAATCCCAGCATAGACATGAGAGAGGGGTAAGGAACACCCAACCTGACTTAAGGAACTTTTGACAAATGATAACTGTTGGGAAAGAAAGTCTTACTGGGATGAGATTCTTGGTGGGTCCAATGGATAGACACTTACTGAAGGTCATCTAGAGACACAAATCAGACTCTATAGATCATGTACTGTAGGCACATCATATTTTACATAGAAACAATTATAAAAATTATTTTAAAAATAAAAAAAACTCAAAAACCAACTCAATGAGATGGTTATTGAGAATTTGAAATACAGCTAATACTAGTCAGGGTAGATTATACCTACTGTAAATCTGAGACCTTGGCACTTAAATATGAATGTAAATGTTCTTACTGATATTTGATATTTTTAATATTTAATTCAAAAACCTTGAGAAATCTGAAATTCAATGCAATTCTTACCAAAACCCCAAAGATACTTTATACCAAAATGGAAAATAGAAGAATCTTAAAAGTTATATGTAATCAGAAAATGTCAAAAATCCAAAACTATCTTAGTAAAAATAAGCAAAGTTGGAAGAGTCACATTTCCTCATTTCAAAGCATATTATACCATTATTGCAACAGAATAGTGTGGTACTGTTGAAACTAAGCAATGTATAAAGTAAAATAAAACCACAGACACATTCACCAATGGAACAGGACAAAATGGAAGAAAATGTCCTCCCAAAATAAAGTCAAGTGAATTGCTCCTAAAATGATATCATACCCATGAACAAGACACTTTCCTTCATTGTTTATCAAATCAGCAATATCTCCTGCCTTATAAAGTATGAAGAGATGATAAAATATGGGTTAGCAAATATTCAACAGAAATTTGTAATTGCATGTGAGGTTGGATTAATCCCATTCAAAATGCACATGGGTTATCTCATATCCCTGTTGGGTGGGCACACTGTGTGCAGTCTAATTCAGACTGTGAATTCTAATGTGTCTAAGTTCAGTTGAGTGGCCTTGCATTTTTCTTCTTTTCACAGGCAAAACAACATAAATAAACCAATTTCATTATTCTTAAATTATTTGTTAAATTTATTAATGCTCCAGACAAATTTACATGGTTAAAAAAAGCAGCACAACAGAAATAACTATATTTTTCCTGCTGTAGATATATAAAATTATATTTGCTAACCTTTATTCTGCTATTTCAAAAAGTAGAAAAAATGAATATATATGACCATTGCTACTGGGTGTTATTGATGTCACCTTTCAAGTTTGTCACTGGGAAACAATGAACATGACTGTTCAGGACTCAATCATGATGTTGTTCATCCCAAGGCAAAAAGTCATAAAAAATCAAAGGTACTGGTTGTATGTTGATAGGAAGCTTCTACCATTTGTTAGTAACTCATAGGTCTAAAATAATTGTAAATATTAATCTTACAAATCAATTTGATGCCTATCTCTGCTGAACATGGATCCAGAACTAAAACAAATAATGTGACTCATTAAAATATGTATCATTATTTTGAAATTTTTTAAATCTAGAAACAAAACTACCATAGAGATGAATTGAAGGAAGTATTCTTTGAGTCTCCAGATTTTGCTTTGTGTCTAATAAAATATTTAGGATTTTGCTAAGAACGTTCTGTGTTCTATGTGCTATTGGAAAAGTGAGATTATTGTTGATTCTGGAGCTGAAATACTCAGTTTCAGACATACTGAAAAACCTTTGGTTGGAGTAAGAAGAAACAGCCTCCCAAAGTAAATTGTCATTTAAGTTACCAATTTAGTGATGAACTGACAACTACAAGGAGCGCCAGAATGGATCAGATTATTGACTCCAATAAATTTTGAAATATCAGGACTATTGTGTTGCTGTTGTCATTTTAAGGATATTGGGTTGCCCTTTATAATATGATCTTATTTTTAAAATATTCTACTTATTTTTTTCATTATTTTATGTGTTGGAGTGTATTGCCTGTGTGTATATAATTTTACTATCCTGCAATGCCCGAGATGATCAGAAGAGGGTGTTGGATCCCCTGGAACTGGTGTAACTGGCAGTTGTTAGCTGTCATGTGGGTGTTGGAAACAACTCAATCCCTCAGCAAGAATAGCCAGGGCTTTAACTACTGAGATATCCTTCCAAACTCCCATCCCCCATTATGATCTTATTGAAATCAATTTTACCAATGTAAAAAGCAAAACAAAACAAAAAATAAACAAACAAAAGCAGACACTAGTGCTGATCCATTTAACAAACATTTACTTAGTTTGCTTTCTAGTTTTGTCATATGTCGAGTATCCAGCATTTATTTTTGTTGTTGAATATTACTCTTTAACACACTGAGAACAGAGAAATTAAATGTGCTCTACCTTTCTTTGGCATTTATTTAATTTGGACTTGTTAGTAGGTAAGGAGATGTCTGAAATGATTTTTAAGATGGCGTCCAGTGGCTTGTATTCAGCAGTAAAATATTTAAATGTCCGTTAAAGACATTTTTTTCTTTTTATAGTTTCCCTTTTCTCTGAAGATTCATGAGTTGCTATATTTTTAAGAACAAAAATATCTATGCCATTATCTTTCAGAAACACGCTAATGTCATAGTCTTTGCTTCAAACTTAGGTAAAGAAGTTTACTTTGAATGAAATGCTTTACATCGTGCTTTAATCACATAGGTTAATTAAATTCACATTTTCTTATTTCATTTAAATATTTGAATCCTATTCATCAGCACTAAAAGGATGTATTTTTATTGTTCTAATAATTTTTTTCTGAAGATGTTAAAATATTTTAGAAGGGAAATTTCTTTCTTGTTTGTGTAGACTTTTTCCATCTATCTTGATTATATTGAAAGAGAAATGTCTGAATAGTGTGACTAATAATGCCTTCTTGCCAAATTGGTTACAGTTGTTTTGCCTTTCTCTTATGGAATGAGATTTTATAGTATTCAGTTTGAATATGTTTGTAAAATGAAGATAAGATGGAGAATAGCAACATGGTGAGCTAGAGAGAAAACATTTTTAATTATTGCGGATAGAAGGTCATCTATTTTCTGATAATCTTAACAAAACCAGTTTCTTTTTTATTGGTTTGAATAATGTTTGATGTCGTAACTGGATATTTGAATCCATGCCCTTTAAAAAATTTATTGAGAATTTCATAACTGAATATTTTATCTGTATTATTTCCACCCCTTTCAGACACACTCCAACTCCCCTATACCCCCTCTCACTATCAAATTATTGTAGCATTCTTTTATATATATATATATATATATATATATATATATATGTGTGTGTGTGTGTGTGTGTGTGTGTGTGTAAATGAGTCCATTTAGTGGTGCTCATGTGTGCATTTATTTAGGGATGCCTACTTTTAAACAAGTCAGTACCTTGAGATTTAAATTGAAATATTACATGGTTTCCATAACCAATGGCTGTTTGCATCCTGGCAAATATATACCTAGAAAAGACCTTATGATCTTACTGATACATTAAAGGAATGCCGAAATGTATATCTATCTATCTATCTATCTATCTATCTATCTATCTACCATCTATCTATCTACCATTCATAATCTATCTATAAGCATATGTACTTTCAAGCACACACGTATTCATATATATATATATATATATATATTAATTTGTAATGATGTTTTATCCAATTTCAATTAGAAAATATTTTGTACTTCACACAAGGAGAATATGTCCCTATTTGCTATGTTCTTTGGGGAAAAAAAGCAGAGTCCTAGTTAAATAACAGAAAATCTGAACTTATCCTTATTAAAATTTTTTAAATTGAAATGTTTATTTATGAAGCATGTTCTATAAGTGTCACGTTTCATAGGGGCATATATGTCTGAGAAACCAAAATAGCTGGGGGTTTCTCACACTGTGTTTGTATTGGGAATACAACACCGGGAAATCACCTGTATTGGATTCTCTGAAAGTCATGACACAGCTCACATGTCCACTGTAAGGCACGTCTATTCGTTCCCTGAGTCAGCCTCTATTGAAATCTCCCCGGACTCTTCCACTGTCCTCTCTATAGAACTTGGCAGGGGTTACAGCTAGCAGCCTGTGGTAGCTGAACTCATTTTTCTTTGACAGAATCCATAAAGCCAAAGGCTGTAATAACTCCCCTGACGGAATTTTAGTGGAGAAACTCCTTGTCTTGTTACCATTGCCATTTGCACTCAATGGGGCCTTCACCTGTGGGGAATAATTGTGACGCTTTGTGGTCTCTGGCCACCTGTGACCCCTGATCAAAGAGACAACGGCAATTTTTCCTCAAAATGAATTTGCTACAGGGCAAATATAGAGCTTGAGAGTGCTCCTGTTCTCTAAGGTCCTGGCTGAGCTGCTGTAGTGGCCTTTTAAGGAACAGGAACAAACTTGAGCGTTACCAATGCTCATTTTATTCTCTGACCTTTCACACGGGCTCTTTGAAGGTGTTTATCTTTCCTGCAACTTCAGATACAGAGCTAGAGCAGAAAAGAAGATGGTTTAACACTATGCTGATGCTGAGTATTCTCCCTCGTCCCTAGATTAATTTACCTTTATATAGATTCTTCTGAGGGTACCAAGGGCCAAATTTGGTGCTTATAGACTTCTGTAGTTCTTCTAAAACATCGAAATCGCTTCCTGAGGAATACTTATGAGTCCCTTGAACTCACTGGAATGTTTCTTTAAAGTTTAAGTTCAAACAGTCTATTTCAATAAGTAATATTCTCAAGTATCAAATATATTAAAGACTACGGTTTTTGAAAACTTCAGGAAAGATATTTGTAAGTTTATAATGTTGCTGTGAATTTTAGCATCATGGCATCAAGGCAGAAGTCTAGAAATCAATCCATATATGGCTTATGGGTGATGAAAAGAATAGGATTGCTTTTCGATGGGATTGCCATAAAGTGTATATATGATTTACAAATACATAATGACTTATTAGTAAGTATATAAAATGGAAATAATTGCATAGTGAAAATATACAAAAATATATTTAGTATTTGTTTCAGGTTACCAAATATATATATATATATATATATATATATATATATATATATAATTTTTTCCACATTTAGAATATAAGTGTACATGTAATGAGGAAATTTAAATCTGGAAATAAGATGCCTTATTAAATTATGCATATTGTATTAATTTAATTTTTCACATATCAAAGGTAAAACAGAACTCAATTCTATTTTATGACATTTGCAATACAAGCATAGTGATAATATAACAATATAGGATATAAATTTTGTGAGTGGTCGGTAGAGTATGCAAGAAATGGTTAAAGGCTCCAAAATGCAATAAAGATGATCAATGTAATTTATTCACAGATTAATATTCTCTTTATTAAAAAAATGGAACAGATAATGTCACAGACCAGCAAGAAAATTTATCATACACAAAACAATTATAGAAAGTAAACAAAGCTGTAATTTAAAAATGAGCTGAAATCACTGAAGTTCTATTGAATGACTGAAATGAAAGATATCACTGGTAATAGACGTTCTGAAATATCAATGCTTCTAATTTTGATACTTCAATATCTTAGACTTTGAGAAAAAGTAAATTAAGAATTTGACCCTTGTCCTAGTTAATTTTTATTGTTGTGATAAAACACTGACCAAAAACAACCTGAGGGAAGAAAGGGTTTATTTTATCCTGCATCTCACAGTCCAAAATGGAGGGAAGCAGAGAGAAACTCAAGGCAGAAACCATAGAGGAACCCTGCTTACTGACTTGCTTCTCTAGCAGTGCTCAGTCTGCTTTCTTATACAACCAGGGAATACTAGCCCCAGGAGTGGCACCACCCACAGAGGACTGGGCCCTCCCACGTCTCTCAACATTGGAGAAAATGCCTCACAGATAGAGGACACACACCAATCTGATAGAGGAAATTCCCCAATAAAGTTCTCTCTTCAAAGATGTGTCAGAATGACAACTGACAGTATCCAGCACAACCCTTAATCTTTAGAATTCTTCCATTCGGTTTGGATTGTCCAAATCCTTTCCCAAGTAAAAATGAGTATATGTTATAGTAGAGTGAATAAACAGCATTTCTGAAACTATTGACAAATTTCAATTATTTTGAACATTAAAGATGGAGACGAAATATTGCACTACTGGCTTGAAGAAGATTTGGAAATATCTAAGCAATAACAACACCCCCGTTAAAAAAAATCCACAAGATCAATGTATTTTCCTCTGGCTACATTCAAGGTCATCTGTTCATCTTTGGTATTCATTCCATTAGCTTTAGCATATTTCCCCATATTTCTGTTTTGATTTACCCTTTTAAGAAATTCCCAAACTTCTTGAATATCTATCAATTTAGGTTCTTCCCTCAACTTGGGTAAATTTCAACTATTGATCTTGAAATAATTTTATTTACTCACTTTTGTAACTCTAACCCTATGTAGGTCAGATATTCTGAAGTCATCTCACTCATTCTTAAAATTCCCTTAACCATTTATTTTCAGTGTAATTTTCATTTGATATTTCATATTATGTTTTTCATTGATTCATCAGAAATTGAACTTTCTTTGGTTATAATCATTCTATTTTTGAAATATTAGGTGTTTCAGTTTTCAAATATAGAAAAAATACGCTTGTTACCATTGTGTGAGCACAATCATTCTACTTCTTCATTTAATATGAAAGTACTATTTCCTTACATATTGAGCTTAAAATTCCTGACCGTCCAGAGATGAGTATGCTTATAGTTGTCTTTAGTATTATGCATTTTCCCTGGAGAACTTGTCGTATTTTTGTGACTCTTCATGGTCTGCAAAACACTGGCTCTTTAAATGGTATAATTGATAGACACTGTACAATGTAATCCTATGGACATTTTTAGAACCCCAACCTTTCCCCCCTGCCTAAGATATACATTGGTTCACATCATTGCACTGATCTGTCTTAACTCTTGCTGCTTAAAATTCCAGAATAGAACTTGATAGGGGATGAATAAGACAAGATCAGTCTATGAATTTTTATTGATCCTTTTCTTAGACTTTTCTCATCTCTTAATTCATATTTGATTCCCGGAGTGCTTATTTCCCAGATCCCTTCCTCCATATTCACCTGACAGAGAGGGAGTCCTTTCTTCTTAGATTATTACATATTTGACATTTCATACAGCTATTTTTTAATTTTTTCTTTGTGTCTCTTATATAACTTAAACTGACTCTGGTATTGCAAAACACACAAAAATGCATTTTCTTTAATTGGGGACTTAAATTATAATACTTTCTAATTATTCAACCCCGGTTATATTAACTCCGTTCATAATTATTGAGTTTTACATAATATTAGGTGCATTTATTTCTATAAACAATTGTTTTCTTGACTTTTAATTGATTTAATTTGGTAGGGTAGAATGTTTTTTAATATTTTATTTATTATTTTTATTTTATGTGTATATTACCTGTATCTAGGTAAATGCATCCATGATGCACAATGCCTGTGGAGGTCAGAAGAGGACATCTTCTGGAACTGGAGTTTCAATGAATGTTAACTGATATCTGGGTACTGGAAATCAAACCTGTGTCTTCTGCAAGAGTAATCAGTGCTCTGGACCACTGAGTCATCTCTCCAGTCCCAAGTATTGAAAGTTTTATGTTGCTTCATAGAAGTTATTTGTGCATTGATAGCGTATAAATATTGTTACATGTTGTCACAATGGCTGACTGCCTGCTGGGTAGACTGTGAATACAGAAGCTGCCCAGTCCATAAGCTGGACTGTCTAAGCTATCCTAAACTGGTGTTAATGTCCTAGAGGGTTCCTGGAGAGCCTGTGGTTCAAAGAAACAGAATTCAGAGATGATTGAAGACTGACAATAGCAGTGGCAGCCAGATCGTAGATGCACTCACTGCAAACAGGAAACAGACAGGAAAAATGCTCTGCAGCTCTCATAGACCTCTTTTTTGTCTGAGATGCTGATTGGAAGATGCTGCTCACTCTGGGGGAGGCTCTTTCCTCTTCAGTTAATCTTTTCAGGAAATATTCTTACAGAGCTACCCAGAGGCATATCTCTTTATGGATCACAGTTTCAGTCAATGTGACAAGATTAACCATCAAAGTATCTGATGTGTTCAATCAATTTGTTAATTCAGATTTTTTAAAATCTCCCTTCTTCCTCTTCATTGTTACTTTTGTGTCCTTTATTTTTAAATAAATGGTGTATATTTATGGATCATATTCTAATATTTTATCTGTCATTGTTTAAATCATTTTAAGAAAGTCTAATTAAAATTTACTGCTTTTTCTTTGCCTCTCTTTACATTTGTTTTGTGATCACACAAAGATCTGGCACATTGTGTAATCTTCACTGTCTTCCTGCTTTTCTTCACTGTTAGTAGGTTTTCACATAAAATAAGCTTCATAATTTTCTTGTAATTCCATTTTTATTTCTTGCAGAAAATATCTTCTCAAAGTTAATCTTTTTAAATTTTGTTTTTATTTCATTTTTTACCCTTGAAATCTATTGTTTTTTCCCGATTTTTGAATTATGAATTCACATTGTTTTATTCATATCACAAAATGTCAGTTTACTCCTGTTTAACTCATCTCCTTGTTATATATACGATTCTGCTGTCATTAAAATCAGTTTAGGGCTTGTGAAACAACTCAGCAAGTAAAGACATGCCACCATGTCTTTTGATCTGAGATCCACAAGACCCCTATGGAGAAAGGAGAGAAATGACCTCTGACCCTCACAGGTGGTATGTCATGGAAAGATCATAAACCTCGCATGTAAAGAAAAACAAATACATAAACATATAAATATAATTTTCATTAGAACATAAAATCAGCAAAGGTGTGTTTTAATAGCATTTAGTTTTTATATACTTGCTTGTGGATTTCTTTATTTTTATTAGAAATTTCTTGTAATTTTGCCAGATTGTAACAGAATGGTTTTTATTTGCATACCAGTGTTTGATATGAGTAGTTTGAACACAATGGGAGTTGGCTGTATATTTTCATGGACTTTTATACTTGTCAATAAGTGACTGGCTCCTTCAGTTTCTTGTCATTTCTCAATTTAACAGATCATACTTTTAAAACACAGTAATTTAGGGTTAGAGAGATAGCTCAGCAGTTAAGAGCACTGGCTGCTCTTACAGAGGACTGAGGTTCATTTCACAGCACTCAAATGGCAGCTGACAACTATCTCTAACTCCAGGTCAAGGTTAGCTTCTGATTTCTGACTGCATTGCATGACACAGGTGCACCTACCTACCTGCAGGCAATATACTCAAACACAAAATAAAAGTGCAAGGGGTCAGACATTTCAAAACTGCCTGGGAGTGCCTGAAACTGGCCTCTGTTTGGTGGTGAGCTTCCCAAAACAGTACCTTGGGACCATCTGAAGCTCTTCCCACTATTGCAGGGCTATATGCAGTCCTCTATCAGAGGTCCAGACATTTCAATTTCAAGCATGCCTGAGAGCACCTGAATCTGCCCCCTGCCTTGCGTGTTTTGCAAATTGTCTTGTGCCTGCTAGCTAGTAGGGGTGTGGAAATCAGGGGTAAACCGGATAATATCTGATTGGTGCCTGGCATGGGCATCTGTAGAAACTCCTGATTAGCTGGACTAGAGCCGTAGTAGGAGACAGGTGTTACTAAGGGGGAAATACATAAAACTGTGGATATTTAAATAGGGGGTAGGAGGGTCATACAAAGTACTATGGGGATAAACTATGGGAAAATTTAAGAGAGGTGTGGCCATAGGAAATGGTATTATCAAGGGAGAAATGGGGAAAATAGGAGCACTTTAAATGGGGAAGGTGTGGAGAGAGGATTAGACAGGGAGAGAGGGAGAAGAGAGATAAATAATGTCTAGCTAATGTAAAACTGCAGAAGAAATCATATTAACCTCATAACCTAATGACAAATTTCACATACAATATCTCTGCATGTTCGTGTGCATAATTTAAGACTACATAACAAGAAACAGTGCCAGACAGGAGAAAACTTCCTTTGAGTTTTTGGCCACGATGGTTCAAGAGACTGGAAAAATTACATAGGCTGTGGTTAAAGAGTTAATAGATCTTAGAGAAATCTCCAAGGCTGTCACATCCTTTGACTAATGTAACTTCTTACTAAGTACAAAGTATGTATCCTTATATTTACAGTCAAGTATCCCAGTCAATACTCGTCAAAAAAATTTCTTTTGTACCAGACAGACTACCACAAAGTACCACAGTTGGTCACACACAGACATTATTTGTGACTTGCCCAAGCCTAAGTGGTACATTTACAGTGCAACTTCTGCACAAAGGCTCACATAACATAGAGCAAGGGATAAAGAGGACATTAATAAATCTCTCAAATCTTAGTAATGAAGCTCCCTCATGCAACAGAAGACCAGGAAAAGAAAAGCTCACAAATGGCCAAAGAATGGAGATTAGGAGTATGCAGAGTGTTGGTCCCTGTACAGGACTCCTATATTAAGTTTTATACATTCAGGGCTCAGGAACCACTGAGGAAGAAGGTGACTAAATGGTATAATAGCCACAGAGGAAATGCAGGATCATATGGAAATAGAATCCTCCAAGTTCCTGGGACCCTGCTCTTATGAACCTACAGTAATTGTGTTGGTATGCTAAAGACCCTTGCAAACTCAAGCAGACAAAAACCCATATAGAACTGGGGAAATGGACAGCAGACCCCAATCTTTGTTGAAGAAATATTGGCAGCTGATTACTGTTGGGTGAGGAGAGATAATCTTCTTAAAATGAGTAACTCTAAAGAAAGTGCCTAGAGCTCATTGGATGAACTTGCACAAAGGAATGGTCTGGGAATGCTAACATGACACAATAGACCTTAACATAAATGACAAGAGTGCTTGAATTTCAGAGGGAGGGGATGTGGGAGATTGCCAATGAGGAAGGGGGTATGAAAGTGATTATGATTGATTGAGATGTTATGTATGAAATGCACAAAAACTCAATTAACAAAATTAAAACTCAGCAATTTTTTTATCCTTTCCAGAATCTCAGGGGGTAAATATTCTTATTATAAATGGCTGTTGTAAATAGATTAATATTTTTTAATCTTTATGTTCAATTTCCTCTTTGGGGCAGATTTTAACTCTATCATAGGTTGGCAATGGTTAATAGCCTTCCAGGTTGTATCAGATTTTAGGGCATGAAATAATTATGAAGAGAAACTGAGACTTGCCATTGTGAGAAGTCAGAAGAGGCCATTGCTGGAAGTGCAGCCTAAGTGGCAGTGAGGACTATCATATTGGAAATACCAGGATGGTGAGGTGATGATCAAAGACAGCATTAGGTGTGGAGTGGAACCTGCCTTAGCCAAGGAAATGTGTTTCTGTGCCAAAGTAGACAGGAGGTAGAATGTCATTGTTAGCTTCAGTTGACAGAGCTGGGAAGCAGGAACATCAGTTGAATTTCTTTCATCAGACTGCTCTTTGGGAATGTCTGTGGGGTATTTTATTGACTGCCAATTAGTGCAGGAAGACCTAGTCCACTCTGTGTGGTGCCATCCCTTGTCCAGTGGTCATGGACTGTATAAGAAAGGTAATTTAACAAGTCAAAGGAAGCAAGCCAAAAACCAGTATTCCTCCATGATTCCAATCTGGTTTCTGATTCCAGGCTTCTGCCATGATTTCCCGCCCTTCCTTCTCTCAGTGATAAATTGTGACCTGAGAGTTGTAATCTGAAATAAACCCTTTCTTTTCTCAGGTTGCTATAGGTCGGTATTTTATCACAGCAACAGGGAAAAAAAATAAAAAACAACTAGTACGGTGGGATAAGCTAAAAAATAGAACAGAAGGAGCAAAAGTAATAAGACAGTGAATCTAAAAATGCATCGTTATCTGTTGTTATTTCATTCAATAGCAAGTTTTTAATTGGCATAAACTTTAGTTCATGTGCGTGGCTGTTTTGTTGGAAATGTTTAATGATATATGCTGAAGTTTGACAGTAAAATGAGCAACTTATATTCAAAGAGATGAATGCTCTAATGCCATTCTGCTATGACTTATTGTGCAGTGAGGCATGTGATTATATAACAATGGGAATTTTGACTTCTGCCTACCTTTCACCTCTGGTACTCCATACTGACAAACTACCACTCTTTAAGCTTTGAATGTAAATGGTATTTGTATGTGTCTCAAAGCTATTCCATATTTTACAGTAGTTTCTGAGAAATATGCTTAGAATGTAATCATTCACTTCTGAAAGGAGAAGACAGGTGCTCTGATAGATGTAAAGCATTTAGAATAGAGATTATGCAGGACTGTATGTGAGACTACTTCATCTTTTATCTTTTTATAAGAGGATAATTTTGTTCAAATCTATCAGAGAACACAATTAGAAAGTCTGGCTTTTTAAATTCACCCTCCTTGATTTCACACTTTGTTTGGAGTACATGTCCTAACAAAATATACAACAAACTTCTTGAATAATAAATATGTATTTGTTGTTTAGTTAATGACAAACTACATTGCTGTAAAAAATAGCTTTCTTTACGCAGAGCATAATCTAAATATTCTCTCTTTTCCTGAACAAGTTCCTGAAACATGCTCACTTTAACAGTTTTAAAATAAAATGAATCAAAGTCCCATCAACTATCAAGTAAGCTTTAAACTGTTCATTGGTCACTGAATAATCACAGATATTATGCAAGGGACTTGACATGTAGATTTAACTATACATAGACATCATATTTTGTAGAAACAGTGCTAATGTATTTAAATTGTACTAACTAAATTGGGAAATGAATACAGATGTTAACAAATAAGTGACTACAATAGGGAACTAGCTTAGCAGAGAAGTGCTTATGCAGCAAGACCAAGATCCAAAGCTGTTACTCTGAAGAGTTAGCTTTTGTTGCCTTTAGATCTCTCTTGATTCCTTCATTATCTTTTATTTCTTCATACAGTTTTACTTACAATATGATGTGGGGAATTCCTTTTCTGTTCATGTCTACTTGAGACACTAATATCCTCCTGTGCTTGAATACTCATCATTTCCCCAGGTTTTGCTAAGTATTCTGCTGTATTTACCTTGTGTTTATCTTTTCTTATGATTCTGTACTCATCATTCATAAGTTTGACATTATTTTCAATAAAGTTTTAGAGATTCCCATATGTCTAAAATGTTATCTTAGTCACATTCATCCACATTACCCATATCTAGCTAATCTCAGGCCCCACAAAGTATCTACCATTCCTACTCCAATTCATTTGTTTAAAGTATATAATAAGACCATTAATTCTCGTCCATATGCACATATATGTGGAGTCATCTACTGGGGTTCTGGTTAACCTACACATGGCCACCCCCCAAAAGGAAAATGGCTCCACCATTCAGGAGCCATCAAGTGCCTTTAGTTCTTCAATCAGGTGTGGGGTACTGGAAGCACTTCCTTCGCCCGTGATGAAAAGTTTCAGTCACTTGATTTTTTTGTAGGTCTTGTGTAAGTAACAGATGCTGTCAGTTCATGTATGCAAGGGTTGTACTGTGTCCAGAAGACAGCCTTTCAAAAAACTACATGACATTATAATGGGGCACCAAAGTTTATCTTTTTGAAATGATTCTGTGCTTACACATTACTTTATGAAGAACTGTCCCATTAGTTGCGAATAAATCAAGCTGAAAGTAATAGAAATTCAAGTCTTTAATTAAACAAAATTATCTTAGATTAGTTATCACATATTATTTGTTTCTTGTTAAAAATAAAACGCTAACAAAGAACTTTCTTGGCTATAACTCTCAAAGTAGTAAGTCTCTGAAGCAATTAGAACATAATAAATTTTGATATTAAAGAAGTTAGGGTTCACATAGAAAAGTTTGCATATTAGACTGAAGAAATAGTTATATTTTGAATTATTTTTAAAACACTGTATAAGGATTTATTAACAATTGAATAAATTAAAGATTTCAGTGATAATATTGTGGACCTCTATAATGAACTCACAACAGATGGAGACTTTTTCCAAAATGACTCTTAATATTAACATGAATATTTAATGAGTATCTAAATTTCATCTGTTCCTTTCTTTTCCTAGCATGTTTTGTGTAAAGCTTTGTTTCTAAATAAATATATGAGATAGATTATATGATAAAAATTGTGGAAATAAACTTGACTAAAACTGATTCTTAAAGTACAGAGAGGTATAAAATTTAATTTTTACATTTATATGTCTTGTTTGGAAGATTTCTTCTGATTTGCTTGAAAATTGATTCTGTATGTGAACTAAAATAGGGTTCATTAACATACCACTAATATTTACCAAAAGAAGCATAGATATTTTCCCTTAGGGAAATCATCCTATCATCAAATTGAGAATTCTAGTCTATGATTATGTCTTAGTGTTCACGAATTGATATTGAATTTTCATTGTTGCTATTTGCCTAGTCTTTTAAATTTTATTTTGTTGCTTTGTGTTAGCATATTAGCCTATCTATGCAAACCCCTCTACTTTACTTAAATATTAAAATGGTTTTTAAATACTTTATGCTCTTATACTTTAAATTAAATTTTAAAGCATTTTTGTTCAAAATTACATAAATCTTGTCCCCTTTAATCCCTAGTCACAGTACATAAACCTTTTTACTCCTTGACCTTGAAAGAAAGACCATATTTATGATAAGTGAAAATAACAGGCCTTTTATTCCTAGACAAGTAGATTCTATTTTTTTCCTGAAGAAATATCTTCTGCTAATTGCAAAGATTGCAGAATTTTATTTAGTGAAATAAAATCCATATCTTGTATGGATCATTTTTTTAAGTTATATAATATTGTTTAGGAGCTCAAGAGAAGCACTCACTAGAGCCTCTTAAATTATTAATTAGAAAAGAAGAGGTCAAATTATACCTTTTTGCACATGAAATATTATACCTAACAGATACTAAAAATTCCACAAGAAAACTCCTAGAAATGATTAACACTTTCATTAAAGTGGCAGGTTATAAAATTAATCTACTAAAATCAGTAGCCTTTCCAAATATCAATAATAAGCAATTGGGGAAAGAGTACATGAAAAACTTCCCTTTCACAATAGTCTCAAAAATACAACTTGGAATAAACCTGACCAAAGACATTAAAGATCTCTTTTCTACCTGAACTTTAGCTCCCTAAATTTTACATATTTAAAGAAAGAGATTGAGGAAGACAAGAGAAGATGGAAGGACCTCCTATACTCATAGATTGGAAGAATTAATATTGAGAAAATGATCATCTTCTGAAAAGCCATTTAAAGATTAATTGCAATGCCAATCAATCCCCGTGAAATTCTTTAAATAATTAGAAAAAAATTCTAAAATTCATATGGAAGCACAAAAGCATCCCTGGTTAGGCAAAGCAATGCTGAGCACAAAGAGCAGTGCTGGAGTAATAACTATACCAGACCCAAACAGTTCTATCGAGCTACAGTTGTACAAACAGTATAGTACTGGCCGAAAAATAAACCCGTAGACCAATGGAACATAAGTGAAGACACCAAAAATAAGTAAATGCAATTTCAGCCACCTAATATTTGGAAAAGGAGCCAAGAACATGCACAGAAGGAAATATAGCATCTTCAGCAAATGGTGTGGAGAAAACTGGCCCTCCACATGTAGAAGAATAATATGAAACACCTTTAGTTCACCTTGCACAAAAGTCAATTCCAAGTGGATAAAAGACCTCAATGTGAAACTAGAAACTGAAAACAGAAGAAAACAGTAGCAGTAACCTACAAAACATTTGTATAGTGTTGTCTGCTATGGGATGCCAGGTGTTGGCTACCATGGGTGCCAGGTATTGGCTAGCATGGCCAGGTCCCTCGGGGGTGGGGGTAAGGAGGCACAGAGTCAACGTCACAGACCCTGGGAGACAATGGAGCCACGATCTCATTTAATCTTAGAAAGGACAGGTCTTTATCTAGTCATTTGATGTGCTTCATTCTGGTAGGTCCTGAACACCTGATGATCCGGTGTTCATTTCTCTCATTGGTCCTGGATGGCTGCTAGCCTGGGAGCTGTCCAGGTTCGATCCCAGGAAGTGTTCACTGCGCACGCATGCTCAATATCGGTTCTAGATTGTTCTAGGTCAGCAGGCCGGGAGCCTGCCTGACCTTGCCAGAATCATCCTACATATCCACCCTTTTTTATGTTTTTTGGACAAGATTTAGTGGGTTGTTCCACCTCGGGGAAGCCCAGCATTCAAGACTGTGCCTGTCTTAGGTCATTCTCTCTGAAGTATAAGCCTTACCCGTCATTGATACTTGCATGCCCACCATTCACACCGTGTTTTAGGTTAACTTAGTTCGAGAGAATGTTGCTCATCTCTGGCTACCAGCTCTTAGAAGGGTCTTACCCTGGTATACTCGTCTGGGTGGTAGGATGTGAGATAGTGTTATGTTGTATTTCCAAAAGCCATGCGCGCATCACTTCCTTGGGAGGGCCACGTTCGGGCGTTGGAGAGCCATCGGGACCTGAAGAGTTGTTTTGTTGATAGCGCATTGCCGGGATCGATACTGCAACAAACACTTAAAGAAAATTAATAAAGCAATACATATACCTCCCAAGATGACATAAGTGGCGACCCAAGAGAGGCCAAAGAAGGTTTTAATATTATTCCAGATTTTGGATAAAAAGGAGTTATCAAATTGGATCGGTTGACCTTAGTTATATTTATATGGGATATATGTTGGCTGAGGAGGACAGAATAATTTAGAAACTGGTCTGACCTGTGGCCTGTAATATATTGAGCCAGTATAGCTCTCTGTTGAGACACATTATTTACTTGGTATGGCGTGAGGCAGGATTTAAATCGGGGGTCGCATGCCAAGAGCGTCATCTGTCTAAGTATTTGAGTTTCCTTAGCAAGGAGGTCGAGTTGTTGTTGAAAGATATGAACTGCCTGATAAAGTTGCTGATTAAGGAGTTCCTGTGTACCCAAAGCCTCAGCTGAGCGGGACACAACCTCATTCAATGCCTCAGCTGTGGTAATTGTTTGAGTCAGAGCCACGTAAAGCTCAACTAATCCTAAGGTATTAATATGGTGGACAGGGGCAATAAAGCCCAAAGGTTGGCAGTCTGGGTGTTGAGAAGAATGGACATTAGGAGAAGGGAATACATCACCCAAACGTGTCCTTGATCTATGGGCAGACATACATTTCTTGAGGGCACCCATATTGGTGTAGTTGCATCCTGCTGAAAGACACAAACATATCCTTGCCCCTGGGTCAGGAGTGGGGAAGGCGATTGCCAGACCTGTGTTAAGGGGTCCCTCCATCTGACTAATGGCAATGGCATTTCCCGAGGCAAAAGGGCCCAGTGTTTATATGCTGGGCTTAGCCCCTTGTCGTCAAAGGTTGGCAAGTTTAAATGAAACAGAACCTTAATCAGTCCTAGGTTAAGATCCCTTTTTGCTTCCTGTGAAATATTTTTGTGCAGGGCTTCCGTGAGTGTTCTGTTGGCTCTCTCCACAATGGCTTGTCCCTGTGGGTTGTATGGGATGCCAGTAGTGTGGGATATTTTCCAAGAATTAATAAATTCTTTAAATATATGTGATTTGTAAGCAGGGCCATTGTCTGCCTTAAGAGCCCATGGAACCCCCATAATTAACATTGCTAATTTTAACATTTTTATAGCATTGGAGGCTTTTTCACCTGACATTACTAAGGTATACATAAAGCCAGAGTAAGAGTCCACTACTACATGTACATATCTTAGGTTGCCGAAGGCTGCATAGTGAGTAATATGCATCTGCCAAAGTGCATTGGGCATCAACCCTCAAGGATTGACTCCCATCCTTTGTAGGGGACCCAACAGGGCAAGTGGTGCACAGGTTGCACAAATTCTAGATAAATGTTTGCACTGAGCAATTGGCAATTCAGGCAATAGTTTATGCAGACTTCGTGGTGTTAAATGAAATTGTTGGTGCAGCATTCTAGCTTGCTCTAGAATATCTGTCAAGACTGACATGATTATGGTACCTGCAATTTTATTGCCTTTAGCTAAAATCCCTGGTAGCCAGGTGTGTGCCCTGATGTGGGATATATACCATGGCTCCGTTCTTTGAAGTAGAATATCTTGGATTAGGAGCATGGTTGTAGTAATTGGACTTAGGGAGTTTTTATTTTTGAAAAGGCTAATATTTTTACCACCTGGACTGCATATTGACTATCTGAAAACACATTAACAGGCTCATTTTGACATTTTATTAATATTTTATAAAGAGCCAGTAATTCTCCTAATTGGACCGACCCAGGATTGTTAAAAACATAAGATTTATTCTCCTCTCCTTTCCTTTGAATTAGAATCCCATACCTCTTTTTATTTGCGTCTGAAAATGCTAAGGTTGCCAACGGGATAGGATTAATGGAAGGTATTGAGCAGGGAGAAACTGCAATAGAGAGATTAGGGATTTCAGATAGTAATTTATTTTTTGGCAAGTGATTGTCTAGGACACCTGTAAATCCCACCGTCATTTCCTGGAAGGCGAGAGAGTCTGCCCAAAGAGACTGAGAATTCTTTAGAGGGAATGGGAGTATTAGTTTGTCTGGCTCTCTACTGTAAACTCTGGGAGCTATCATGCGTGCCTTTAACCCTAAGACAAAGGAGATGTCAAATTTGGAGGTTATTTTATGCATGTCAGAATGGGCTTGATGTATCCACATTAGGGGCCCAGTTTGCCAATGAACATCCAACATGCCTTCAATAGTCCATAATATTATAGCCAACAGTGGAAGTTCTGGGTCATGGCGTTTAAGACTAGCGGCAGTCAATAAGGTAATGGCCTTTTGCAACGTTTCCCTAGCAGAAGAAGAAAGTAATACTTTGGGGGAGGGGCAGGTAGGGCCTTCTAACAGCGAAAAAAGGCTCCTCATCTCCATTTCCGGAATGGGTAGAAATGGTTTGAGCCAATTAATGATCCCACACAGTTGTTGCAATTCAGATAGGGAATATTTATCTTTTATTTTTTATTTTAATGATTGAGGTTGGACATCCTCTGCCAATTTGTATCCTAAAAATGAGAATGGAGGCAGGTGTTGAATATTTTCAGGGGCCACCATTAGTTTTAATGAGACCACATCTTATAGAGTGGCTTTGGCAATTAGTTTTAGGTAATGTGGGTCAGTATGAGCCAGTAACAGATCGTCCATATAATGGATTAACAGGACGTCTGATGGGACATTGATAAGGGCTTGTGCCACATATAGCTGACAATAGAGGGACTATTTTTCATGCCTTGAGGCAGAACTGTCCTCAAGATCATTTGGCAGGTTTAGCAACATTAGGTTCCCAGACCATAAAGGCAAAACATCCTCGATCTTGAGGAGCCAAAGGAATTTGGAAAAAGCAATCCTTAATATCTAATATAATTATATGACAGTGTAAGGGTATAGCAGTAAGGTGTGGTAAACCCGGTTGAGTAGACCCCATTTTTTCCGTTTGTTCATTAACAGCTCTTAAATCTTGGAGGAGCTGGTACTTTCCAGATTTTTCTTGATAACAAAAATTGGGGTATTGTATCTACTAGTAGAGGGCTCCAAATGGCCTAAGGAAAGTTGTTCATTCACGAATTGTTTTAACATGGTTAACTTGGGCTCCAGGATAGGCCACTGTTCTACCCAGATATCATGGTTAGATAGCCAATTAATGGGGATAGGGTCAGGAGCCTTAACGACAACCCTAGGAAGGTGAACAGTGGCCTTTAGAATTGGGGGTGAATGGCACCTTTTTCCTTATGACCAGACAGTCCAATATTATTATGCACCAAAATTTCATCATAAAAGGCTCTATCATCAGTAGTAATAACAATCCCCATTTCCTCCAAAATATCTCTGCCCCAGAGATTGTGGGGTACATTGGCCACAATAAGATTAATTGTGCCTTTATTGCCATCTAGGTCTTTCCATTGAACTGGCCAGAGGGTATCTCGTGAGTCCTCCTGGCCCCCGACACGGCTAATAGGAGAGCCTATTAAATTCCACTGAGGAAAACGGAGTGCCTCGGTTTCAGTTAATATGGAAGCATCTGCCCCAGTATCAACAAGCCCCTTGACCTGCTGTCCATCCAAGATTATGGTCATTATAGGGGAATGATGAAATATAGACAGGGTTCAAAAGACCTGTGATGGCTTGGATCTCCTCTTACTTGCGGGGCTGAGGAGTGCCCCGTCTCCCGTTTAAAGGAGCAGTGTCTGATGAGGAACTGCAGTCTTTGGCCCAATGAAATCCCTTGTTACATTATGGACATTTGATCTTTGGCTTGGCTCAGGGACAGTCACGCCGTAGATGTCCAGGCCTCCCACAAGACCAACAAGTTTTGTCTGTGGGAAGCTGTTGAGAAGTGTGCGAATGCTTGTCTGTGAGAAGGGCATTAAGGGAGGCAGTAAGCACAGCAATGGGTCCGGAGTCTGGGTCAAGATCGCGTGTAGCAAGAACCCATTTATGAATATCATCATTCCAGACCGCAGCCACAGCATTACGTGTAATGGCAATGAGGCTCTCCCAAGTTAATTGCTTAATGAGGAGCTCTTTTGTAGGGCCGGCGTCCACTCGCCTCTCCACTGTTTTGGTGACCCGTGCCAGGAAGTCTGTAAAGGATTCCCCAGACTGTTGTACAAGGTTTCGAAAGTAAACCATCGAGTCTCACAGGGTGCAGGCTTTAAGAGCTTTAAAGGCCAGATCAGAGACTTGTTGAAAATAAGCATATTATCCAGTAGTGGCCTGGAAGACAGGGTCGATAAATTGTCCCCTGCCTGTGAGCATATCAAGGGTGATATTAATCCCATATTGTAAATTAAGTCTTGCTAGGATTTCGGCCTGATCATCATAGGCAGAACGCCAGTTAAGAAAGGCAGACGGCTCCAAAATGGCCTTTAGAAGGTTATACCAGTCGTAGTCGGTCTGGAGCTGCATAGACCATTGCCTCAATATCTGCTCGAAGTAAGGAGAATCGGAACCAGACTCATTGGCTGCCTGCGGATGAGAAAGAGGTCTGCGAGTGGAGTGGGAATCCAGGGCTGGGCATTTGCATTAGGGCCTACATTAACGGGGAAATCTCAGAGAAGCTAGGGAATTATTGGGGCCAATCCCTGAGGAGGCTGCATGGCAGAGCTGATAGTATCAATAGGAGTTGAACCACGTGGGAGTTCACTCCAGGGGTAAATAGGCGGGGCATAGGATTCTCGGGTGGGGTGAGAGCGGGCTCAACGGGAGTAAGAAGGCAGGGGTCCATCTTGCAAGAAGGCTCCCCAATATCTGACTGCGTGGGGTCCAGGAGAGGGGGAGCCAAAGTGATAGAGAGTATTGCATTGTTCTTGGCCGTGCTTATTATGGGCAGCCATGACTTCCTCAGGGGAGGATGATTTGAGACTGGCAATTATAGCCAGAATAATGGGGGCAAAGGATAACTGGGGGGACACCCCTGAGGCCACTTCTAGTTTTCTAGCCAAGAACAACACCCGCATCCAGAGATCAGGCTCCCACATATTCTCTGGGGAGATCCAGGGGGCCAAAGCTGCTGCCTCATTCCAAAACCTTTCCAACTCATCAGATTTAACTTTAAGGCTTCTACTAGAAAGTAAAGCCTTAAGAGCCCCTATGTGGTCCCTTCAATAGCTCAGTCGGTAGAACATGAGTCTCTTAATCTCAGAGTTGTGAGTTTGGGCCCCAGGTGTTGTCTGCTATGGGGTGCCAGGTGTTGGCTACCATGGGTGCCAGGTGTTGACTAGCACGGCTGGGCCCCTCGGGGGTGAGGGTAAGGAGGCGCAGAGTCAACGTCACAGACCCTGGGAGACAGTGGAGCCATGATCTCATTTAATCCTAGAAAGGAACAGGATTTATACTTTGTCAGGCTTAGGGGAGGTCTTTATCTAGTCGTTTGACATGCTTCATTCTGGTAGGTCCTGAACACCTGATAATCCGGCGTTCATTGCTCTCATTGGTCCTGGATGGCTGCTAGCCTGGGAGCTATCCAGATTCAATCCCAGGAAGTGTTCACTGTGCATGCATGCTCAATATCGGTTCTAGCTTGTTCTAGGTCAGCAGGCCAGGAGCCTGCCTGACCTTGCCAGAATCATCCTACATATAGGAAATGTTTTTCTAAATCAAACATCAGTTTCACAGGAATTAAGATCAAGAATTAACAAGTGGGAACTCATTAAGCTAAGAAACATCTGTCCTGCAAAATAAACAACCAAGAAATTGAAGAAAAAACCCAGAGAGCGAGAGAAAATCTTTACTAAGGACAAGTCTGATTGAGGTTTACCATTCATAATATATAAAGAACTAAAAAAAAAAAAAAAGAAAGAATAAAGAAAGCAGTGAGGTCACTTTGGTACACTAAATTGACACAATAGATACTAACACAGATGAAAGAATGTATGGATTCCAGCTAGGGTCTATGGTGGGGGTGCTGATAGGAACAGGGTTATAAAGGTGATTAAGATTGATTGAGATATTCTGTATGAAACACACACTGACTCAGTTAAAAAATAATTTTAAAAGATGGACGAAGGATCTGAACAGAGAGTTTTCAGAAGAAATAAAGGTGACTAGCAAATATCTTAAAATGTGTTCAATACTGTTAGTAATTAGGGAAATGCAAATTAAAACCATTTTAGGATTTTATCTTACCCCAGTCAGAATGGCTAAGATGAGGAGAACAAATGAAATCAAATTCTGGAAAGGATGTGGAGAAAGAATGCTCATTCACTATTGGTGGAAGTGCAACATTGTGCATCCCCAAAAGAAAGCAGTGTGGAGAATTCTTTAAAAAACTAAAAACAAACCTACCATTTGACCCAGTCATACTAATACCTTGATTATACACTAAGGACTCTGCCTATTGCACACATTCTCATGCATCCATGTTTGTTGCTGTTCTTTACACAATACCTAAGAGATGGTGTCCCTCAATAGACAAGGTGGATAATGAAAATTAGTTCATTTACACAATGGAGTTCTACTCATGTTGTATGAACTTTTTCCTATGACTAGCAAAATGAACATCATGCACTTGACCAGAGCATAAACAAACTTGCCTGGCAAAGGAAGAAGACAACAGAGTCAGTTATCCCTCCAAACCAGTGGGGGACCTGAGTTGCATGTGGGGGAGGCACTAAGGTGTGAGCAGAGAAAGCTTGGAAGGGACTAGCTCCTTTGCCATCTTAGGAGACTGGGAGCAGATCACTAGGCCCCACAGAAATGTGGAATTCCCTGCATTTCCTCAGTAAAGGAATCCCCCATACTCTCCACACCTGCTAATTGCTCTGTAACTAAGTCCAAATAAATGTGTTTCCCCAACTTTGTTGTTCCAGACCAAGAGAGGAGGGTGGGGCTGAACATAGCTCACACCTCACAGAAAGAAATTCTTAAGACAACTCAGAAGTAAAGAAATATGAAATTTTCAGGTAGATGGATTGAACTAGGTACCATATGGGAAGTGAATAAACACAGATTCAGAAAAACAAGTGACATATGTTCTCCCTTATATGTGGATCTTAGCACCAAATCCTTATATACACATATCCCAGTCACAACTCATTAAAATAGCTTCTTTTACACCAGACAGAGACTATTACAGAGTACCACAATTGATCACACATAGTTTCTGTGAATTGCCCAAGCCTAAAGGGCACATCTACAATTCAACCTCTACACCTAAGACCCACACAGATAGAACATGAGGTACAGTGGTCACTAATAAAGCTTTCAATCCTTTGAATTCCCTCATGCAAGAGAGGGCCAGGGACATAAAAGGTCACATATGACCGATGTGTGGAAATTAAGAGTCTGCAGAACGCTTGTTCTTGGATAGGACTCCAATATTAAACCACCTACCCAGGGCTCAGGGACCATTTCAGAAGAAGGGAAAGGAATATTGCAAGAACCAGGGAGGAGGTGCATGACCATATGGAAATAGTGTCCTACAAGCTCCTGGAGTCCTGCTCATATGAACCTACAGCAATGGTTTCAGCATGCTCAAAACCTATGCAAGCTCAGGCAACCCAAAACTCAGCATGGAACTGGGTAAATGGGTAGCAGACCCCAACCTTTACTGAAGAAATATTGGCAACTAATTACTGGTGGTTGAGGATGAGCTAATGTTCCTAAAGTGAAGAATTCTGGATAGGCTGACTCTAACTTAGTGGATAAACCTGGATTGAGGAACATTTGGGGATGTTAACCTGACACAAGATACCTTAACACAGGTGAAAGAATGTACAGATTCCAATTTGGGATTTAAAGGGGAGTGTTACTAGTGAGGAAGTAGATATAAGCATGATTAAGATTGATTGAGATATTTTGTATAAAATATACAAAGATTCAATAATAAAGAACAGATAGGTTATTCTGCTTTATGGACTTCAATTTTAAGCTGTTAAGCAAAGAACTTAAATATGCTGCGCTTGGAATTCTGAAGAAAGAAAATTGTGAGTTAATAGATTGCTAATGAACAATTAACTTGTTAAACAGAATTTGATGTATACAGACTGGATGATAGTTGATTTAGGCCATTTCAGGAATTGATAATGCAAGTATCTGTAGTGCCCATGGAAAGTACCTTAGTCTGTTTCAGTAGGTTCTTAAGAGATTATGGCACTCATCCTTGAACTCTGACAAAATCCTTTACTATTAAATTGATAATGTTAGGATGATCCTAAAATAATTTAATTGAATTCGAAGCTATATTCACATCATTCTTGATATAATTTAAATTCTGGTTATATTTTTAACACAATAACTTATTTTAATATTTCTATTTCTGCAGATTCTTACACATCAGTTTCCTAGTACTGAAACAGACAAATAAGCAACATTATACAAGGAATAAAAATATAATTTAAAGTCAAACAATGATTTTAATAGATTTTTGTACATCTCATATGACAGTTCTTAAGCAAATTTAGACTACATCCCCTATCTAGCCTTCGCCAGTTCCCAGGAGACTCATGTATTCTGTGTGCATATTAAGTCCAATCCACTCAAACATCTCTGCCCAGATGTACTTTAATGCAAATTCATCCACTGGAGTATAGTTAGGTTATATAGAGATAGTAAGTAAGACATTCTCTCCATCTCCCAGCAGTAATCAGTGTTCAATATTTCTCAGTCTAGGTCTGGCCCACCACAAATTTCTATCGCTCTACTCTGGACCCTTGTATGATCTGAGCTGATGTGGGTCCTGTGCTCAATGCCACTATTGCCACAAGTGCACATGAGCAAGCTTCCAGGGCTTGAAAGCCTCAGCTTCCCTAAGTTCATGAACCAGACCTGGTTCTTGCACTCTTTCCCATATCCTCAGATTCCCAATGAGACCTGAGTCATAGTGGGTGAGGTTCAATACAGGAGTCCTTTCCAGGGATATACACTCCGTGGTCTCTTAGTCTATAAAACTTGGCCAGTTGTGGCCTTCTGTGTGTATTGCACTATTTGTGTTTAAGGAAACTTCACTGGTAACAATTGAGGAATGCTTTAGTTTTCTCTCTATTCCTCATTCTATTGTGTTCTATGAGCCTTAGGTAGAGAGGGTCAACTCTAGCTGTGTCCCCTAGGACTTGGCATTTTCAGATGTATATTCTGTCTAACTAGTTGTGGAATTCTTCTGCAGCCTCTATCTGTTACAAAAATAAGCTTCTTTTATGAGTGGTGTACTGTATGATTTTTGTATGGTGTACTGTTTGTTAGTTGAGTCTATAGCCCATATTTTTATCAAATAGTTCATTTTCTTGTTTCTTTGTTTGTATTTTGAGTTCTTTGTATATTCTGGATATTAACCCTGTTTCCTATGTGTAGCTGGTAAAGTTTTCCTTCCACTCCGTGAGTTTCATATTAATTTTCCTGCATTAGGAACTAGTCCAGAGATCTGAGAGGTAGAATCAGAGCCTGACTGTGTTAAGGTTGGCAGAGGACAATGTGGGGGTGTGCCAGAGGAATGGAATAGAGGCGGGTTGGGCAGATGCCTAGGTGAGCAGATCTGTCCAGCTGACCAGGAGTCAGGTAAGATGGGGGCAGAGAAAGTTCTTAGAAGTGATTTAGGGATCTATAGTAGGCTGTTTAGCAAGTCTAGGTTAGAAGCCAGTGTAGAGATATAGGGGGAGGAACTGAAGCCCACCTGGTGGCAGGGCTAGCAAGGGACAGATTGGGGCTGGCCCAGAGGAATGGAATAGAGACCAGGTGGGTGGAATCTTACATACAAGATTCCTAGGTGGGCAGGTCTGTCTGGCTGATCAGGAGCCTGGGAAAATGGGAAGGGAAAATCACCTGAGGAGGGCTGGCCTTAGGGGTCTAAAGTCAAGTCAAGAAACTTTTATTGTTTTTGGTATAATTGGCTTCACCTTTCTTTCTCAACTTCTAACACTTCACTACTCGAATAGACAATTTCTACAAATATTTTACTTATTTCTCACAGATGTATAGATTTGAAGTAAGTTTAATTATTCTTTATATATTTTTTCCTGAGCAGACCAGCACATTTGAATATTTTTTATTACTCAGTGTTAATTCAATTATATTTCTTATTTTATCTTTTGTAGAACAGAAATCATAGAGTAGATTCATGGAAGTAGTGCAGTACAGTCAGATGTTGATAGGGTTGGTGATGCTTAAAAATACAGTAATTCATTTGACTTTTCTATTTGGCTTGTGTGAAACCAGATGAACCTTCAAGGATGACAGCATATTATCATGACAGAAGCAGGTTATAGCTTGAACTGCAGCTGATGCACAAAATTAGTGTTAATAGCTGAATCAAATTAACACATCTTCTGGTCTGTAGTAGGTGTATATAGAACTGGAAAATATCTTTTTTTTTACTTTCTCTTAGTTCGTTAGGCCCAAATGAAGTGCCCTGCTTCCAGCTTGCATGGTCAATTATACTTCCTTTTTTTAATATATCTAAGGTGGAGCTACTTATTTTCAGAGATCTTATTCTATTGTCTAATCTACAGTATATTATATTGATGATTTCCTGTTTATTGGACCTATTCTAAATTTACTAATACAATATGCATTTGCCAGTGGGTATCAATATATTCAAATAATTTTAAGGACCACAGTGAAATTTCTGTGTGTCTATTGTGTAGGAGATATTAAATGTTAAATTTCACTTCCAAGATGGAGGATAAATTTCTCATTCAGTCCCTTGTATAATCCAAGAAAATCTGCAAAACCCACTGGGCTTCTTTGGTTTAGACAGATAATATGTTTATCACATAGGTTTATACTTTAATTATTAATGTAAGAAGAAGAAAATCTGATCATTTCTTGGAGGACTCAGCACAAAGTCAGGTCCTGGAGTAGTTTCAGACTTCTTTATAAGCTGCTTGATCATCTGAAGCAATATTCTAATAATCCAGCCATGTTGAGGCAGCTATGAGAGGCAGTTCTTTGGAGGCACTTTGGAATCTTTGGGTTTATAAGTGTTTAAAGTGATCAGATTATTGTTGACAAATGTAGATGGAGAAGCAGTATGTAGATAGATAATTGTGCAACTATGTAGGTTTGTCATAAGTGAATTGTGTAACTATGTAGGTTTGTCATAAGTGAATGCTCACCACAGATGACTTCAACATATGATTTTCATAATCAAGTTGGTAGGATAACTCATTGTGTAGATGCATCCACTATTGCATGACTCATATTCTAATCAGCAGATGGTCATGGTAACAGGGACTGTGGTCATGATTTCTATTCACCTACACTAGTCTGTTTATTGCCGTCTATAAACTCCCATTTGTCCAGTATTAGAGTCCAATGCTACACTCTTCATATGACAGATTTCTCTGGAATGATAGGAAAGCTACATGATGGCAAGGTAACAACAATTAAATTCTTCATCATGGAAGGAAGAACTTACTGTTACAAGAAACAAACACTAATTTTGCATATGTGTTTCTCTTTCCATTTGCATTGCTTCTTCCAGAAGCATGGATGGGACAGACATAAAATTGCATAGTGCTTTATCATTTCACTATCATGACATTATAAATGGCTTCTGTTCATGGAACTCACTTCACCAGAAAACAAAGGTAGTGTACTGAAGACAATGAAACTGTTTGATTTTACTATTTTCCTACCGTTGTGATAGTGTTTGTTGAACTTATTTCTTTCAGGGCTGTGGAAATTTTCTCCAGAATGCATGTTATGAATCTGTACTCAGTAGGTGTCCCTGCTCCTCTCGAACTAACAATTCAGTTTTAGAGGAAACAGCTACATAACACTTTACTCCTTCCAGCTTTGATAGTCTTTCTGTCTCTTTTGCTACAATGTCTCTGAGGCTTGGAGGATTCATATTTGGCTCTGATTATTTTCTTATATTTATGGGTTAGCATTGGATCAATGCACTGCAGCAGGTTTTGCTTATTCCTGGCTGCTTCATCTGGTATTTGTGTGTACAGTAACATTGCCCACTACTGAAAAGAAGTTACTCCTCCATAAATCAGGCTGACTACAGCAGCAATGTATAGGCATAAGCAGGGATGTTTAGAAGGCAATTTAACAGGTACGTCATTTTTGTTGAACAAAATAATAGCAATGGCCTCCACAGTGTGGTCTGTCTCTTCCAGGGCTAAAAGGGTCTTCCGTTACAAAGTCAAATATAAGTCCTCTCCTTGAGAATAATCGCTAAATCCTATCATAAAATCCTCTGTTGCATCCAATAAAAAAAGACATCTTTTGCCTGGCGTGTAGGTATTGTAGCCCACAGTGGCCATAACTGGTCAAGACTGCAGGTAACAATTCTCCCTAAGTGCCTGCATAATGTCTCCAGGCAGTCTAAATGTCAGCCACCCAGTGAGGGTGAGTTTCCAGCTCTGTTCCAGTATGATTTTTCTATGTCCTGAAACTAAACATCTGGTATATTGAGTAACAGGGATAGAATGTCTACATCTTACATGCCACAAACAGTGGCAACAAATGTTGTGGTTTATGTTACCGCAGGATCCACCCTGGCCAATAACTCCCAGGGCGGTTGTTCATCACTGGCAGAGGGATTTTTCTGATTGACAGTTTCATGCATCTATAGAAAAAAAAATTAGTCATTTTTATTCCCAAATCCCCTTTCTCATCCCCCTTCTATCTTCCACTGGCACCCTTCTTCTCAGTGAGGCCCCTCTTAATGTCACATCTTTTTGTGTGTGGCCAACTGAGTTTAATTAGAGCATTGGCATGAAGTTATTCAGTGGAGCAAGGGCAGTTTATCTGTGGCTATGCCACTGAGAATGGGACATAACTCCGAAAACAAACGTTAATGAACTCTAGTTCTCTAAGTTGGGTGGTGGCTCATGAACTCCTGCCTCATCCATGATGAAATTTTAATGGGCCCAAACTTGTGCTGGTCTTGTGAAGACTTGGTTATCAAGGCTACAGTGAGGTCATGTTAAGATATCTTTTTACTGCAAGTCTCCTTATCTTCTTCTCTCCATCTCCTCTTTCTCCATGTTCCCTGAGCTTTGGAGTGGGTGTTGTAGTTATGCAAGCAGGGTTTCATCACCCCACCATCATTTACTCTCTGTATTTTGGCCAGTTACAGATTTTTTCATTTAGCCCTGTCTGCTGTAGGAAGAAGCTTCTCTAGTGAAGGTTGGACCAATGTGGTTCAGCTCCTTCTGTGGTTTCAGGGAGTAACTTTTCAACAACATCGGGTATAATATGCAATTTGAATCGTAAAAATCCTATTGTTTTAATTTTTAACTGTCACCTTTATTGTTCTTTCAAATGTTGTTCCAAGTTTATGACACTCTATGCTTAGCACTATCTGCCCTTGTAATGAAACTTTTATAGAGATAGTTGAAAGATTCTCTAAACAAACCATTTAATCAAGAAATTTATGGCTAGAAGGATGCTAAAATGTCAGCAATGTGCCATATAACATGAGACGATCTCACCACTCATGCTGCTTGTTCCCTCAGTTGAGCCATGTTGGGCACAGTGACATGGATGAGAACCAATACCTTATTTATTTCTATGATTTCCAGTCATTCCCCATAAACAGCCCCACTTCCAGGTCCTGAGGTGCTGCTGTCAGTCTGACAGATTTCTTCTGATGTTGTTGGACTATATACAATGGCTTTGCATCACGCAGACCATGTGCAAATGTCGGATGGAGTGACATTTTCTTCTTACTTGCTAGACCCACTATTCAAGCTCTCACTAGTTTTGATAGGTCTGGGCTAGCAATGCCCCCACTGTCTCTGCATCAGTCATACCTGGATGTAAAAAGGCTTAAGGTTAGGAGAACATTCTCCACCCATAATATACTTTCTTATAAGGAAAAAATGTAGACAACTTAACATGTGATAATAACCTTAGTGTCAGCATAACCTTTCTCAACAGTTCTGGTGTGTCATTTAATCCTTATTTCTCCTATTTAGTGAAATAGTTGTTGCTTAGGCATTTAAGTCTTCAAGATTCTCATTAGAACAAGATTTGGGTGCAAAAATGTATTTAGACATTCTGGCTAGACATAAATATTCTCACTTTTGCTTCTGAATGACATGAACAGGACTCTTTGTTTGCTTTTCCATTTTCTCATCTCATCCCGAATACTTTATAAATACAATGAAATTTACATGCTCTTCTAGCATTTTAAAAAATATCACCGCCCACTATGGATCTGAGCAAAGTCATAAATGATTTAAATCAACCCGGAGGTTCTTGCTGAATTAATTATTTTTCTTTTTTAATACATTTTTATATTTAGTTTTGTGTGGATGAGTGTTTTGTTTGCATGTATGTAAGTGCACCATGTATGGGTAGTGCTCATGGAGCACAGAAGATGGCATAGGGCCCACTGGAACTGGAGTTAAAGATAGATTAGGAACTGAACTTTGGTCCTCTGCAAGAACATCACTTGTTCAGAACCATTGAACAATCTCTCCTGGCCCCTAACTAACATTTTCTCTAAAATCCTATTTGGTTCAGTGAACTGGATATAAAACAGTTGTCTCACATGTTCATTTCACCTCAGTAGTGACTGTACTTGTGCTGCTGTCTTCTAGTCCATGATATCTATAGTGACCTCAGTCAGTGATAACCACATGTTCCAAAAGGCTCACATGTGACAGAATTAGGAACTGACTTCCCCCGTATGGTCCAAGATCATGCAACCTTTGTTTCAAGGAGGGATCAATAAGTAAAGTACTAAGTTTTTCTACTTCTGTAGCACTTACACAGGTTCTTTCCACTCTCATTTTCCACAGCCACATGAGCCAGGTTGCAAAGAGGTCTTTCCTTCATTATCTAAAAGACTTCCCTTGTACAAGTTTGTCTGGAATAGAGCATTCCCAGATAATTGTATCAACTGTATTGGGTTGTTATGAAAGCCTTCAGGTGTATCAGGAATCCTGCATGGAATTTCCCTCTTTGTATTAAAGGTTGGACCTCGCCTGTATCATTTATCTCTTTTATGTCATTTCATTCCTCCTTGCATTCTGGATCTTCTCATGGATTCCAATTCTTTGGATCTCACAGCAAAGGCACAATTGTAATTTGTGCTTTCTTTCCCTTGGATCCTGTTAGCTGCACGAAAGGGGAAATCAGGAATGGCATCCTGTCTTCTCCTTCCTCCCTTCCTGGTAAATCAGAACATAGCACTCACATGTCTTTTCTTTTCTCATTGCACTGCTTTACATGGGGGAGTTCTTTCTGTGCAGACAGCTGAGTCCCAGATGTATACCTTATCGGACACAGCAAAAGACCCTCAGTTGCTGCCACAACATAATTTAAGACTTTCTTGGTATATGACACTTTCAGAAATTGCAGAATATTTCCTACTGTATGATCCCTTTGGGATTTTCTTCATGTTTGCATTGGAGACCAGTCAAGAAGACACACCACCAATGCACTGTCCAGGTAGATTTCCATGGTAGGATTCCCCTCAGTAATAATCTACTCTCAGATGGCTCTATTTCTACTACATGTCATATCATCTACGACAGTTGTCATGAAACAACTCCTCTCCAACTTATCTTAGATTCTGTCAGTTTCTACTTGGATACCAGTTGTATTCAATGACTTTTCTTAAGATGTATACCAATGTTTATCTTCCCTGATGAAAGACCAAAGAAATGAATCTACTAAAATTTAGTATAGTTAACAAGTTAATTTATTGTATTTATTACAGGAAAATGAGTTAGGAGATAATTACAGGAGCACTGATGACACAAAAGTACGTACATCATCATAAATTCCAGACCAATATCAGTGAAGGCATCTCTGGAACTCTCTACACATTATGTAGATAACTCCACTAAAGCCTCCTTCTACCCATCGACTACGTATTGTTCATATATTTTTTATTTTTTTTATTTGTTATTTTTATTTTGTGTGTTATGAGGGTATGACCTGAATGTATATAAGTGCCCCATATTGTGCAGTGCCCATGGAGGTCAGAAAAAAACATTGAATCTTCTGTGATTGGAGTTACAGATGATTGTTACCACCAGGTGCATTCTGGAAATCCTTTGCAAGAGCAGCCAGTGTTCTGAACCACTGAGCAACCTGTCCAGCCCCTTGCTCATATAATTTTCTAAAATATTTATATTGAGCTTTTGTACATTTCATACAATATTTCTTAATCAAATTTAGTTGCCCTTCCAACTGAGCAATGTCCCATCCAGTCACGCATTTTATGCAGATATCCTTTGGTGCAAGTTCATCCACTGGAGTCTAACCAGCCCATCTGCACAGTTGTGGGAGGGAAACAGGCAGTGGGCTGGTCGTAGCCTGAAAACTGTTGAAACTGATTAAGGCTGGAAGAGCGGGAGTAGACCAGCCTTAAAGTCTCTATATAGGCTGCTTATATACTTTTGAGGAGCAACCGTGTGAATCTCTTCCTTAGCTTTCTGAGTCTAATAAAATTTGTGAATTTTTTGAGGAATGTTTCAGTTTGTAGTAAACAAAACAAGTTCTATGTTCTCAGAGTACTTTCACCCCATTATATGCATGCACACAATACTCAGAATCTCAGAACATGCTTTTTCAAGAATGAATTGAAAAAGTTTGCCTTTTTGTGAAAGTGAATCAGCATTTTAGTTTCCATTTTCGAAATTGACCAGTTAGGCTGGAGAGAAAGTACACTGGTTAAGAGCAGGCACAGCTCAGTTCAGTTTCCAGCACCCTCCGCTGGCCTCTACAGGCAGTTCCCCATACATGCATATATACTCCTGTACAGACAAAGACATATACACAAATTAATAAAAATAAAATGTAGAAATAAGATGATCTGATTGGCTCATAAACAGTTTGCATGGTGTCTGTGATGGATTATACTCATGGATTATGAGTATGATGGATTATGCTTCACAGCAGCTTAATTAATTGTCATCAATGAATTCATGACTGTGTGTATACAACAGATGACACTAAAAGTACAGACTCTACCATGAGAAATAGGCCTTTTGCTTAAGACATGAATTTGATATCTTTCAACATGGAGATCTGTGAATTTTGGTCAAATATAAAATGCCCTTACAAATGCTCTTACGTTTTCCAAAGCAGTTGTCTACTGAACAATATTCATATGTCCTCTTCTTATCTATTTTGTAATCCAAGGAAATAAGTTAACAATTTTTAATACAGGAAGTGAAATAATGTATTGACGTGGACAGTAGGAAGACATCCTTTGTGGTCCCAGAAGGAAAATTCAAATTAGAGAGGCTTATAGAGTATATGACAAGAGGAGAAATATATTTGAATAATGGGATTGGTCTGAAAATAAGGTTCATATTCTTTACTATGCACAATGATTTAGTTAAACATGATTTATTCCAAATCACAATATTTTTTAGGTTTTCCAAGTTATGTGTTTTGTTCATATGGAGATTGATAATGATACAGTTAAAATATATGAATGAGTAGATATATGATAGATGGATCAATCAATAGATAGATATCTTCACCAGTTATTATTCACTTATGCTAGATACTAAAGTATTACTCAGTAATTTTATTCTCTTTGTCTAGACAATTTCCTGTATTCACAATTAATGAAGATGGATGTTTGTCTTTAGTAAATATTGGGGTTAAAATGCATATTCACTTTCATATGATAATATTGTTTTTACTATAAATCATCTTTTTATCCTATGTTTCTACTTTTGTTTTAGATCTCTAATCTAGTCCAGCATTTTCTAATACCTACTGATTTGTTTTACACTGGGACATACCTTTTGCACTTTGATGTACTGAGAACATTATCTGGTAACTCCATATTTACCACCAAAATATTTGCAGCAATGTGTGTCTCAAATTCTACCTTATGTTTCAAGTGATTTGAAGCATTTCTCAGATACTTAGGCATATGAAAGAAAAATAGGAGTTTGGCTCTTATAGACATATCTCTCAGTGAACACAATACAAATACTTCACTGAAAATGAATTTAATTTCATCTATTTCTACAAACAAGAAGGAGAATGGTAGTTTCTGGTTCAATATGAATTCCCAAGGGAAATATCCTTCTTTGTTTCTGTTTCAGCTACAGTTGTATGAAGGTTCTACTTATCATCTTTCCCCTGAGATTATGTTATTGAAAAATATCTGTGAGTTGTGTTGTTTTGCTTGTTTTCCAAGGATTCCAGGTCATAAGGTTGTTCTCTGATGTTCCACTGAAATCCTTCTAACTGGTGGAGGTTTATAAGTGCATCACATCTCTGCTAGACTTCAAAGACATACATAATGTCACAACCTTGCTAGGTTTAAAAGGAATGTAGAGGGGCAATTCAGAGAGAAAGACAGACTCTAGGGAACGTCTGAAATGACCTGAATCACCGCAATGTACTAAAAATGACTTGTAACAGTTGAGCCAGCAGAGGCATGAAGTGATATTCATTGTTCATTTAATATATATTTACAAAGTCCTTCTCTTATGCTGCTTTATTTATTCTTGCAGAAACCAAGCTGGTGTTGACCTCGGAGCCTCTTCTCTATTGTCTAGTATCCATAGTTTTGAAGGTGCTATGCATGCTACCAGAAGGATAAAATATTTATCAACCTACCCTACAGGCCTGGCAAGACATGCCTACCAGTGCAAAAGTAGCAGGGATACGGAGTAACTGACCACTGTTTAACTGAATTTAGAATCTGCTTCCTAAGACAGAGCCCATACCTGACACTAAAATCAGTCTTAGAAACCTGAAGCTATATACTTAACAGGACATAGTGCAGAATTCGTCTTCTACTGCTTATTGTAATAAAGTGACTTCTGATGACTTACTATTATACCCATAGATTAACACATCTCTTAATTCTGACCAAAGAAGTTTCCTTATGCAGCAGATGGCAAATAACACAGAGACCCACAACTGGCCAAAATGCAGAGAACAAGAAGCTGCAGATTTATTATCCCTGATTAGGGCACCTATATCAAACTTGATCCTCCCAAGGCTCAGGCACCACTGAAGAAGAGTGGGCAGAAAGATTGCCAGCACCATGGTGGTGGAGGGGCACAAGGAAATAGAGTTTTCCGGATAGCTGCTCAGATACTCATATGAGCTCACAGTAATAGTGACAAAATGCATAAGTCCCATTCAAGTGAAAACCGGAAAAAATCTGAGCAGAGGAAGCAGTCATAACCCAGCCTAAAGAAACTGTGCCAATAGATGTCTTCTGAAAGGGGCAGAGATATTTACTTTCTTTCAAGAATGGAACTCTTCATAGATTAACCAGACTTCAGTAGATGAACCCACAATGAAGTACATTTGCACATGTGTAGACACAAATTAGACTCTATAGGCTGTGTGTGTTATGTGTGTGTATGTGTGTATGTGTGTGTGTGTGTTTATTAGAATACATATCAATAAGAGGAGGTATTCATAGATGTGTTGAGGAAGGGACCTAAATACCATCAAGATATATTGTTAGAAATCTCAAAAATTCAATAAAAATGTTTAAAATGTTCTTACCAATAACATGAGGTATATATGATTTTCATTATTTACTATAATAAACATACAGCTTATTATATATTATAAATAGATTATGTGTTTAGGATATTGTTTGCCCCCCAAAGGCTGATGAACTGAAAGCTTGGTCACTAGTGTGTGGTGTTGAGGTTGGACAGACAGTGGGGAATAGGGCATACTGCAGAATACTCACAGTGTGAACCTCCACTTTAGGAATGAATTCATGCTGCCTAGTGGGAGTGAGTCTAATCTCTTGGGATTGGTGGACTGTTATAAAATCAAGTCAGCCTCTTGCTATTCCTTTCTCTACTTATCTGGTTCTCGGTTTCTATGGAAAGTATGATGTACCCAGAGACATTTTCCAGGAAGCCAGTGCCATGCTGTTCAGATAAATAATCCCCTTTTATTGATATTTATTTATAAATTACTTAGTTTCAGCTTCTCCTTAAAGCAACAGAAATTGAAATGAGACTGAAAGTAGAAACATGGAAGTATAATTCACTTATTCCATGTTTCTCTAATTAGAACTTAATGTGTAGTCTGTAGATAAAGACTTTACTGTTATTTATAAAATATATTAATTGATAATTTCTTACAGACATGTCTTTAACACTTTATGTACTTAGTAAGATTTTCTTCCATAAATTATTGAAGATTAAAAACATTGCAAACTTTTAAAAGTATAACAGTTTACTTAGATTAATACTTGATGCTTACTTATGGGTGATATACTAATTAGGAGATTATTGAAAGACTGAGTGAAGAATAAAAAGGAAAAAAAGTTATAAAACATGATTATCCAAAAATGAGTATGTATATACCCATATGCTCTCAGAAAAATACCTGAATGTATGTTTTGTAAGTAGAGTACCATAGAAAATGTTTTGTAATTTATAGAACTATGTGTTAATGAATTTCATCATGAACATTTGAATACTATGAATATATGAAAATGAAATTAAAAGTTGCATATTTTGAAATAAAAGTGGATTCCAAACTCACTTATGCCCAGCTGCCCCTGGTCCTGAGTATATCACTGTGCATGCATCAGAAACTCCTTCAGTAGTTCTGGAGATATGGCCAAAGGTAGTATGTAAGAACAAATGTTACAAAATATTGGGAATTTGTCAAAACTTTGTGTATCATTCAATATTTTATTTTTGCTAAAATGTCTATACTAATCACAAACAGCAGCAACTCAGAGGCAACATAATCACGTACAAAAATCACTTACTGTGAACCATATGATTCCTGTACCCCCTGCATACATAATAGTCTTCCCCACTTTGCAAACCTAATCATTAATCAGCATGAATCTTTTCAAAATTACCTGTTTACACCAGTGGCTATTGTGCTACAGAGTACACATTCCATTAAGGTTACTCTACATCCTCAGAGCCAAAGAAGAGAAATCAGTGTGAGATGGTACAAAGGGGACTTGATGAATGCTTGTCCAGCCACCTTAGCAACATTAGCATTGGGATGTTACTTATTAGGTAGACTGTGTGGCATCAATAATAGCTCTAATAATGGCTATGACCTATATAGAGCTCTGTACTGTTTCTGTAACATGAAGAATTAATCTGCCATTGTTGCTTTCTCCTTTGCTGTCTGGCTTTCTACTCTCATTGTTTCCCCACTCCGGTGAATCTTGCTGTCACCACTCAGGCTGAAATGCAACTCAGAGAAAAAAACAGTGAACTGAGTTTTTGACACCTATTATATCCCAGAAACGCCACTACAGGGAAATATCAGTGAAGATGGAAAAACAAGTGATCCATGGTTGAACCAAAAACTGAGCACAGGCTCTCCAGCAGAATTGTCTTTACTATCTTCTGTTAACCATAGCTTGAATTTACAAACAGTTATTTACTCAAAATCTACTTTTTGGTGTTCAGTAAGTATGAATTAAACCAGAGGGTTGGAAAGATCTTTGATGTATCATAGCCCTTGTTCACTGTAGATACCTTTACAGATCCATCATACAAGGAAATTCTGTTAGAAATAACAAAAAGGTATATAGGAAGAGGAATATGCTTATATTGCATATGTGGGAAATTTTTCTGAGTGCCTAAATGATAATGAATTTTTGTACAGAGCCTCAGTTGTAATCAGAGATATGCCTGGAGCCTTACAATAATGTCCAAAATTCTACCAGGTTTTAATTTCAAGAACTGTAACAACAAATAATTTGCTGCTTTTCTGGCTTAATCTGCTAATCAGTGGTTTGAAGCTGTATATCAGCTAACTATGAAGTGTATCATAAGAATGAATTCTATGGAAGTGGGTAGAGAAGAATACCAAAGACAGTAGCAAGAACTCCTTCCTTGACTGAACTTGAATTGAGTGGACCGACCTCTACAGTGGTTTGACAAAGAATATAAGTCATATGGGATCCCCTTCAATGCATTGCTCAAGAATTTCATAAAGTTCATTAGTAGTTTAGCTCCATCAAAAGACTTAATGCACAACTTTTCTGTTACTGTATTTGTGGATGTATTGTTTGATATCCAAAAAGTCCCAAAAGAAAAACAGCACGTGACATCTTATCAGCTGAAATACTTTGTATAAACTGGTCCCTATATTAGATGGGAAATTTACTGTTTAGACATGCCCTCATAAAGAGGAAAGAGAATATATGCTCACTGATTCTTGCTGGGCATAAGACTGGGTTTCACAAAGACTTATTAATAACAGAAGTAGTTATGTGTACAGGTAATGTATCAAGACTGAGTACTGCAGTGCTGTGCTGTTTACATACATATGTAGTTTGCATAACCAAGGAGGTGTGTGTGTGTGCTGTCTCTTGGTCTAGACAAGCATTTATAAAGTTACAATACCTAAAAAAAAAAAGGGTTTTGATATTACAAAAAAAAAACAAAAAAACTATGTACTGATCCTGGACACAAGGTTTTCCTAAAGCAAGACAGAGAGGTTGTAACAAGAATTATTTTTTTAAAAGAACAGTTAATTAATGTAATGACTTAAATATGAATCAAGGGGAAGAAAGGAAATATGAGGAAAACAGGAAAATGAAAGGAGTCTCATCAATAACGTACATATAGAGATCGTATGCCTCTGTGTTATCGAGTCTTTGTACATACCACCATACAGCACACATACACGTGTATATACACTATTATTATCATAAGATAATGAAATATTTTCAATCATATTTTATTTATACTTTGAACATTTAATTTTATACAATGGATTTTGGTATACCCGTCTACCATTATATTCCTCCAACTCCTCCTAATACCCCCCACACTCATATTCTGAACTTCATGTCCTGCTTTCATTACTGTAAACCCCTAAGTCCAGTCAGTGCGATCCATATGTGCATATGTGTGCCTATTCACTAAGGCACTGGCAACTTAATGTGGGCTACATTCCCCAGGAGGATGACCCTCCTCCTTCAGCAACAATTAACTGCTTACCTCTCTTTCTCCTAAATCATTGTAAATGAACTACAAATAATGAACTCATCAAGTGTCTATCTGTAATTTACAGTGAAACTTTTTTTGGTATTTTGAGATAGGGTGTCCTAAAGATAGGCCTCTAAATTGCTATGCAGGTGAGGATGGCCTTCAGCTCCCAATTTATTCTCTTTACTGGAAAAGTAATTCTGATATAATTGTAGGTATGTGACACCATACATGTATTTTTATTTTTAAACATTTATTTTGTACAAAAGCTAACTCTAGAAAAGAATGAAATGCAAAATATCAATTTCAGGACACACAAAGGCACAAGGTGCAGAGAAAATTCCATATGCTGTTCCTTATGTGGTTATATCAATGAAGATCAAGAAAAAGAACATATATATTACTGTGTAGTCGACATATTTCTCTCTGGATTTTTACTATTGGTTTATTTAGGCAAGTCCCGCCCTCTGACGAATGAGGGGGCAGGAAGGAGGGGACAGGCCAAAAAAAAAAAAAAATGGCAGCTAGTCAGTGGGAGTGGCACTGAATGGCAGGCAGCAATTACTCAAAGTGATTTGGGAGGAAAATGCCATAGCCCCAGGCGCTTTGAGAGCTCAGGTCCAAACAGGGTGAGAGACAGGTACCTTGGCCTTGAGCCCAGACACTAGCTATGGCGGCCGGGCAGTATGTTCGAAAAATAACTTTGTGAGTCGCCTTAAATAAATTAATCTCTCTAAATGGAAGATCTGTTTCCATTTTATTCTGCCAGATTGAGAAGACCCCGAATGCCAACGTGTGGAAAATGAATTTCATAAGACAATTAGGCATGGAACAATTATAAATTATAAGAAAAACATGCACCTAAGGAAGGCAAGAAGAATGATTTTTAAAAATAGAAGTACAGAAATAAAAGATATAGAAAATCAAAAAATGAAAAGGAAAATAGTTTGGGTTACTTGTTAAATTGGAAATAATAAATGAACTTTATGATTAATACAATGAAGGTTAAGTATGAATTAAAGGATGCATGAAGCAAACACTAAAATGATAATGCAAGTTGACAAAAGAATGAGTAGCATGAGCATTTGTCAAAACTCAGTAAAAGACATGTATTAGTTGTTTTTCTCTTGTTGTCATAAAATATCATGTTCCAAAGCTACTTAAAAATAATGGGCTTATTTTGTAACTGATGGTTTCAAAGAGACAGAATCCAAAGCTCTCCCCAAGTGACATAATTCCTGCAATAAAGCTATGCCTCCTAAATGTTTCTTGTTTATGAGACTGCACAGCAGTATCTCCAAAAGGGAGACACCTGTTAAAATACATGAGCCTATGAGGGACATTTCCCATTCAAATGGCAACTGCAGGCATCCCGCCATTCTCTTACTTCAGCATTATCACCTTAGATATCTGTTTGCCAGTCACTCCAACAAGATTTTATAGTGCTGTATATTATATGCTTCACAATGATAAAATAGCTATAAAAATCCTCATACCTGTCTGTGGGAGTCATGTCTGAGGAGGTACAGCAATTCTTGATGGCCTAAGATATGTGTGGGACCAGTTCTAACTCACCAAGATTGCAAATTGCTCTTCCGGAATTCAGTTACATTCAGAATCAAACTGCTTACAGCAGGCAAGTTAATAGTTTCCAGCATAACAAAAGCAAATATGAATTACCAATAGCCTGTTACACTCACCCAGTGTTCAATACTCATGAGGATCCTTGGGGGCTCTTTTAGCATATGCACTCTTAGACATTTCATTTACCACTTGAGTGGGAGTCATTTGAAGCATTGCTGTTCAGAAAGAATGATATATTGGTAAAACGTTTACAAGACTCACCATATAAAATAACATAGGTTAAGGTGCTGGAGAGATGGGTCTGTGGTGAGGAGCAGTGGTTGTTCCTACAGAGGACCTGTGTTAGATTCCGAGCACCCACATGGCAGCTAATAACTATCAGTAAGTCCAGTTCCAGGGGAACCAACACCATCTTCTGACTTCCATGGACACTGCATGACACAGGTGCACTTATACACATGCAGACAGTACACTCATACACAGAAAAATATATAGAGAGTTTAAAGTCCTAACTTTCCTTTCCACCTTTCTCAAACCAGCATGTACCTTTCAGCCCAAGAAGGAATACATTTCCTACATTTCAGGAATTTTCTTCTAAAATAAATTGTAAAACAAAAACTTTTTAAAAGATTTTTCCCCTAAAGGTATTTTATTATATGTGCTGCCGCATATGGTAAGTTTTCTTTTAAGCAGTGTTTCCTAGAAAGATTCAGTGAAACTACAGTGTTCATCATTTTTAAAAATATTATTATTCCAATTAGCTATTGATTACTGCCACACACACCCCCCACGCCAGATGAGAGAGCTGCACCAATAGAGGTAGTGTGCTGTGCAGGTCATTACAGTTATTAGAATTTAGGGTTAGGCTTGACTATTGACTCATTTTCCCCTAACAGTTTGCACGTTTTCACCTAGCATTATGGGAGTCAAAATTTAGGTTGAAGGATTCCAGGTCAGATCCTGATCCATTGATCTGAGTCCTGTATCTCAAGTATGCCCTGTTTTCAGCAGCAATGTATTATCTTCCAGTTCTAGGGGATAATCAAGAGCTTGGACCATAGACTGTATTATTTTGGGAGTCTCTTGGATCACTCTCACCAATCACACAAAGGGAAGTACCTTATGTCTGGCACTGTGTTCATTGCCAAACAGCCTCCAGTACACAGATGTACTAATGTTTACACACAGTTTGTGCATTTCTTGGAGGGTAGGATGGTTGGAGATATCACATTTCCCTCTGGGTTCCCTACTCCTCTGAAATTCATTTAGATCTGCTCTCTTTCCTCCCATCAGACCTCCCTCTTCCCTTCCCAGTTCCAGCACCCACATTAACACACTGCCTCACTCCATCCCAGGGCTCTAGACTTCCTCTCTCCCCTACATCATGACCCCTTGCATGTCCTTCCCCCTTCTCCTCCTTGCTGAACATTAACACTTTCTCCATCTCCTGCCTGGTAACATCTTTTCCCTACTAGCCTCACTTTTCAGGTTTTTCTTTTCCTTTACCTCTGTGTATTCTTTCCCTTTTCCTGGCTCTTGGTTTTTCATCAAGATACATACTCATATATTTGAGATAACAAATGTCTCTTGCTTTTCATTGTTTGTTTTATTTCACTTAGTATAACATTCTCTAGTTCCATCCACTTACCTGCAAATTTCATTATTTCATCTTTTCTAAATGCTGGGTAGAATTCCATTGTGTAAATATACCACATTTTCATTATCCATTCATACTTAAAACCGTCCCAATGGAACTGAACTCATGTATGACACTGTTGACTCAGCCAAATAAATGGGGTTGGTGGGGTTCTACAACCTAAAGTGAATTCTATCTCTGTCACATCTCTAGAGAAATGAAATATGGATCCTTATATTTACAGACAAGCATACAGTACACCACTCATCAACAAAGCTTCAAAACACATGAAGGCTACAGCAGAACTCCACGACTTGTCAAACACAGAGAATATATGACTGAGAGATGCAAAGCGCTAGATATATCTACAGTTGAACTTCTACACCTAAGGATTATGGAACAGAGCAGAATGAAGGACAGAGAGAAAACAAACGTATCCCTTAACTTCTATCAGTGAATCTTCCTCAAACAACGTAGTGTTATGCATACAGAAGGCCATAACCAAGTTTTATAGAATAAAGCCTACAGAATGTTCATCCCTGGGTAGAACTCCTATATCGAATCTCATTTACTTATGTCTCAAAGATCATTGTGAAAGAGGGGGCAGAACGATCGTAAAAGCCAGGGCTGGTCCATGAACTTAGGTAAGCAGTCTTTCAGGTTCCTGGAAGCTTGCACATGTGAAATTTTAGCAATAGGAGCATTGAGAACAGGACCCACACCAACTTAATTTAGACAAGGGACCAGAGTCTAGGGCTAGAAATTGGTGGTTGCCCAGGCCTAAACTGAGAACTATTGGAGATTGAGAATATGCCTTACTTACCATCTGTAGATAACCTATCTGGACTCCAGTGGATGAATTTGCACTAAAGGACATCTGGGAACTAATGCTTGACTGCATAAGAATGAACATCTGTGGCAGAATACATGAGTTCCAGTAGGGTTTTGGGGAGATGGATTAGGGAAGGGGTTAAAATTTGATTGAAAAGTCTTGTATGAAATGTATAAAACTTAATAAATAAAAATACTTTTATTTTATTTTTATTTTATGTGTGTGAGTCTATTGCCTACAAGTGTGTAAATGCATGCATGTTGCAATGTCCATGTAGGACAGAAGAGGGACTCAGATTCCCTGGAAATGGTGTTATGGACAATTGTAAGCTACCATGTTCCTCTGTAAGAGCAACCAGTTCTCTTAACCACTGAGCCATCTCTCCAGCCTCTCCAGGCTCTCCAGCCTTTAAAGCTATTAACATTATAGTAAATGACTCTATTATAGAATATCTTTCAAATATTCTAGAAGCATGGGGCAGAAATCAGTAATAAAGTGTATAAGCGAGTCTGGGTAGCTATTTTTGTATTTACTTCCATTTACATATATTTTAAAATGTATAATTGTGTGCATTTTTTACTAATGGTATGTGCTATTATTAAGAGACACGTAAGAAGAGAAAGTCTTTATGGCATGAGTCTCAACTTTATTTGTATTTTTTTATTCTTTATTTTTGACATTTTAAAAAACATCATACGGAATTTATAGCTTTTTGTAACCAAATAGTTTACTCTTTTATATTTGCTTTCAGCAAATATTAGAACTAATTATTAAAATTTAAATGTATATGATATTTAAATAATTTTCACATAATTATGTGTAGAAATTTTGCCAGGCACAGTATGCATCTCAATGGTAGAACACTCAGATGCACAAGGCCCTTGGATTATGGCCAGCAATGCATATATACACATATGCAAATAAATAAAATTTACTTTAAAATAGATTTACTTTCCCTCAACTATTAATAAGTAAATCCATATCACAACCAATTCAACAATTGAACTTTACTATGTACTAACTTGCCATATAAATATTTGGACCACTACTTTGGAATTCATTCTCAGTTCTAAAAGGCTGTCTGTTTAATCATTTGTTTATACAATATTGGGTTAGATACTCAGTTCATTTACATGGGTTGTTTCTTTCTTTGTTTGTTTTTCGTCTCCCTGTGGCTTCAGTTTGCCTCGAAGTTCCTATGTAAATGAGACTAGTCTTGATCTCAGAAAGGTTCACCTTTCTCTGCTTCCCAAAATTCACAGGATTGGAAGAAGAGGTTTTTACCCATCCCAAAGTGACATATTTACAATGGAGCCTCTACACCTAAGGCACACAAAACGTAGTGGAAAAGGGGGTAGAGAAAATACTAGTGCATCTCCCAACTCTCACCAGTGAAATTTCCTCATGCATCAGAGGGCAGTCAACACAGAGCGCCACCACTGGTCAAAGCTAAGAAGTAAGAGACTTCAGAGTACATGTTTCCTGTCTCTGAATAAGATTCCTATATCAAAATTCACACACTCAGGGTTAAAAGACTATTGCCCAAAAAGATTGTAAGAATCAGGGGTGTAAGCAATCATAAAAAAACGGTTTTTCAGGTTTTGGGGAACTTGCTCATATGAACTTATAGCAACTGTGATAGCAACTCAAGACCCAGGCAAACTAAATCAGACAAAACCTTAGCATAGAACTGGGGAAACTGGAAGCAGGCCTCAACCTTTGCCCAAGAACTAGTCGTAGCTGATCATTGTTGGGTTGGGAAAATTGATCTTTAAAGTAGTGACCAGGCTCCAACAGATGAACTCACATCTTTAGATATCCTGAGGCACAAACATGACTGAATATGACTTAACATATATGACAGAATTCATGAAATCCTGTGGGTGGGCTATAGGGGGTAAAGAATAAGGGAAGGGCACCTAAATATGATTAAGATATATGAAATGCACAAAATTCAATAAAATAGACACTAAAGAGGACATTAATGCATCTCTAAACTCTTGCCAGCAAAGATTCCTCATATAACCAATATTGGCTTACCCAGAAAGCCACAACTGACCAGAATGCAGAAAATAAGAGGCTACAGAGGATTTGTCTCTAAGTACAATAACTATATCAAACCTCTACCAACCAAAGTGCAGGTACCATTTTGGAAGACATGTTAGAATGTCTTAAGTGCCAGGCTTAGTCGATGACCACCAGTGACAGAATTTTCCAGGTGGCTGAGAAGTTGATCATATGAATTTATAGCAATGGCAACAGCATGCACAAGACCCATTCAAGCTCAAACTAGACCAAAATTTAGCATAGAAATGAATAAATATTCTCATCATTATCTAAGGAACTATTGGCAACTGTTGGAGGTAGTTTTCTTTAAGGAAGTGAATCTAAAAAGAATGAATAGTCTCAGTGGATGAACTCACACTGAGTGACATTTGAAGACACAAACATGAATTGATAAACTTTTAATATATATGACAGGATGCATGAAATCCAGTGGGGAGGTTATCAGGTTACCAGAGGCTACAGATAGGAGAGGTGATCTAAATATGATCAATATGGATTATATTAAATTTGTAAAATCCAATAAAATTTTCAAAAAATAGTTTGATTCTCTTTACAAATTTAGAAAGCTTATAATTTTGAGGGCTGGAGAGATGACTCAGTGGTTAATAACACTGACTGCTCTTGCAGAAGACCCAGGTTCAATTCCAAGCACCCACATGACAGATAAAAACACTGTGTAACTCCAGTTCCAGGGGATTTAATACTCTCTTTTGACCTCCTCGGGCATTGCACGAAATGATTGCAATTACACACAAGAAAGCAATACACTCTTCATAGTATACCTTTTCCAGGGGTCTGCTTATACTTTAGGCAAAAGGATACCGCCTTTACATTATAGGCATTATTAATAGCAAATTCTACTTTCTTTTCTGGGACTTGCCTGGTTAAATGGCGAGTAATAGCTTAGACTGGCTTACCCTGTCTCAGCAAAATCCTTGTAACTTAACGCTCAAAATTAAGAAAACTTCGTATATGGACAGCTTCCCTTTAAATAATTCCAAACATTTTCAAATACTTAAAGTATGGGATAAACAATATTAAAATTACATGAGTAATGAGGACTACAAAGCAAGTTTACTAAACTTTCAATTTGATTTCAAATGAAACTACAATTACCAATTTAAGATTCCCATAAATCTACCTTAGATCATTCATTATAAATAATCATGGAATGAGTTTGAGATAATATGATTCTTAACAATATCTGTATCTTAAACATACTTGAAAGTCACTCTGAGTCACTCTGATCATTTGTTAAGTTTGCTTGCTGGGGCTCCCCCTGAGGTCTCAGCTATTGTCCAGCAGGTCAGCTCCCAGAGAAGGGGTGGGGGTTCTGGAAAAGATGAGTGCACTGTCTGCCCACTCCCAGCCTCCAGTCCCTGACACAATCAAATGTGACAGGGAGTTTAGTTTACAGGAACTGGTTTATTAGGAGTTACATAGTTATATAGTATCTTATAAAGGCAAAAACCCCAAGGGGATTTCCAAAGCAGGAGACAGGCAACCAATCACTCTAAATATCATCTCAGCACACAGGCTGCAAGCATTTAAAGTTACATGAGCTTCTATAGATATAATGAGCATAGCATGAGCTGTCCATGAGGGAGGAAGTTCTAAGACCCAGTCAAACTTTTGTCAAAACAAGTTAAGTCATACCCAAGCTGCGCCCTTTGTACTTCCTCTAAGCGCCATCATCATTATCATAGAGCCCCTCGTTTGCTTTGTTTTTTTTTTCATATTATTTTGTGTAACATTTAAGTATATAGAGATTAATATAGAATATAAATCATATTTATGCAATCCTCATTTCAAAAATTAGAAATAATGCCCGATAATCAGTGTTTCGTTCTAATTCTTCCATTTTACTTGAATCAAATTTCAGTTGTATACTTTTAATTGAATACAGATGAGTATGTCTCCAATATTCACAGTTCCATATAAAATAATGAATAATCGTTTACTAATATTTTATTAATTGCTAAATAATCCATTTTCAATTTTCTATTGTATAACTGTCATCAAAGTAACTTTTACATACTTTTAACTGAAATATCAATATAATTTCACAGAAGAATATGAAAGTATTTCTTCTTATCTCTCTGCAAAAATTACTTTATAGACACTTCTTAATGTAAGATGTGACTGAAGGACACGCCCTCCTCCCAGCAGACACCTTGGCAACTCCAGCCAAACAACCAGAATTCACAATACCTGCAAAAAGGGGACCGATTTTTACAACTTTTTGAATAGATAAACTTCCCACTTACTGACCAGATAGGCGGGGCTAACGACTGACTCACTCTCCCAGAGAGTTAGCCCTCCCCCTCCCACTCCCCCCTCCCGTTCCTCCTTCTCCATCCTCACTCCCCCCCCCACTTCTCCTTCCCCTCTTCCCCCTCCCCCGTCCCCTCTCCCTCTCTCCCAATCTGGAGCCAGGCATGCCAGCCCAGTTCCCTGGAACACTGGCCCCAGACCCAAGATGAGGAGGAATCTCCCCCATCTCTTTGGGGAGGCTAGACCCCAGGGGGCTAGCATTTCTCCATTCTTGAGCATGGAGAAGCTAGTCCCATCTAACTGTCTTAATAATCCGGCTCCTGTTAACTCCCAGCAGAGTCTCTACTCTCTCTTGTCTGCTGAGTCTCTCAAACGCAAAACCTTACACTTAATTCATCTTAATTCATCTAAGTTGGTTCTAGTATCTTTTATGACAAAGATATGCTGCTTTAAAATTTTTGTAAATCGTTTTTTCCCATGTATTTGATAATCTGCTCTGCTTCTACTGCTGTGATAAAAACAATGACCAGCAGGGCATGCTGGTGCACACCTTTGTCGCGGCACTTGGAATGTAGAGGCAGTCTGAAGTCTGTGAGGAGACTAGCTTGGTATACACAGTGAGTTCCAGGCCTGCTGGGGCTACAGGGAAACTCTATCTCAAAAAGACAAAAACAAAAACGAAAGCAAAACAAAAGAAGAAGAACAAGAACAAGAAAAAGAGGCGGAGGAGGAGGTGGAAGAGGAGGATGGAGAAGAAGACAAAACCACTGACCAACTGGAAAAAGGGTATATTTAATTTAATCTCAAGCTTATAGTTCATCATGGATGGAAACCAAGGCAGGATCTCAGGACAGGAACTGAAATAGATGGAAGAATCCTGTTTGCTGGTTTGCTTCCCTGGCTTATACTCATCCTGCTTTTCTACATAACCAAAGACGATCTGCCGTGGGGTGGCACCACTCAAGTGAGATGGCCTTCCACAAGTATTAGTTACTTTTCTGTGACCGTGATAAAATATCATGACCCAGGGAACTTAGAGGCAGAAGAGTTTATTTGAACTTACAGTTCCAGGTTCCAAAGGGAGTTAGAGTCCATCATGGCAGGGAAGCACAGTGAGGTAGCTGGAGCAGGAGGAGACAATTAAGCACTCAAATATTCAAGCAGACACAAAGCAGAGAGAGACTGGAAATCCGGCAAGGCTAAAGAACACTATAAATCAGTCCCCAAGTGGCATGCTTCTTGCAGCATGGTCACATTAAGAAATCCTAAACAGCACATCAACTGTGGACAAAAACCTCTAAGTACTTGGAGCCTATAGGGGACATTCTCACTCAAACCATCATACCACATCACTCAGTAATCAAGAAAATCCACAAGCCAATCCAAGGGAGGAAATTTCTCAGTTGAGGTTCCCTCTACCCCAGTGTGATAACAACTGAAGGAATTCAGCACAATCGGCCTGTGTGAACATGACGCACAAAAACATCAGTATTAAACCACAGCTTTTCCAGGACTTGCACCCACTATATGATGTTAATATTAATATTGTAACATAAAATATTATAACATTAAAAGCATTGTAATCCTTAAAAACCATAAAAGTCCAATTTAAAATGCAAAGTTGGGGCTGGAGAGAAAGCTAAGTATTTGACAACACCGGTTGCTCTTGCAGAGGACCTGTGTTCTATTCCCAGCAGCCACATGGTGGTTAACAACTGTCTATAACTCCAGTTCTAGGGGATCTCAAGCCCTTTGACCTCTGCAGACAATGTAGGATGTGAATGTACTTGCATACATGTAGGCAATATACTCACACACATAAAGTAAAAATAATAAATAACAATTAAAGAAGCAACTAAAACTAAAAATACAAAATCAGGGGCTGGAGAGATGGCTCACTAGTTTACAGCAATCACTGATCTTGCAGAGGACCTAGATTCAATTCCCAGCACCTACATGACATTTAGCAACCATGTTTAACTCCAGTGCCAGGAGAATTTGTTGCCCACTTCTGACCTCTGCCGGTATGCATGACATAGGTGCACTTATGCACATGCAGACAATACACTCATGTACATAAAAAAAAAATAGTAAATAAATATTTAATAATAAATAAATAAAAATGCAAAGTCTTGGGGCTTGAGTGATGATTCAGCAGTACACTTACATACATGTAGGCAATACACTCATACACATAAATTTAAAAAATATATTACAAAAATAAAAATACAAAATCTTTTAACTTTGGGCTTCTGTAAAATAAAAGACAAGTTAAATGCATTCTTATTTTAAAACAAAATGACTGGACATACTTAAGCAAAAAAGAAGTCCATCATTACAGCTTAATACTGACCATCTTGGACACACTCTCTTCTGGGCACTTAGGGCTTCAGTATCTCCATTTCTATGGTTCTGAGATCCACAGTATCTTGTCTCGTATGTACTTGTCTCATATACTAAAGGCTGGCTCCACCTCACTCCTGCTGCTGTCCTTGGTGGTTGTCCCATGGTCAGATGCATCATAGCAATATCCTACTCTCTGGTATTAATTTCTGCTATAGTTACTTTCTATTGTTGTGATAAAATCACTGACCAAATCCAACTTCAGAAGAAAAGGGTTTATTTTACTTGCAGCTCAAAGTCCATCATCAAAGGAAGCCAAACCAAAATTTCAGAGGTACATGGAGGACCGATGCTTACTTGCTTGCTCCTCTTTATTAGTTACTTTTATGTTACTGTGTTAAAACACCATAACCAAGGCAATTTATAAAAGGAAGATTTTATTTAGATTATAGTTCATATGGGATTAGAGTCCGTAGTGATGGGGGAGGCATGGTGGCCAAAGTGGCTGGAGCAGAAAGTTGAAAATCTCCCAAGATTTAAGAACTCTCAAAGACTCTTCTTAGTGATGTGCTTCCTCCAGGAAGGCCTCATGTCTTAAAACCTCTCAAAACAAGGGCCTTCAAGTGGGGAAAAATATTCAGATACTTGGAGCCTATGGGGAACAGTCTCATTCAAACCGTAACATTCCACTCCAGGGACTCCGTAAGCTCATGGCCATATAAAATGCAAAATTCATTTGGTCTACCTTCAAAAGTCCCTGTAGCCTGCACCTGGTCCAGTGCTATTCAAGGTCTGGAGTAGAAAGGCTCTTCTGAGACCAAGGCAGGTTTTAGGTGTAACCCTGCACAACAAAAGGACAAATTATATACTTCTAACATACAATAGTACTTAATACATGTTCCCATTTTAGAAGGGAAGAACTGGGGCACATTGAACTAAAGCTAGACCAAAAGAAGACTGATCTGCAGCAAGGAAAACACCAAATGCAGTGACTGCATGTCTGACTTCTGAAAATTTACTTCCATAGCGCTTACATGGCTCTGCCCTTCCAGCTTTGCTGAATGCAACATCCATGTCTTGGGCCAGTACCACTGCATGTGTGCAGCTTTACTTGGCACATGTCTAATGGCTCTAGCATCTCCATCATCTTAGGATTTCCACTGCCAACCAGGGCTTCACCGTCACAACTTCATGCAACTGCCTATCAGGGCCTCTTGGCCCATCAGTACCGTCTTCATGCAAGGATGCCCCTGCTGATTACAGCCTGGCCTCAGTATCTCTCTGAAACTGTGGAGGAAGAACTTATGACCCCTTCACTCTTGCATGTTTCACACCTCTACAGCTAGCACCACAAGAATAACACTGCCAAGTTTGGCTGTCTGTTTGGGATGGACTGACCTACTTTGTCCACATTACCAGCAACCTTTGTGGGTTGCAGTTTTCTAAGAGAAAACTCTTAAGCCTTACTTACATAAGGAAGCTTATCTTGGTGGGTTCTTCCCCTAAAGGTAATCTTTCTATTGTTTAAATAAAAATCTCTAGGTCTTTCCTTAAGGCTCTAATCTTATGAAAGAAAGCCTTTCCTCCAGCACACCCCTTGACTTCTCCAATAATCTACCTATTATTCTTTCTTAATCCAGATTGTACATTCTGCATTTCTTTCCACTCCATTTGCTGTTTTTCATTGCATACATCTATAACATTCATCATTGATAATTCTGCCACCAATTCTACATTAGGCTGTCTTAAAATTTCCTTCACCAAAGAAATTAGTCTATTACTTTTCAATTTATCCTCAGGCAAGCTCTTAAAATGTGAACAAACAGCAGGCAGACAATTTTCCATAATATCCCAGTTGCTGCTTGAGTCCTTTTTCTTCTATACTTACATTGCTGTTAGTAACTCTTTTCCAGGCTCATACTAGAATGGCCTGATTAGCTTTGCTTACAGCATTCAACAACTTTTCTAGTCCAAAATTTTGAAGTCTGCCACACTCCTCCAAATATTCACATGGTCAGGTTCTTCACGGCAACAGCCCACTCTAAGTAACAACTTTTGTATTAGCTACTTTTCTGCTGCTGTCATAAGATATAATAACCATAGCAATTTATAACAGGAAGTGTTTATTTGGCTTACAGTTCCAGAGGGATTAAAGTCCATACTAGTGGGGGAGGCATTGTGGCAGAGGTGGCCAGATAAGAAAGCTGAGCAATCACATCTTTAAGCAGACATAGGAAGCAGAAAGAAACTGGAAATCTCCCAAGGCTTAGGACCTCTCACAGTCTACCCACAGTGGTATATTCCTCAAGCAAGACTGCACCTCCTAAAACTTCCCAAAACAGCACTACTGTTGTGTGAAATTTTTCCTCTGTCAGAATGAACCATATACACATGGAGCACAGCACAAGGAGCTTGTCTGACAAAGGAAGAAGCCAACAGAAGCAGCTAGCCCTCCCATCTAACCAGTAACTTGAGTTGTGTGTGGGAGGTGGGGTTAAGGTGAGTGGAGAAACCTGGGAAAAAGAAGGGCTTGTGGTACACATGGGGTTCACCATCTTTGGGGAGGTCAATGGATTGGAAGTTCTGGTGAAAATGTGCTGCCTGGCCCTCATAGTAGGATTCTGCCCCCTTCCTGATAATTGCTGTGTAAGTAAGACCAAATAAACCTTGGTTTCCCAGGCAATAATTTGGCAAAATCATACTTTGTTTGCTTTGTTATTCCAGACCTAGAGAGATGGGCAGAGCTGAATGCTGTTCCACCTCACAGAAAGAAATTCTTAAGACAGTCACCAATTGGGGGAAAATGTCCAAATACTGGAAGACCATGGGAGACATTCACATTTAAATCAATACACTTGATAGATTGTTATTTGGAATAATTACCATTAAGGAGATAGTGGAACTTAATGCCGATCATTTGCAGTTTTGATAAATATTACCAAGTTCTCTTCTTCATTGCTATTTCCTCACAGTGTTAATAAAAATAATGAGGCTCAAACATGTAGATTTTTGCTAACTGAGCATGTAAAAGTTGCTGTGTCAGTGTTTCAGTGCTTATTTTTCTTACCATTGAATGTAAATATCTTCAGATTCAGTTGAAAATATTTGCTTTTCTCTTCTTCCTCTGGAACTGCTTGTTTATTGATGTTTCTTATGAAGCATCATCATGGTTAATGAATTTTCTGTTGTCTATAGATACTCTTTCTATTGTTGTGGTAGAAATGCTTCCTGAGATGTATATGGCAGATATAATTATTTCTAATTAATTTTCAGTTTACTCTGATTTCATTTTCCATGATTTTCAGAATGTTAATTTACCTAAATTGGACATTAATCTTCTGGGTTTTCACATATCCTATTAAGTTGCTTTCCCCCTCCATTCTCAGGTTCAATGTCTTCTAAAATTAACAGCAATCTTTCTCCTTTCAATTTCATTCTTTCAATTTCAGTTTGCCAAATTATCATCCGTGATAACCAATGAGAAACTAATAAACGTGATAATTCCAAACAGTTGTCAAAACCTTTAAGATACAGATCAAAGGGTACCCTTCACATTTTCTAAAAACCCAGACAAGGCTGGAACTGTGAGCTTGTGTATGAACCACATATCTTTTATGTCATGTGATCCTAGTCCAACTCCAGACAGTAGGATAAGCCCATCTGGAATCATCCAGTCCCTCAACAAGATAGTATCTTTCTCACATATGATCAAGCCAACCTAAGATCACCTCACAGTTGTTGGGTGAGGTTGGATATAGGTGTCCTGTTCAGAGATAAGCAGTCTTTTGTTCTCTACTCTTTGCCTAGTTGTGGGTTATTGTCATCTGTAGCATGAGGAAGCTTCACTGGTGAGTGCTGAGAGATGCAGTATTCACTTTGCCTCGTCTGCTATGTCCCCTGAGTTTTATGTATAGAGATTGCATTGTACAAGTGTCACTTAGGACTTGACACTTCACAGACACCTATTCTCTATATTTGACTAGATGTAGAACTTTGTAATATTCTCCATCTGTTGCAAAAAGATGCTTTTTTGTGAGCTGGAGAGATGGCTCATAAGTTCAGAGCACTGGGTGCTCTTGCAGAGGACTTAGATTAAGTTCTCAGCACCCACATGGCTGCTAACAACCTTTAGGAACTTATGTTCCAGGATATCCAACAGCCTCTTCTTGTCTCCACAGGCATTGGACTACACAGGTATACTTACATGCATGCAGGTAAAACACTTATATACATAAGATTTAAATAAGTACATCTTATTTTAATTTTAAAATATTTTTAATAGAGAAGCTTCTTTGATAAGTGGTGAGAGGTACATATGTCTGTCAATATAAAGATAAATATTTAAAATAGAGTAAGAGGAGATGGAGAGAGATGACTCAGCAATTAAGACCATTGGCTGCTCTTGCAGAGGACTCAAGTTCAGCTTCCAGCACCTACATGGAGGCTAAAAACCATTCGTAACTCCAGTTCCAGGGGATACGATGCCTCCTTCTGACCTCTGTCCACACTGCAAAACACCAATGGAGATTAAAATTACTGGGTCAGACATTGTTTTGGTTCATAGACTTTATAACTGGATAAGATCATTGACTGGTTTTCTCTCTTGGCAGTTTGTATAATATCTTCTAATAGTATAGGAGATAGTCTTCAGGGAGGAGGCCTCCAACTCAGATCCAGCACCACAGATCCACCACCACTACCACAAGTCCTGTATTCCAAGTATGTCTTTTCTTGAGCAGTAGGGTCTTGCTTTCAAATTATGGGAGGAAATAAAGCATTGTGTCAATAGCCAGTATTTAGAGTTGGTCTCTTAGACTACCCTAACCAGCAACATAAGGGAGGTTTTCCCTGCCTGGCACTGTGCACACACACATGCACTCATATGTATACTGCATGCATATTTTTTCATGAGACATTTGAACTATATTTCCCTCTATGTTTTTCATACTACCTAAGTGTTATCTCTCTTCTCTCTTCCCTGTTGAAATTTTATAGCCAAGAAAATGAGCAATCTGGTTATAATCCTTGTTTTGTTGGATAGATACCTTCATATGTTGTTCTCATTATCTGTGTTAGATTTGATCATTTATTCTGTTTATGTCTAGCATTTCACTCATCTTTATTCTACTGGCTGAACATTCAATAAAAAGATATAACACTTTTAAGATATTTTAAGAGTTGTTGTAAAGATAACAAAATCATCAAAAACAAAGAACTAAAAAAGCACTACCAAGGCAACAATTTATCTCTAAATAATCTCTTATCTAATATTTACACATTGTGTTAGTTAATACCGCATACAGTATTGGATATCCAGTGAATTTATTAATGTTTTTGGTGATAAGTTTTCTCTCTTTTGCTTTCTTTTAATGAAGAAACCAATGTGTTTTAGTATATAACATTGCCTTTAAGTTTTTCCTGTCTCAATCATTTCTACTCATTAGTCTGTGCGCATATAGTGAGAAGGTTATTAGATAGAATGAATGGCTGTACAATAATGGTTCAGAATATATATTCTGCTCTAGTAAGCCTGGATACAAACATTTTCATTCCTCACCAGATGGTATAGGCTCAGCCCCATGATGGTAATTATAGAAGCATTTTGTACCATTATGGGTAAGCAAACAAGTATTAAACAGCTTCTACGATACATTTGTGACAAAACAGAAGCATTCTTTGCTAATGTGTCAGAGATTACACACAGAGCTTATTGCTACTAGCAATAAAATTTTGGATTGATAGGACTTTGTAATGTGACAATACACATGAGAATTAAACCATAATCAATCATGTGTAATGATGGGAAAAGAGCAATTCTGCCTCCATTCAAAACCGAATAACATGTTTCAGAAGACCTTTTACTTTCTTTGTATTCAGAGGCTTACTGTTGCTTCCATTAACTACATGTTTCAAATGAAAAATCAATAATAAACTACAGGAAAGGATATGCTGACAAACTCATTGACATGATCTTATAAAATCTTAGGATTCAGAAATACAAGTACAATCACTTGAAAACCATTTATATTTGAGTTTAATTTTTCAATAAGCAGTGTCTGTTTTACAAAATATATTTTAAATCTATAAATTTAATAGCAATCTATTAGACATTTTGATAAGATTGCTGAAATAATAAGATATTTATGTGGTGTCATTCGTTATAGAAATTTTAGTCTAGTAAAGTAGGTCTTAATATGTGATAATCTAGCAGTTATAATGTACAATCTCATAATAAGATATGACAGATTTTCATTGATTTTTAATCTGTTGTGCATTTACAATGTAACATTTTAAACTATAGTCCTAATGAAAATAAAATGTATTTTGAATCAATAAAGTAAAATTTATAAGCCTTACTAAGAAAACACAGCACATACTGAAAAGGAAATAAATCAGGCAACATTTTGTGACACACATTATTAACTAAAAATTTAAATACCAGTAAAATATTTTAAACTAAAATATTTTATTTCCTTTTATTAATATAGATTTATTCAATAAAATATATGAATAATTGTAATATCTATAACATCTCTGTAATTATTGAAGCATATTGAAACTAGATCATGTCTTCAGAATTGAGTCTCAGTATCCAGTCTTTCTCTCTCTCTCCCTCCCCTTCTCTTCCCTTAATCCCTTCCTCTCTTATACATGTGCACACACACACACACACAAACACACACACACACACACACACACACAAAGCAGCAACTTCACAGTATTTCACGAAATTTTTCTGGTACTATAAGAAAATATTTGACATACTACAACAAGTATACAATTATACCCTAAACATCCACCAAATGTTCATTATTAAATACAGGCCTATATTTACTAGATGCGGTCATGAAATTTTGCCCATCCCTATTATTATCACTAAGTTTGTAGCAAAATAGAAAGTTGTATCATTACTGCAGTGAGATGCATTTGACATTATATTAACAGATTTAGAAAAACATAAAAAATATGAAATAAGCCCATGAGAAAGATTCAGAGTAAAGATTGTGGAAGCAAAGTAAAAATTTTTAAGCACTTGTAAAGGCACATTAGACAGACTGTATTGTAATAATGATGTAGTTTTATTTGGAGGTTATGAGTAATTGTTAACAATGGTCATCATTAGGTATCATTTAATCAAGGTCTGATATCCAATATCATTATATTTGGATATTAATTATGTAGAAATGGAAGTGAGCTGAGGGAGGGAGCCTAGCAAGTACCTTCAGAGGATAATGTCTTGTTGGAGAGTTCAGTGTTAGACTTCCTTTCTCCTGTATCTGAAGTAAGTGTATGTCTCCTATTTTAAACCATCTAATTGTGGGACAATTGGTTGAATGAATAGACTGATGAATAGATCAAATGAAAACTGGATAAAAACATGTTGTTGATACAGCCATAAAGGAATGCCAAGAGATACGTTTATAATTATTAGGCTTATTATATTAATTTCCAAAGGCCAGAGTGAGTTATTTAAGGAAATTTTCATGATTCTTTCATTAAAGATATTAATTACAATTTTTAGATAAAGTTTCCATGTTCACATATGTATTAGTCACTTTTCTGTTGCTGTGATATAAACACTCACCAAGGGAACTTATAAAAGGAAGACTTTATTTAACTTATGATTCCAAAGAAACTAGAGTCCATCATGGCGGGTAGGCATGGCAGAAGAGGTGGATACAGTAGATACAGCAGCTAAACGTTCACATTTTCAAGTAGGCACAGGAAGCAGAGTGTGACTGGACATCTGTCAAGGCTGAAGGACTCTCTAAACCTGCTTCTTCAAGCATGGCTACACATTTTAAGACCTCCCAAAACAATGCCACTAATTAAGGACAAAATGTCCAAATACTTGGAGCCTGTAGGGGACAATATCATTCTAACCACCACAACAGATATGCACATTGTCTTATCTAAAACCAGAAAAGTAAAATTTATAAATTAAACATGAATATTGTAATGATTGGGATTGTATTAGAATCAGTCTGATTACTTCAGTACTTTAAAACCTATAATGATAGCATCTCATTTTGACAAGTTTATAACACCAATATTTATTTCTTTGATCATACATTACTAATTTGAAGTAGTACTCTTCAATGTGAAACAAGTTCAAAAACAACGTGGTAGAATGGAAAGGAATAACATTCATTCCCACATCTAACTGTCATGGACAAGCCCTGATATTCGTTTTTGAAATTTATTAACAACAAAAAAATAACATTGAATTCATTGTATTTCCCCAAAATGAATGATAATAAAAAATCTCTCCATTTTCATTCTTTCATTTCATTCTAAATTTATGTCAAAAAGATAGTACATTTATAATTCAAATAATCTTTTTCAGAAAGTAAATACTTCTTTCCCCTGCAAAGACTAAATAGTGAAGATAAGTTTTAAAACAATTATTTTCAAATATAAGAATTACACAGTGCCTTTGGATATGCTAGGTAGATACTTTTGCTGTTAAAACAAAGATTCTGGTTTACCATTTCATGTCATGAAGCAGTCTCAGAGAAAATGTCTGTCATGAAGCTGTTTCTTCCACTATATAAAGCATATTATGCCTTGAAGCAATGTCATCACTGACATTAAATTGAAAGGTGGTAGACACTAAGATTTTAAGAATATTCTGTTCTAGATTTCAAATACAATAATACCCTCTTTTTGGTTCACTTACATTGCACACACATACACACATAGTTTTACATACAATAGATAAATGATGAATGATGATATAGAGGTAGATAGATGACAGAGATAGAGATATAGATAGATAGATAGATGATTGATAGATAGATAGATAGATAGATAGATAGATAGATAGATAGATAGTTAGAGGATAATCCGTATATGATAAATAGGGAAATCCATTATAGATAGAAAGGTGGGTGTCGATAGAAAGTTAGATAATGAATAGGTAGATTCAAAACAGATGTTTGATGAGCATCATTTGAATGAATGATGCAAAGGAATCATTGTAATCTTTGATCACTTGATTACATCTCTCTCCCTTCTCTTATAGCTACTGGAGCCCTGAGATAGCTCCCAGCTGCTCCAATTTTCACTTTCCACGTTCAGTGAAAAGTTCCTATTTTCTTCCTTTGTCCTTTTCTGAAAACTCCCATTCATAGGATTGTATAGACCTTAAGCATAGGTCAAGATGGAAATACTCAGTTAATGTTCTCAGAATGTTCCTCGTATAATGGTTGAAGAGAATTGGTGAATAAATTACTTTAATGCTCTTGTTTGCTGAAAGAACATATGACTTCTGTTGTACAAGATGTCCCAGAAGTCTCATTAATAATAAGAGTTTGCCTCAATCCTTGTATTCCTACACAGGTTTCCTTCCCTTTCTTGCTGCCCGGTTCCTCGTTTCTGCTCACTCATCTCGGCTGCTGGTTTCAGGCTTTTCTTCGTCTCCATAGTTTCCATATTGCAGTACCTACCGCGGATACTCTCCTGTTCCATTAACTTTCTCTTTTCTATTCTTCAGCCTCACATATTTCGTTCATCTTATGGAATTAAAAGAAAAACTGTTTTTCTGAGAGTTAACCAACAGCTCTTGTCCAAGTGCTGCATTCTGTCTGGAAAACACATTCTGGAGCAGTTGTTGGTATTTGTTGCTTCTTTTCCTTTCATCACTTCTTTCTTTTTTTAGAAAGGAAGTTGTTATAGCTTCATAGATGAGAGTTTAAGAGATAGAAAGCAACAGAGTTCCTGTAAAGCAAGAGTGCATCTGAAAAAACAGGTTACCCATGAAGGTGCCTGTAGAGAGCTGCGGATTGCCGCGTCTTATAGAGAGCTGCGGACTGCCGCGTCTTAAAGATGGCGCCTGCTTCCGCCTACCACCATCCCAAGGGTGAGTGCTCTCTGGAGTAAACAACTCCATATTTGGCTGTGGCTGAGATCTGGCCCGGCTTCCGCATGTGTGCGCCTATCTGCTTTCACCACGTGGTAGTTTGGGGTTGGCTGACAGGAGGGGATTTAAGTCTCTGGCGGGCTTTCCCCAGGAGGAGAAGTAAGGGAGAAGTAAGTCAGAAGCCAAAAGGTTGTTCAAGGTTCCTGAATAAACTGCATAAAGAAGAGTCTGGTGTTGCATCTTCCTTGCTGGACGCGGTGGTCGTGACAGGTGCCCACTTGTGGTTCGATATGTCTTTTCAGGTTTGAGCTATGGAGGGTGAGATGGTCACTTCACTTGGCATGATCAAAAGGTGTTCAGGCACCTCAGTTTTGATTATACCTTACGCATAGTTCCCAGACAACATTTACTTCTGGTACATATTTAGGCTGTTAAAATGAAAATGGAGAAAAAAGTTGACACTAACAACAACAACAGCACAAAAAACAGAGTAGAAACAGGAGCCTCCCTAACGACATTTCTCATCTTTGGCCAGGAAAAAGTCAAGGACATATCTGAATCCTGATCAAAAACAAGAATCAGAATTATTCATTTTTAGTCCCCATCCTTAAAATGTCTGTCCAGTTTCTATCTCTTGTTCCTACCAATAACATATATTTTTCTATGATATGCCTATTTCACTTAGCATAATGGCTCCAGGTTCATCAACATTGTGGAAAATGGAAAATTTTCCTTTTGTTTGAGTATATATAGTTGTATATGTGGACAGATGCATGTCTACATGTGCACACATACATGTGGATAACAAAGGCCAATTCTGGGTAGCTTCCTTAATCATTCTATACCTTATTATTATTAACTAAATTTGTTCTTTAACAATTTAATAGATTTGTATAACATATTCTTATACATGTATATAAGGTATTCTGGGACATTGTATTCCCTCCTAACCTCTCTTATCTCATTCACAGCATTATCAACACTTCATCTTCCCTAAAAATCTTTTTCTCACATTCATTTGCTTTATGACCCCCTGAGTTTAATCAGGACTCACTCTGACCACCGGCTTGCTTGGAACTCTCTATTGAAGCCTGGTGAGTTCACGTATGGGTCCAATACTGAAGATTAAGACTCCCCATTTCACAAAATGTGACTATAGCCAACAAATCAGTAGTAAAAGTGGGGTCCCTGGTACCCTCCCCAATTCATGATTGTGTAGTGACAGGGTAAGTCTAGTGCAATCCCAGTGCTAGTAACTGAAGGTGCTGTTGTGTTCATGAGGGTAATGTCCCTGTCATACCTAGAAGGTATCATTTTGTAGCTATTCTCTTCCAGTCTTCTGACTCTTAATTCTTTCCACCCTCTCTTCTGTTATGTTTCATGAGCCTTAGGGGGGTATTTTAAATGTTTTCTTTAGGGTTGTAACCTCATCGGTCACTTATTCTTAGTGTCTTATACAGCCATGTATCTTTGCACTCATCACAGATACCACAAAGAGAATTTTCTCTGTCTATGCCTGAGAGGAACCTCTGTCTATGGATATTAAGAGATATTTAAAGGGCAGTTTTATGCTATGTCAGTTTAGTGAAAAAATAATAATTTTTACCCATGGACCCATTACTTACTTAGGTATGTTTTTAAAATATTTCAATTATTATTTGTGCTTTATATATTTGAGTGTATTGCTTGCATGTTTATAGGTGCACTCATGCAACGTCCATGAATGTCAGAAGACAGCATTGGTTTCCCTTGGAACTGGAGTTATGAATGGTTGTTAGCCACCAAATGGATGCTGAGAATTGAACCCAGGTCCTCTGCAAGAGCAAGAGTGCTCTTAACCACTTAATCATTTCTCCAAACCCAAGCATTTTTTTTCTGTGTTTACAGTACCAGATAAGAATTGTTCCTTGTGCAGCAGGCCTCAAATTCAATTAGAAAAAAGTCATAACAGTCATGCCACTATTTCACAGATGAATGTCTTCTCTGGTAACTTTGTAGAGTAGATCTTAGGGATCAAAGATGGGTAAGAACACTGATGCCTTTTCTCCCTAACAAGCCTTATAACAACTTCAAGCACTGTGAAAGTTAGTCAGCAGGTAGACAGTTTCCTGATCATTCACAGTTTGATTTCTCTGTATCTTACAATCAAAATGTGTGATGTCATCCTTAGCAGGAGCATCTTACCATCTAGTTCTGTTGAACCAGAAAGGTAAATGGCATTGGTATGTGTTACTTTGGGAGCCTCTTGTGCCTGCCTGATCATATAGTGGTTTTCCAGCCTGAGATTTACAGTTAGTAATTCACCGATTCTAGGACTGACATATCTAGTTATTGATATTATCTCCATTCAAACTTTATTTTATATATATTTTTGAATGAGTTATAAAATAGTAGGTTTCTATGTTCTTTTCAGACATGTTTAATTATAGTTAACCATACAATCTGCTTCCACATTTTGCTCATCCACAATCCTTTCTTGCTAAATTCTTCCCTCCCTTAATATACTCTTTCTCTTACTTTATCTATGTTCTACCAATTATTATTTCTTAAGCCATCCCCTAATCCAATGTCTTCTTTCAAGTTTACTGGATTCCAGGAGTACTTCACCTTAAATACATAGGACTAAGATATCGAAAGTAAGACCTGTGTCTGAGGGGGCATACAGCTTTTTTTTTCTGGGCTTGAATTTTCTCACTCAGTGTAATATTTTCTTGTCTGTTTATCTGAAATTTCATAAGTTCGTTTTTCATTATAGATGTATAAAATTTGACATCTTCATTATCAATTCATTGGTTGATGGCCTTCTGTATTATTTCAGTTCCTAGCTATTATAAATAGAACATCAGTAAACACAGATGTGCAAGTATCTCTGTTGTATGTTACCACAGAAGTGGAATAACTGGGTAATAGAGTAGGTTTATATTTGTGTTCGGGAAATCTTCAAATCTATTTCACAAATAGTTTCACTAGTTTACACTCCCACAATGGTAATGGTTAAAGATAATGAATAGATTTGAAGTGTTCATTAGCTTGTTATGTTTTTTCTTTTGAAAACTCTATTTAGTTCCATGATCTTTTACTAAAGTCAATTATTTTCTTGGTGTTCACGTTTTGAGTCCCTTGCATATTCTAGACACTAATCTTCTGTCAGTTGTTCAGCTGACAAGTATTTTCCCCATCCTTTTGATTCTTTTCACTTGATTTACAACTATTTTTGCACCAAAAATTTCCAAACTTTCTTTTCCAGATTGTTTTTTGAATTACAATGTTGTCTAACCATACCTAATAGTTATTCATCAATGTCCAATCAATCAGTAGTCTTTTCAGAATCTTTCTTCTGTCCCCTTTCTCTTTGTTCACTGTTTTGCCTCTTCTTTATATGCTGATAAACCATTTTTGCAACTTTTGAGTTTGTTTGAGTCCAAATCCTTGAAATCATCCTGGTTTTCTTCCTGGACAACCACAGCAAGTACGTCAGCAAATTCTGTTGTGTCATTGTGGAAATGTACCTAATCTCTAACCATTGTTCCATTACTATGTCCTGTCATTGTACTATTATCAAAACATTTCTAGGCTATTACCAAAGCCTCTTTCTTTTACTCGTCATCTTTCACATAATATATACTTCCCCAAATCATTGAAAGTAATATCTTGAAAATATAAACCAGCTTAAGTTGCTTTTCACATTAAGTATCACATTGATTCAACATTTAAAAATATTTTTTCATTCATTTATTTATTTTGTCTTTTTTACAACAGGGTGTCTTTGTAACACAAGCTACACTAGAATTCACTATGTAGAAAAGACTGACCTTGCTCTGCATCCATCTGCTCTGCCTTCCTAGTGCTCAGATTCAAAGCATACACCACCATACCCAGAAGGTTTATCTATTTTTATTTTATGTGTATGAGAATTTTTTCTACATGTATGAAAGCACATCACACACATGTAATGCTTGAGGCAAAAGAATATGTCAGATCGCATGGCTGGATTTAAGGACAGTTGTTGGTCAGCATGTAGGGACTGGGAACAAATCCCGGGTCCTCTACAGGAGCAGCCAGTGCTCTTAATTGCTGTGCCATTTTTTTCTTCATCTATTTAGCATTCTCTGAATAATAAAAAGGCCGCACTTTCTTAGATGTTTACCTTTAAGGAAAACTCAATCTGACACTCATCTACACTGCACAGTCTGCCTTCTCATATTTGCTAAATAATGCAGTCTATTCTTTGGATTGTATTCTTAAATGAAATCGTAATTGTACTTCACCCAGTCCATTCATCCTAGTATTTTTGGCAAAATTTACCTTCCTTAAGTTTCTTAAAGCATAAAAAAAATATCATTTTATGTTACTCATTCACAATATTTGTACCTTAATTTTATCCCACAAAAAAATAGCATATTCTAATCCATAACATATCTATTACTATCTATTTAGTTCACAGATCAATTTATATAACAAAATAGGCTCCCTGACCAAATTTGACATATTGAAGTTAGTGATTCAAGTTAAGCAGAAAATTTTATTAACATTCCCATTTCTACAAATCACAAGAATTTCAATCTGTTTCTGAGCTATAATGAGCTTTTTCAAATATAATCTCATTAACATTTTATTGTTAAACCTTGAATGCCTTAGAACCTGTTTGCTGAATAAATTTTAAGTCGCCACTCTATCTAAATATATATAACTACAGGGCTACATCATTAAACATTATCAAGTGAAATAGTTAATTTTCTCAATATATATTCTGGAAATATTCCTTCATTTTTTGCTTCTTTCTCTTTTAATTGAAACTGTCATACTTCTTTCCTTCCCCACCCACCACGTTTGTATTATTAAGTTGGTTGAAAAGAAAGTTTTAATCTCAACAGCTATTACAAATTCAAATCATATTTGGAGTATCAAAGGTCCTTGTAAGTACTGACATGAGTATCAAGAATCACTGAAATGTACCCATTGGTTAATTTTTATTGCTCCAACAAATGTTGCTCATTACCACTCAAATTGTTTACCCATACATGAAGACGAAAGTCTTTACATGCTCAGAATAATAAATAAGAAAAGAATCAAGCTTGGTAAATTAATGAAATGGTGAGGTGTTATTTAATAATTTATAATGAATCCTTCATGTGCTTTGAAATAAGTATGTATTTTCAACCTAATTACTGATTCAGAAGAATTTTTCTATTATTAAATTTCTATTATGCATTTCAACATGGAGAAATGGCATCTTTATTTATTTACAATATGGTTTTATATGCAGCAGTCCTTGCAAATCAAACCTACATATGTAATTGATTTAGCCTGAAGCTGTCTAATATGTAACTGTCTTACTCTGTGACCATAGAAAAATGACAGAATTGTTTCTTATAATTGCATTTTACTTGGCTAGTAAATATTTAACAAGATTTAAAAGGGTTTTAGAATATTCTATTATCTTTACTGTATCCGTCTGCAACTCTTTTTCGACATACTCAGAACTAAATTTCAAATAACCACTTTATAGAAAGATGGAAAAAAATGTACATTCTGGGTAGTTTATGACTAAACAGTGTACGTAAAATATTACTGAAATTTTTATTTGAATAAGGGATTTGCCTACAGACTTGATTTCATAATATAGGGACATTATCTTCATGCTAGAATGCCGTATCAAAATATAACAAGAACACAGACAACAAGAAACATGTACAAAATTTTCAATTATTGAGTACTAAAAAGTATTTGTGCATCAAATATTTAGTAACAGCAGAATTAAGAAACATCTCAAAGAGTGATGAAATATGTTTTCTGATCATTCATTAGTTATGGATTGATATCTAGAATAGAAAGAAAACAAAATTTCATTAACAATGTACAAAAGAAAAAGGGCTGGTCAATAAGTGGTCAAGTTATAAGAATATATTTTTATCAAAGAAGTTAGATTCATGACCCATAATCATAAAGCATTTTCTTAGCCATGGGGTCACCATTGTCCTACTTTGGGACAGTGCCTATTCACACTGCCTGAGAACAAAGAGTTCCTGTCTAGCCTAGGAAGTGAGATCCATACACTGGGGTGTCATCAGTGTGCTTTGGAACCAAGCCCCCCACCACCACTTACTTATTCACTTGTTAATGTCTTTCATGCTTGGCTAGTCAGAACTCCCACATTATCCCATCATCCTGCCTTGGGCATAGGTCATAGGTCTCTTCACTATTCTTGAGAAATACAGACCAGACTCCTGGAACCATGCCAAGCAAAAAGAAGAAAAAGTGAGAACCTGAGGCACAAACCAACTATTCATACCTGAGGAGAAAACGACCAATATTAAACAACAATAAAAACTGAAACAAATTTCAACCCAGCAAAGGCAGGCTAGAGCTTCATATCAGACACACAACCTTTGAACAAGTACATATGCCTACGTCACAATGGAAAAACACAATAACAATAATCCAGAAGATATGTTCCCAATCAAATCCTAACAGTACTATAGAAAAATGTACTACAGCCTCTTACTCTCCTAAGCTTTGGCCATTTGTGTCCTTTTATGTTCGTGGCCTTCTGCTGCATAACAAAGTTTGATGAGAGGTTAGAGATACATTAATATTCTCTGTACACTTTGCTCCATTATGTTTTCTGGCCTTTAGGTATAAAAGATCTATTGCAGATGTGTCACTTAGGGTTGAGTGGAAAAGAAGCTTCTTTGATGAGTACTGACTGGCATACTTGCTTATAAATATAAGGATCAATATTTAGCACATAGTAAGAAATTACATTGCCTAGGAATGTGATCTCCTTGGGGTTTTTGCTAACATCTATGACCTCTCTAGTCATGCGTATTTGAGTTGTTTACATTACCACACATCAGTTTCCACATATTGAGTAGACTTTAAGTCCAATTAGGTAGCTGTTGATTACCCCCAAGATAAAACACCATTATTGCCCCAATATAGTTTGCTGTGCAAATCACTGTTGTGGTTATTAGGGCTCAAAGCAGGGATTGGAGCACTGCTTGATATTCTCCCTTAGTAGGTTCAATAGTCTTCCCCCAAACTATGAGAGCTAGCCTTCAGAGGAGGTGGCTTCAAGGACAGTTCCATCCCTATTGCTCCAAATCCTGTTTCTGAAGTGTGTTCTACCTTCAGCAAACAGGGGCTTACTTTCAAGTTCTGGGAAGCAATCAGGGGTTACGGGAATATCGAAGGTAAATTTGGGAGTCTCTTGGACTACCCTGCCCAACAACTTGGAGGGAAGTTTCTCCTGTCTGGTGCTGTTTCTTGTTATACACCTATGCACATGTACTCATGTAGAGATATTGCATGTCTACAACATCTAAGATGTCCCAACCTAGTGCTACCAACTGGAAACAAAGTATCCAAATATTGGAACATATGGAACGTACGAGGGACATTCTCATTCAAACAACCACAGATCGAAACTATACATTATAGGCAGAGAAGAAGACCTCAGGTCAATGGTATTGACCAGCTACTCATCAGGATTAAAGAAAAAATGTCCCTAGATTATGGGAAAAAACCCTAAAGGTAGAAGAACACACAGAACACCAAATAGATGGGATCAAAACAGAAGCATCCCATGGCGTGTCATAGTAAAGGCACTAAGTGTACTGAACAGAGAGAAAAGTATAAAAATCAGAAGAGCCTGGAACAACGTATTCCAAGTTTTTAATGACCATGCATGCAAACAAGAATACTTTACCGAGCGCAAATGTCTCTCATAGTCAAAGGAAAAAGAATAATTTTGTATGACACGTACAGGCTAAAAGAATTCATGTATACAATACAAGACCTATAGGGAATACTCCAGCAATGTAAAGGACTGAAGAAAGAAATGTTCATATCCAAGAGACTACGCATCCTGTTCTCCTTCTAACCTTGGGAAGAGGCCCACTTTTCTTTTTAGCACCTCAGATCACTGGACTCCAGACTCTTAACTCCCCCTGGTGATCTTCAAATCTTGCCATGGTCATCCCACTACATTGAAACCATCTGCAGCCCTCCCAGTGCTGTAGAGCTAGGTTTTTCTGCTCCTTAGTAGGGCCACAGACCATTTCACACTGCTTTAGAATACCTGGATCCAGCCTCCTCCTAGAAAGCTCACCAAATTGTGCTGTGCCTGCTAGCCAGAGGGGAACAAACCTTAGAAGGAAGCCTGAGAATATCTGATTCTCACCTGACATGGCCCTCGTCAGGAGGTCCTGAGTTGTTGGACTAGAGTCATCTGGTCCCTCCAAAATAAAATCAAAAGAGAACTTGATACCTGGACCAACTAGTTTTTCATACCAAATAAGAAATCAGCCAAGGCATGTCAACTATACAGTCAGAAGTTCTACATTCAATTCTACCTAAATTATTCAAAAAGAAAGAAACAGTGGGAGAACTGTCAAATTCCTTCTATGAAGCCAACATCACTCTAATACTTAAATCAGGTAAAAATACAATCAAAAAAAGAAAACTATGGACTCATATCCTTATGTTAAAATTTTCAACAAAGTATTCATAAACCACATAAAGACACATATCAAAGAAGATCATCCACCATGATCAAGTGAGCTTTATTCCAGAGATGCAGGGATTGTTCAATATACGTAAGTTAATAAATGTCAGAAATCATATAAATGATCTTAAACAAAAAAATCATATGGTCATTTCAATAGATACAGAAAAAACCTTTGACAAAATTCAATGTGCATTTATGTTAAAAGTCTAGAGGGACCTACAATTTGA